>LPNX010381771.1:146012-225105 GCA_001517045.1 Pseudotsuga menziesii
TTATAAAAATCAAACTAATACCATGTCTTTTTTCTTCAATGTAACAGGTCTAAGGTCACTTGAAGTTGTTTTTCACTCATATAGGATAGGATTTTGGTCATTCATATGCATTTTTTCATTTATACCTAATCCATCTTAACCCTAGAATTACTACTTTGACCACGGACTATGGTATTTTAACCATTAGTACCTTGTTTATGCCATTGTTCTTTCGTGGATAGGGCTTTCCTCACATGAGTACCCTAGATTAGAACACATTTATTGTCTTTTGGTACTCATGCCACATTTGTCATAGGTTCAGGGGATTCTCCTTAGCTATTTTTCACACCAAATTGAGCCTCATTTTGGTCTATTTTTACAAGCTATCCTCTTTAAAGACTCCCCGCCCTTATGGAGTTTCTTTAGGCCCAGGTCTAACTCCTCAAAATAGACTTGACTGCCGAGTAAACTTGTCCATTCAAACTCGTTAATAATATGTGAATGGGCATCCACATTGGTGGTAGGTTATATCTTTCTGTGACCATGTGGAATAATACGAGAAAGGATAACTCTCTTTTCTACGAAATTGAGAAGAGTATTCTCAGGCATAGGTTTATCACTTTTCCGAACCTGGGGGACTAAATTTACAAAAAACAAACACCTAGTATGAGCTTAGTTTTATCTTTTTCATGCTCTAGACCTAAACATGAAAAAGATCTCGAGTGTACTTTATGTCTTTGTCATGCTCGTTAAACAACAAGAACAAAACATCGAGTTTACGGTTGTAAGCCCCATTCCTCATACTCAAATGGATCTTTCCAAGTGATCTTTCTTTCCTTCACACTCTTAAAACTCAATGTATATGCTGCTCTCGAAGGAGCATTGGGTAGGTGGTAATTTAACCTTTTTTGAACCTCCCTGAGTAAGTACGAAAAAGGTTCACCTTTTCTTCTATGGAAGTTAAGAGAGTTATTCTATGGTATGTTGTATACTGTTTCGACCTCAAGAGACTAAATTGGATGAAAAAGGGCCCCCCTGAAGTCTTCTTCAGATTTTTTAGACTCTCTAAACATGAAAACACCCAGTGAGCATGTACTAGTTCGGGCTCATAAAATCCATGAATTAGTAACATTATCAAGCATTATTCCCTCTTCTCTTCAAGCTTGTCAAAAATGAATAGAGACTCAAGTTGAATTTCCTGGACCCATTAAAATTTAACAGGAAAGATAAGGAAGAAGTTTTCTTTTGATTCTCAGTCCGTGGTAGCATGACAACCTTGAACATAGCACTCTCTGTACTTTCCAATACTCATGTCTCGGTGTTCACTTTCAGTTCAGCAATCACTTCGAGTTTCTTACTCGTCTACTTGTCTGTTATACCTGAGGAATATGATCATGTCTCCTACATGACATATAAGTCTAGTTGTATTATATGTAAAGTTAAAAGCTGCCTTGGGTCATCTATGTGTCATGCTCATTGTTCAAGGATTTATCCATGCATCTGATCTTTATCCTGATCCCATCATTGTCATATCTGATATTGCTTGTGTCTACCTTCCTTTATCCAATTCCTAGTCACTCTTGTGGTCCGTTGGAGGATCTATTTCTTTCCTCATCACAGTATGGTTTCTCATCAACACTTCCTGATGACGAAGACCTAGAGTTTTTGACGATAGTACCTTTGGATTCACTTTCATTATTGGTGAATTACTTTGCTTCAGTTGTCAATTATCACCTATTGGTTGACAATATGTTGAATCCTATCCATGTTCGACTTCAACACATCTATTCACATGGCCTGGATTGTACTGGTTCTTTTGGATTTTTGATGAAGACCTTAGTTTCATAACCTAAGTTGCACAAGAATATGTTGTGTTCACTTACACAGTTTCCAGATATTTGAAGAATCATCATTATTTTATATTGTGGCTTCGATCCACCTTTGCAATATATGTGGTCTTGAACCTGTATCATATGATGTACTCAAATATTGTAAAGGAGCTAGTGTTCCAGTATATTGAACATGGCATCCTTAGATATGATTATGTATATGACATTTCTATGTATTTGTTTTAGGTACTTCCTCTGCTCCATTGGACCTCTAAGTTATCCAAATAATGATTATAATGTATTTCAGCCATCGCTTCCCTCTGGCCTCACACATTAGGGGGCATCTGTTATCAACCCAAATGGCACTTCTCTATCCGAGTGCTGACATTCTTTATGTTCGTACACAAAAGGATAAAATTAGGATTAAAGTTGCCAAAAAATTATAGATGGAAATGACCTAGGATGCATTTACCCTCAAACCAGCTTGCTATATATTTTTTCTAAGTGTTGAGTTGCATACGCGACTATCTCCATTGCAACTCGCATACCATACGCTAGTATTTGCATTGCAACCTGCGTACACTGGCATACTCGGGTTTCCTTCGAGCAAATCACGTGTCATATGTAGGTTTCCTATATTAATAGTCCCATACACCTTGTTTTGACTTAAAAAATATAAAACATGATTAGATGAGACTAGTTGGGCCCTAATCCATAACTATCCCAACTGTTTCAACCATCCCAACCTTCGAAACTACTCTATTTCCCAAAGTATAAATAGAGGCCTTAGGGTGGGGACTAATCAATCAATTTTTCAGAGAAAAGTTATGCTGGTGGTATATCTTCAGAAATCTTGGAGTAGTAGAACTCAGAGTCCTTTGGTTGCAGAGGATTCCTTGTCTCAGAAGCTGGGTTGTACTCTTATCTCATTCATCGATTGTTAATAAAGAGAATTCTTCTTCCAATCTTGTGTTGAGTCTATTTAATGTATTTTGGTTAATGAATATATTTGAAAATATGTTTGATATATTGTTCATTAACCTATTATATATATATATATATGCATGAGATATTACTTTAAGGATTTCCTCTTTGCAGGTGAAAGAGGTGCATCCCTAGAAGCTTTGGAGAGAAGAGGAGCGGGAGAATATCAAGCTTGGATCAACCGTCGGTAATCAGGTAAGTCAATACTTTCTTCCTATTCCCTTTCCATTCTCTGGTAAAGCTGATTGTCTGCAATTTAGTAGTAAGTTGGTAACCCCAGACCCTAGGTTATAAGGGTGTTATATCCTGAACAACACCAATGATAAAAAAAAATTATATATGTTCTGGCTTGGTGTGAAATTTGGCATGGTTAGACTAGACACATGCATTGACGATGTGAGAGGGTTTCTAGACTCAAACATCATCATCACCATCATCATCATCAACGACATCATCATCATCATCATCATCATCATCATCATAATCATCGTCAACTGCATCGTCATCTTCATCGTCAAACATGATTGACACTAACAATTCAAGCAACAAAAAGTACCATATGTCGTCCTATAGATTAATTAATGTGTTGTGTGGGGACAATGATGAAAAATTATATATATGTGTCATCTTGGTCTAAAATTTGGTATGGTTATCCTAGACACATGCATTGGCGGTGTGGGAGTGTTTCCAGACTCAAACACCACCACCACCATCATCATCATAACAATCATCATCATCATCAACATCATCGTCGTCGTCATCATCATCATCAAGTACAACATCATCATTGCCATCATCATCATCATCATCATCATTGTCGTTGTCATAACTAACATCATCATAATCATTGTCATCATCGACATCGTAATCATTGTCAACTTTATCGTCAAACATGACTGACACTAACAATTCGAGCAACAAAAACCATACGTCGTCCTATATATTAATTAATATGCTACGTGGGGCCAATGATGAAAAATTTTATATATGTGTCATCTCGATGTGAAATTTTGCATGGTTAGACTAGATACATGCATTGGCGTTATGAGAGGGTTTTACAACTCAAACACCATCATCATCAACATCAACATAAACATCATAGTCATCATCATCATCATCAACAACGTCATCGTCATCATCATCATCGTCATCATCATCATAATTAACAACATCATAATCATCATCATCATCATCGTCATGGTCATAATCATTGTCATCTTCATCGTCAAACATGACTGACGTGATGAAAAAATTTATATATGTGTTTCCTTGTTGTGAAATTTGGCATGGTTAGACTAGACACATGCACTGATGGTGTGGGAGGGTTTCCAGACTCAAACATCATCATCATCATCCTCATCATTTAATATGACATCAACATGTTGATCGCCATATTCATCATCATCATACTCATCGTCGTCATCATCATCGTCATCGTCGTCGTCACCATCATCATCGTCAAATTCATCACCATCTTCATCATCAAACATGACAGTGTGGGAGGGTTTGCAGACTCAAACATCACCATAATCATCATCATCATCGTCTTCATCATTTCATATGACATCAACATCATGATCACCATCTTCATCATTTCATATGACATCAACATCATGATCACCATCTTCATCATCATAGTCATCATCATCATCGTCATAGTCATCATCATAGTGTCATCATCATCATAACTAACATCATCATAATCATCATCTTCATCATCATCATCATCATCGTCATCATCAACTTCATCGTCATCGTCAAACATCATCGTCATCTTCATCGTCAAACATGATTGACACTAACAATTCAAGCGGCAAAAACCATACCTACAGATTAATTAATGTGCTACGCGGGGACAACGTTGAAACTTTTTATATATGTGTCAGCTTGCTCTAAAATTTGGCATGGTTAGACTAGACGTATGCATTGACGGAGTGCGAGGGTTTCCAGACTCAAACTTCAACATCATCATCATCATCATCATCGTTGTAATCAGCATCATCATTGTAATCAACATCATCGTCATTGTCGTCGTTGTCATCATCCTCTTCATTTGATCATTATGAAATGACCATTGTGATCACCATCTTCATCATGAACTTAAACTTCATCATCATCATCATCATTGTATGATATCCGATGTAGATACCTAGAAAGACCGATAGTTTGGTGAGCTCACCACATTCTTCATTATAGTCTTCATCATGTCATAGGACATCACCATATTCATCATAATCTTCTTCAGCATCATCATCATCATCATCTTCATCACCATCTTCGTCATCACCCTCTTCCTCTTCAACATCTTCATCATCATCAACTTCTTCATCATCATCGTCATCACCATCTTCATCATCATCATCATCTTCATCATCACCATCTTCTTCATCAACATATTCATCATCATCAACTTCTTCATCATCATCATCATCATCATCATCGGCATCGCCATCTTCATCATCATAGTCATGACAATATTTTGTTTATGAGGGTTTTATGATGAACTTAATTCATGTGTCACATGGATCATTTTCCTTAATGGGTGCCCCAGTATTCTTGGTTTGATTTTCCATATTGATCACAAGTACTTGGTTTTTTCTACATATTTACGTGGTGTTTGCAGGCTCTTACATGAGAGTTTTCTAGGCTTATGAGACTAATCTGGTACCTTGATGACACAGACATATACAATCAAGACTAGTGGAGCGCTCTTGCATTTGTGGCTTGATATAGCTTCTTGATGGCATGAACTAACATTTTGGGTTGAGCACTCTAACATATTTGTCATAACTTGATGACATGGATGGTTTATATTGGACTTTCCATAAAGTGACTTTTCCCTAACACATTTTTTATGATTGTTTCATGCCTTAAGGTATCATACTTGACACTTGAGGCATTTTGGGTGTTATTTCAAGCAGTATAACATGTTTTATATGCAAGAAATTGCACATACTTTCAAAAATGCTAACCAAATCCAATGCCATCATGAGAAAAATTAGTTGGCATAGATAGAAACTAGTATGAGTCTTCCTAAATATTTCATATCCAGAACATAAATGAAATTCCTTCAACACACATGGTGTCGAGCGCTCTCACAAGGATATGTTGTCATCTCTAACATAATTCTAATTTTAGACACTTAATTTTTAGAAGTGTTACTTTTAGACACTTTTTAGAAATGTTACTTTTAGACAATGTTATTTTATATTAATGGTCCAATTTATTTTTTATAGTTTTGACGACTTTATGTTCAGCGTGCACCTAAACGTGAATCTATTACCATTCTAACTTATAAATATACGAGGTTATATTTTTATGTGAACATTTGGAAGCTTTTTACTTACCTGCACGTTTTTTTACGGGTTGTCTGCATTTGTTGTTTCTCCACAATTTGTCTATTGGGTTGTGCATGCTATTTCTCTAACACAGCTTCACGGGTGTATGTGGTTTCTTTTCACGGTGTTCATAGGGTTGTCTACAATTTCTGTTCACTGGTGTATGAGATTTTTCCTTGACAGCTTCACGGGCTGCTAACAGATTGACTATACCTTTTGTCAGCTGACTACTGAAAAAACTCAATAGCAGCAATGTCTTTGGTATGTGGTCGTTTAAGGTCAATTTGTAAGTAGGATTAGAAAAAATAAAAGGTTAATTTGTTTTAATTTTCAGACATTAGGGGTTTCTAGGAATTATGAGTTTGCTTTACTGTTCAAACGAAATTATGGGATGAATTTTCAATATGTGTCTATGGTCACCTTGCTTGTCATGGCCAAACCCCAATCACGCTGTCACTTGCCAATAACAATATTCTCTCTTACCCGGTCAGCGAGAATTAGTCTTCAACTGAAGTAGTCTGTTGATACAGACTTCCACAAATGTTCTTGTGATCTGTGAGTACCTTAGCATATTTGTTGAGCCATGGTGTATGCCCTAGACAGAGCTCATATTGTTGATGTAATTGTAACTTCAGAATGTATTCATCTATATTTCTTATCTATTATAACCCGATGTTTATTTCGGGATGTAATTGAGTCATCCCATACCCCAATGTTTATTCTGGGAAGTTTCTATAATGAGAAATTCATGTCAAGTCACTGTGGGTAACCCTCTTATTGGTCAAGGGTTAAAGTCCCCACAGTTATGGGGCCCTTGGGTTATTAGACTATCCTAGTGAGGTTGACCCTAGGTGAGTCATTGTAAGTCGGGAAAATAGTCCCCACCTTTGTGTTACCCTCCTATTGGTCAGAGGAGGCAAAGTCCCCGCAAGTGGTGGGGTACTAGGGTTATTAGACACTCCTAGAGATGTCAGCTCTAGTAAGTAATTGTTAAGTGAGGCCGACATGTTGGAGTGGGTTCCAAGTGAACGAAAGAATATAAATAGAGAGTGATAGCCTCTCTATTTATCATACTCATACACACACTCACTCATTGGGGCACATGAGTGAGAGAGAGAGACACTGCTGCTGTCGGGAGATCATCTTACTGTTTTGGGGTTTTACCTTTTGTGCTGATTCTATCTCTAAGGAAGTTGCGGGGTTTTATCCTTTATGGTTTCCCCGAGGAAAATTCTTTGTCTCTTGTGATGTGCTTATGTTTTATGGTTGTGCTTGTTATTCTCTTAGTTAAAGATGCTAAGATCATAATGGTAGCTTGAATGATAATAAAAAACACAAATGAACAGTGAGACCGTGGCAGGGTTACCGTGAATTATCTTAACTGCAATCAGAGCTTCCGAGAGTTGTAACTGGCCTAATTCAAGGCAGCCGAGAGTTGTAATATGATTTTCAATTTGTCCTTAAAATATATCTCATTCTAGATACAATTACCTCCACGATTGGACCACCCTCTCCTCCAATTAAATGAAGTTCATCCATAATGAAAAGGCTAACTTGTTGAACCAGTTTGTGTTTATTCCATCCTTCTCTACACACATTCCAATACCATGATCCAAGGACGCAGCAAAACCCACCACTCAGAATTCTTCATGTTACATCATAATCAAGAACTATTTTATATGAAGGTAGTTTGATATTTTTCCTTCTCAATTTATGATACAAGGAAGTATGCCCATCAATTCTATCAATGCCAGAATCCACAAGAAAATGATTTGATTTCCCCTCTTCTTTCAGTCTTGGTAAACAATGAAAAGAAAGCTCGTCATAGTCCAAGAACTTATGATCCTGACCTTCAATGAAAATAGGAAGTTGTTGTAGTGGGTCTAAATGGCATGGCTGCATATGCCTCCCACCCATATCTTTCAGATTAGTCACAACTCTATAGAATTTATTGTCATCAGCAATGGAATAGTCAGCTCGTTGCACACTACCTGTTGTGTCTAATACTTTCTTTTGATACCTCTCAACTTCGGGATAATTATTATTGAATACTAACTTTATTTCACTATTTTGATTCTCCAATTCTTGGTAACAATTTATATTACAACATTCAGAATATTTTATAGGTGGCGTATTTAGCTCTGAATATTTGTCATTGGGTTTGGAACTTTCTAAAACATCTTTCTTTGTTCATTACCATCGCAAATGTAAACTCCTACATTTAGATCAAGATCTACTCCACTATAGTTTCCTTCCTCATCAATAATTCTTGAACATACTGTTGCAGAACCATAATTTATAAAAACCTTTCCTATAAATACTTTTTCAGTGTTACCAGCTTATGGTTCACCTTGAACTTGCTCTTCTAATAGAGCAAATGCATCAAGGCATGATTTTCCTTCAGGTTCTTCTTGCTCAGCTCAAAAAATACATTTAGGGGTCCTTATTTCTAAATGTATTGATAATATAATTCTATCTCTAATAGGCCAAACATATAGATCCTATAAATGGAGTTGTTGCTCCTTGTCTTACATATATAAGCAGGCATTAGAAACCTTAAACTTCGTGACAAAATAACAAAGCCAATACTGTGGAAAATTACCTATTAAACTAGGAAATTTCAAGGTATTTTCATTCAAGGACTAACCAACAAACTCTTTGTTTTTCTAGGATATATTCTCCTGTAACATCCATACCTTCTAGCACTTGGTCTCCCCCATGTTCTTACTTTGCATATGACAATCCTTCAAAATAAACTAAAGAGGTAGTAGGATCTATAGAAGATGATCACAATGGGATGCAAGTTTACATGAAAGGGACTGTACCGGTGTATATTTCCCCTTTTTTATGGGAACACTTGCAACTGCATCATCAAATCGTCGAGTGAGAATAGTAACTCCAAGTTTCTCATTAAAAATAAAAATAAAAACTATCACTAAATTGTTGAATATTAAAGCTTGTTCTTCTATGAACACAATTATATCTAAATAACAAAGTAAAATGCACCTTTTCATACTCGAAAAATTGAAAAAACATACTTTTGTGGATCCTGTAAAGCTTTCCTGCCACTCTCTTCATTAAATATTTTCAAAGGAGGTTGGATCTCAGAGAGATCAGTTTTCCCCACTTTCCCATTAATTAGGTCACTAGAAACGTGTTTTACAGTTCACTCCCTTCTTTTAAGTTTTGAGTTTCATTGGTAGTGTTTCTTTTGAAGTTTGGATTTACTCCATTTTTCTTTAAAGACCCTTCTTCTGGTGAGCCTAAATCTGATACAAATTATGCTATGAAACACAAGGTGAAATGAAGAGTAATTCCACTAAAACAATATATTGATTTGTTTTAAAAATTAAGGAAATGGATGGATAAGGAAGCTAGTGTCTTTCTGTTTGGAAATGTGGTCGAAATCAAGGCTCATGGGAAACCATTATAAAGAGATAGAATGGCCAAGGAAGCTGAAATGTATGATTTTCTATGGTCCATCTCCTTGTTGTCCCAAAATTGTAGAAATATGGCTAGGGAAATTATTAAAGTCTAGATAAAATCCAATACTAATGAATGCTATTCCAACTATGAATGTAATGTATGATCATATAAACTAACCCAAAGAAATATTCTTGTATAAGTAACTTGCATATGTTAAAAATAAATTAATAATGAAAGAAGTTACCTAGTTCACTATTCCATAAGCATATGTCAAGAAATATTTATAAAAATGAAGCAAAAATATGTAGAAGATATTCTCACCCACAAGATCCGTTTTTAATTTTCCAAAAGCTTCAATGATTATTCAGGTAAGCTCCATGGTATTTCTTCCACAATCCAACGATACATCAAATGGAGAGAAAAATCTTTTCTATAGAGGGAGTCTCTTCTCTCTTACATTAAAATATATATTTTTCTTAACTAACTCCATGAAAATTTAAATAATTATAATCATGTAGTAGTTAGGTCTTATCCCTTAAAGTTGACAAGTCAAAATGAGCCAAAATGAGCAAGAGAAACCTCCAAGAGAGAGAGAGAGAGAGAGAGAGAGAGAGAGTATATCACTAAAGATAGGCTTGTTAGCATGTCAACAAGATAAGGTGTCCACAACTAGTGTGTCCTCCAAGATGCACGAGTTAAGATAATAAAATAATACTACTCATAGAAGAACACCCTTCTACCAACTCCTCAAATAGTAATATGGCCCACAAGGTGCATGAACAAGTGTGAAAAGAACTCTTCAAGAATACTCCTCCATAACCATCTCAAAATATAATTGCCAAGTCAACAAGGTGAGTGCACCATCCAATAATGTTGAGTGTAGATGAATCTCTTTGCAACAATCTATTTTCCATAAACTACTTAGTCAGGAAAACCCTTTTGACTAGTGTTGTAATTCGGAAAAGCGTAGTATTTACTTATTTGATGCAAACAAAACAAATTACTAAAAAAGTAAACCAAATAAATGGAGTGTGTGTTTGAAAGTGATCTAACCTACTTTTAACATGTAAAGGAAAACTAAAGCAAAATCGACGAAATGGTTACCCATACAAGACCACATAGATTCCCCCTAGGGGAGATGGGGTGTGGGCGTTGAGCATCCCACTTGCTCTTTTTATTATGAGTTAATTACAATATTTTTTCTCTTTAATCGGAATGTCTTTGGTCTTTTATAAAGAGGATCCATAAGGATTACAAGTTTTTTAGATGTTTTTGATCAAACTAGAAAAGGTAGAAGAAAGAGTGAGGCTCTTAGTTATCAGAATCTTTAAAATTTGAGCAACGTGCCTCTCTACCTGCTTGACAAAAACTTAAAAACAACAAACAAGAATTAGTAAAAAACACCCTAAAACAATTTAAGAGTGTCTTTGGGACAACACTACAAAGACAAGAAAAATTCCAAGTTAAATTATACTAGAACTTGCACAAACTAAGTAAGTAAGGCAAGCTAGAAAGCTTACCTTCTTAGGGTCTTTGCTTGCCATTTTGGGGCAGAAAATGTAAAGGCACTCGATTCCCCAATGTAACTTCTAATATCCAAAGAAAGAACCTTCCATTTAAGCCTTTTAGATTCAACAATAAAATTACTTATAAATGAGGAACTTTGAACTAGATCTAGCTTCTGTTGATAATAGGCCCTATAATAATAATGCCTCTACCACTAAATAATAGTTGTTATAGAGAGAAACTTCCTTGGCATGGGGGTACCACAACAGACAGTATGAAACCAGAAATGAAACTTTCTTAATATGCAATAACAGTAAGAAAATATAACACTAAGGGATATCTAATTGTACCTTATTCTGGACGGCTGAAGTAGATCCCTGTTGAGATTTTCCAATGCAATTGCAATTACAATTTGCTCTCAACAACAGTAAACAAAGCAAGCATTTATATATAAATGTGTTAGAGTTATTCTAGCATATATAATCAACTATGTATAAGCAATTAAATACATCCATGGATTCAATATTCATATTCAAAATGAACATGAATTGGACAGGAAAAGATATTTCTATTAATAAATTGGAGATACAATAGTGACAAAGTTTGTCGGCACTCCTCCGTACCGTAGAAACCGAGTCCTCCACCTGGGCCTCCACCACTTCAATCCTCCATCTCTTGATAGAAATATCGCAAATCAAAGGAAATATTGGGAAGAACACTATGTGCTCCAAGGGACAAAGGGATGCAAACTTAAGTATAAGCAAAGTTGAGGAAATAATGGACTATAGTTTCCTTTCCCTTCAATTTATCCTCTTTCAATGCAACCAAGGGGTTCCTTATATAGAACTTCAAAGAGGTAATGGAGGGTCGAATCCGAGCGTTCTCAAGGAATTTGGAAGCCCAAGAGTCAAGTTATTCGGACTCATATGAGGAATACTCCAAAAATATTTGGACTTATCCACACATCTCTATGTACGCGGGTTTGAGGTCAAAAGTCACGTGTACATGCGAGTATAGCTTTAAAAGTCGTGTATATGAATAAACAAGTGTTTTTTAGGGATGAACTTGGAACATTTAAGTGTAATAGAAGTCCATGGGGTTTAAGGATTCTGCAAAGGGATAGGGAAGGCCATAAATGTGTGATCTACCTGGTGTGGTAAAATCAGCCATAAATGTGTGAACACCAAATGCAAATGATAAGGATGACACACCCTCAAGTGAGAGTGAGTAGCTGAGTCATCCAAATATACTTCAATAACCTTTTTAAGGTCATGAAAGGAAAATTTCATGGCCCGTTGAAACGTAGCTCCGGCATTTTTAAGTCCGAAGGGCGTCTTCCGGTACGCAAACGTGCCCCAAGGAAAAATAAAAGCAGCCTTGTGTTGGTCCTCCGGTTTAATTTGGATCTGATTATAGCCAAAGAAATCATCCATAAAGGAGTAAACTTCACTCCCCACACACTCATCCAATATTTAGTCAATAAATGGTGTAGGGAAATTATCTTTAGGACATGCTCGATTAAAATCTCTTAAATCAGTGGATACTCAGATCGCTCCCTACTTCTTATCCACGGGAACGGGGTTTGACACCCACTCCGTTAAGGGAATGGGATAGATGAAGCCAACTTTGATTAAATCCTCTATATCTTCCTTAATCACAGGTTCTTTCCTAGGATTCATAGCTCGCAAACATTGTCGAATAGGATTAGCATCCGGATAGGTTTTTATTTCATGCTTGACAATGCAAGGGTCAATTCCGAGAATTTCTTCATACGACCAAGCAAACACATATCAAAATTATTTAAAAATCTTGGTGTAATCTTTAATCTCATCGGGGGAACAATTTACCCCAATGTACATGTTTTCAATCTTGCTAGAAACACAAGAAATATTGATAGGTATGGTGGGTGACAAGTTGGCCATGTTCCCTTCAGCATACTTGCTAGGAGAACCTAATGGGACCATGAGCCTACCAATTTTCTCACTAAATATCACCTTAAATTCATCACACTAAAGATCATCAATATTAGGGAGAAAATAAGATCTATGATGCAACTCTCCCCAAGGTTGTTCTAACCCATACATAGCCTCGAGAATAGCCTCGTCCGATGGAAATATGTCATCAAGGCAATCATGTGAGTGAGATGAAGACACTACCCAAGCAGGAAATGCATATGGGTCCTCCTCCTCCGTTTGCGAAGAGGAAGGAATAGACTCTACAGACAAATCAAGATTAGCTTGATAAGCTGCCATGGTTGTAGGTAACGGCATGTCCGTCTCCTCTGGTATAGAAAATTCACCAAAGTACTCAGAGAAGGCAGAGTCCAAGGATCCTCCATATGCGAAGTGTAAAAAGAAACCAAACTTAAATATGTTGAAGCCTTACCAATAATAGAACCGATCATAAGGATGGGAGAGACACAAATAAAAGTTCCCATTAGCGAAGGATACATGCCTACCCCTATATTCTCATTTGTCGGCTCAGAATGATCGATAACTGGTATCAAAGCTCCCGACGATGCTTTCGAACTAGAATTATCAAAGGATCTTTGATCAGCCATCAAAACCTTCCCATCCAAGGGAAAACAAACAACCTGGAAGAGTGACAACGTGACCACTTACATATTGTAAATCTAGTTCCTACCCAGTAAAATATTATAGTCAAGGGGTGTATCAACCACCTCAACCAAATCGCAATGGTCTTCCCCCCAATTGGACCTAAAGGGAAGGAAGAATGTCATGCAGCCGAAATGATCTTCCATCAAACATAGTTAACACGTTTCCTGATGTAGACAATGCAGGAGAACCAACCCCTTCCAACATGACAGAGACATCACAGAAGCCACAGTGCCCTCATTAATCACTATGTGCTTAATGGTGTTGTTTAGACACTCTACATGCATCAAAAGGGACACATAGTAGTCCAAGCGAGGCTAGACTCCATGATTTTCAAAATTGATCATAGAAGGAGAGATTTCATTAGCCACCCCAAGAGCATACAACAAGGATTTCCTTTGCAGAGGACAAGTCTAAAGAACTTCTAATGTAGACATCGCACAAGGATTCTGTCCCAAATCCTCGATGATAGAATATTTCTGGACGGCTCAGGCATTAGGATTGTGCCCCAAACACTTCAAGACATCCTTAGGAGTGCGAGGTGAAGATTCAGACTTATCACTAGGTTTTTCAATACGCAAAGGGCTCCCAGGTGGAGTGGTTTCTTTTCCCAGGTCGAATTGTGGCATACCATAGAATTTAGAACAAGTCACAACATTCGTAGCATTCACCATGTTAATGAAATCATGGCCACTAGCGGTGTTCGCCGGGTTTGGAGTCCCACCAGAAGCACCACCAGGATCCATGGTCCTCGAAATCATATTTTGATTTTGATTTAAAGTATTGGTCAACACAGTTGGGCCCTGTGTGATGAACTTCGAGGCATCTTCCATTCAAGGGCACAAGTGAGTGAGGTGATCATCCCCACACAGCTTACAAGGAATTTTGACCTGACGCTTAGATTTCTTGTCCCCCCCAACATTATTGTTGTTCTTTTCATTATTATGATTTTCATTCTTATTCCCACCCTTTCGATTATTTTTACCTTTCTTTTTATTCCGTCCAGGTTGATGGTTACCTTTCTAGTTCGACGATTGCACTGAAAGTACCTCCATCATTTGGGTAGGAAGAGACAAAGCCGTAGCTTGTCCCGATGTAGGCTGGTTAATAGAAAAATTACTCATTTGGTTTGTAACCAAGCTCATGGGTTTAGCACTCATGGATCCAACAATTCCATCAGCATGTGGCCCAGGTTTAAGCTTAGGGTTGAAATTAGATCTAGGTGAGTTCGGTATGATCTCATACAAGAGCCCATATTGAGAATAAATCAAATCCAATTCTTGAGCTCTAAAGATAGCTTTCTCCTCGTTTTGTAATATGGATGTGGAAACATCCTTCACTATGTAAGGAAATAAATACTTGAGGAACCATTCCAAAAGGAACTCTGGTGGTATAATGTCACATACCCCTACCTCGTTATCAGGAGGAATTAAAAAATTTCATCGAGAACTTCCACTGCTCTTCAAAACACAAGGCATCGTCGCAAACCACTTCTTGACATTTTCAAAATTGTCATGCTCCCTCATGTCTTCCATTGATCAGCTAGATGATCTACAGGGAAATATCTCAGAGGATATCGAACGGTGGATAGAAAATGCGACGAAAATTGACGATCCCGAACGGTCCCGTAGACTGGAACCAAATCGACGGTTCAGAATCCACCCACAAAAATCAATGGTGTGGATAGCCCGAGTTGCAGGTTGAAAGTTATGAAAATGGCAATCTCACTTCCCACAACCCGCATCCTGCATCGGGAAAAGATCAACGGCGGACAATCATCCCACGAAGATTGACGGTGCAGAAACCTGAACTTGTGGGGTTGGGAATTGTGGAAATCCCGACACCGCAATCCCACATCCCGCAACCCGTAAGTTGTGGAAAGGAAGTTGCGGAAGGGAAATTTTCAGAAGCCACAATCTACGAATTGTCAATCTGCATCCTGCATCCCACATCCCACATCCCATAAGTTGCAGAAGGGAAATTTGTGGAAACCACAATCTGTGAACCGTCATTCCGCAGCCTGCATCCCGCAGACTGTGTAAATTGAGATTTCTAGTAGGAAACCCAATTTTTTTCACTGAATTCTTGGATCGATCTATTCATTCAAGCCATTACCGATCTGGCCAATCTACCCTGCAACTTAGTTCAAAATGAATTGATGGAAAACATACGTAGATTCCTATAATTGCAGTTATTCAAGGAACAATGCGTCAATTTAACACAACAACATGTTCATCACATTCCATCAAGCAATTTACAATACAAGAATACAACTGCAGAGAATAACATAGACAAGAACACTTATCTTGAATAGAACTTGTCCCGCAACCAGATACATCGCTGAAACGTTCCACCCAACCATAAGCCAGTGTGCTCTTTAATCTCTCAGCAACACTGCCACCCCCGAGTTAAGCATGATCTTTCCCAAGGAATAAGGAACACTAACAAGCTTCAACCATAACCAAGGATATAATTAAAATTTAGTTAATCCAACACAGTTGGGTTTATCAGACTTACACAGGCAGTGGTTTACACTTAGCCAAATTCACATGAGACACAACCAAGCCAACAGATGGGTTTATCAGGCTACCAGCCAAGCAATCCTTCCAGTTGGGTTTATCAGGCTGTCAAGGAGGTGGAAAGACTAACTACTAAGCTAGTGAGCTCAACCCCAGATCTATGAACACCCACACTGGATCTAGCCTAATTTCTAAACAATTACACAACCAACACAAGGAAGCATTCCCTTCTCTGCTACATAGTCCCTCAGGCCATGCCTTCCCTTCCAGTGCTATTCAGGGCATGCAAAGAAGAAAACCAACCTTCTATATCGGTCTGTCAGGTTCTTTCACACACCGGGTTTATCAAGCAAGTAAAGACTCTATTTCCTTTCCTTCAATAAATTTGTATGCCAAACATGGATGCACACACGGGGATCTCTGTCTTGGGATTTATCAAAATGTAGTAGATTCCAAGGATTACATACACATATAGAAACTTACAAATTTTTGAACATTCCTGGTGCCAAACCAATTACTGCACAAATGCCAAAACAAAAACATTGTCAGTCTTTCAAACAAAAGCACAAAATTGGATTCATGGCATTCCTATTCAGGAAAAAACTAACACACTAGAGAAAATGTGAACAGAACAAATCCATGCAGGAAAAACCAAAACGTGAAAAGGGAACAGATCGTCGGACAGGAGAAAAAAATTATGATGGTTCATACTCAGAGCAGTTTATTTTTGCTTGTTGGCTACTGCTTGAATGTCCAAGTCGAATTTCCAAAAACGTTTTGTTCATTCCAATTCATGAGGGAAGCTGAAATGTTTCCGTGTGAGGGAAAGGTGTTTGTTTTTTGGTGTTTTCTTGCCCAAGAAATTCAAAAAAAAAATTTCCCAAAGTGAGTCTCTGCCCAATTCAAATTTCCCCACTCTTCCAATCCCCCACTCCCTCATCCTTAGGTAAAATAATGCCCCCATCTCATTTAGTTGCGTTGACATAGTCGGCTATGGGTTTTAATTAAAAAAATTGCAGTTTTAACATAATGTTCAGCTGTTAATGTTTAGCTAGCATAAAGAAAAATACCATTGGCCACACCTTAATTGCCGAAACATAAATACTAAATCGATGGGGATCCTTTTTCCTAGCTCCACACCATGATTATTTACATCATTTATTTAAATGCAACAGGGTCAAAACCAGGTTATTACATATAAAGTCCTTAATCAATATCTTCTGTCTATGCCACTCTTGAATGTAATAAGATATATGTGTGGCTTTTTCCTATCGAAATGTCGACAAGAGTTATGTACCGGCGTCGTAACGCATGGGTAGTTGAAAGTTCTTGAGGAAGGCCATAGCTAGGTCATTATACGATTTATAAGTCCACCTGGTCAGCTCTATGTACCACTTCGTCACAGGCCCTGTAAGGGTGCATTGAAATAGCCTTAAACGAACCGAATCATGATTCAAGGAATTAGAAGAGAACCAAAGGTGGAACGTCATGACATGTTCACCTGGGTCTTCACTACTCTTACCCTCAAAATTTGGAATGTCCGAAGGAAGGTTGGTGGGAATAACTAGCCATGACGGGTCATGAGCAACTGCATCATTTGTCAATATTGACAAGTCAGGTAGGTTTAGCATTGCAAGGAAAGGGAGTCTAGGTTTAGCTGTTTGGTTCCAAGCTCCATGATAAGGTTGGTTCACATAGGGTTGATTATTATAGACACCATGTCCTTGGCCAGTGGGATAGTATCCTCCTCCCATTTGACCCATGTAGGGTTGCATATTGTAGTTTGGAGTACCTTGAGGCTGAGGTGCTATGAATCCATAGTTAGGAGACTGATACATGGGTTGATACCCAGACCCATAAGGTGTATAATTTTTTCCATAATATGTTCCATAGGATGATCCATAAGACTGTCTATAAGGTGGTCTATAAGAATTTCCATAAGATGGTCCATACCTGACTGACACATGAGGAGGAACAAAGCCTTGTGACACTATGATGTGACTAGACACAGGATGAACATGGCTAACGGTAGAACTCTATCCTGAAGGAACACTAGAGTTAGGAGGAGGATGTGTCATCAAAAAATCATTTGAAGGAACTGGTGTTGAAGATGATGGAATATGGGAAGGGATTTAACTCGTGCCCCCAGTATTCACATGTCTAGGATCAGACCCCCGAATGGGAATGGCAGTGCTATGCCTAGGATGCATGTGTGAGTAATCCTCCACCGCAGGGATGGAAGGTGTAATATGACTAGTTCTGCCAAACCTCTCCACATGGAAATGAATGGAAGTGCCCCCAACTGCAACACCAGGGTCAACACCCGATCCGACATGGGGTGTTGGACCGGTTTCGGGAAGGTCTGGCATGCCATATCTTATTGTGCTAGTGCTAGTAGGTGCATGGTGAGTCTCATGGTTCAGACTACGTGACCAATATCGATGATGTGCATGCATGTACCCCAAAAATTGTGAAGGATCGTCAGGAGATCTCCCAGCTATAGGATGATCGGACCCCAACGGAGTCCCATACGATCTTGAAGGTTCATCTTCTAATACAGGACAAGGAATATCAAGGATCTCTAGGATCTCAGGTTCATGACCACTCATGGTGTGTGAATCAAAGTGAGAGTTAGTTCACCTAGATTGTCTGGTTCTCTCTACAAAATGAGGAGGAGACATAGAAGGTGGAATTCCTACTAAACAAAGATAATGGCATAGCATCACACCCGGATCCATAATGACTCAACAAAAAGAAAAGACTCAATATAACTACACAACCCTAAGCAAACTAGCATACACAGAGCACACTCCTAAAAAATCTGCAGCCAAAAACAAGCAAACCAAGGGGAGGATATGTGAGCTCCCGAATGCAACGGGTATGCCTTGCCTAGGAGAGTATTGAGACTTCCATACACTACAAGCGGGGGTTTGTAACCAATTATATTGTCCCTCCACTTCAATGCATACACCGACTGTGTTGTCTGACCCCTACCTAGTCAGGACACCTACAGAATAACCTCTGCAAGTACCCCCTGCAATACCTAGGTAAGGAAACTAAGGTCATCCCAATATAATCAATTCTCAGGAGGATAGTCGTAGGCAAGATCGACCGTATGGATAGGGTAGCAAATCCCGAAGCCTAAAAGCACAACTGGTATCCCAAGGGTGCACCAATCAATACCTCAAAGGCCCCCAGATACGAATACAATCTTGGAAATATCTCTGGTGCTCACAAAAGCGACCAAGGGCTATCCTAATCACAAAAGCTAATGTTTCCTCATGCTTGACTCCTGTGTAATAGGAGCTTCCTAAGAAACATTAATTATACCAAGGATTTCTCACCCTCTCCTGGACAGACACCTAATTGTTTGTGTTTAGTAGTCTTGGAGAATTGACTCACAATGAACTATTCCAAGACTCTAAAACCTAATCTTGTTTGTGAACCCTATAAAAGAAAAATGTGTAGCTCATTTTAATTAAGTGTTGATTTTAATGGTTGTTATTACTCATAAGCAAATGGTCGTGTAGCTAGTGATGTCAAAAATCAACAGTGAAATAAAAGTGCACACCTAACAAACCATGCCAAGTGCAAATCTTTGTCGAATGAAAAACAAGGTATGCCACTACATGAGATGCAAATTTCTCCCTTCAAATGAGAGTGTAATCATTCCTAAATGAACACCTGACTATAATTCAGGAAGAAAAACCTAATGCAAGTACCATATGAATGCAAGGATGCATAATGATGCAAAAGAAAAATATTTTGTGTTTTTAAAAATAAATGAGATATAAAAAGCACTAATAGACTCTACAATTCTCAGACTTTACAACCACTCACAAACAGCAACCAAACAAGGCACCAAGACAAAACAGACCTAATGCACTAATCCCAAAACAAAAAGAAGAAATGAAAGACAAGAACAAAACCTAAATAAAAAGAAATCAAAATGGGTCTCTGGTCAGAAACAGAGGCTGTATACAAACACCAACAACACCCAAGAAGACTCAGCAATCATCAAAACTCACCCAGCAACAATCAATCCTCCATAAAAAGATCAAAATCAAATCATACACGACCGTATGCTGTAAACTTGAGTACATACACGGGAATTCCAAGGAAAACTGCGTGTATACGCGACTATAATACAAATACTCTCGTACTGGAAGAAAAATGAGAAAATAGGGAAAACAGATAAGCTAAGGCCAAATTACTCTTGTAGGACACTACTGGTCAAACATACCTCCAGACCAGACACAGAAACAAAGAAATAAAGAGAAATTCAAACCCATTGAATACCTAATCCCCAAAGAAAAATAACTAGGAACCTCCCTACTAGAGTCACCAATTCTATTATGGAGAGAAACTTCCTATGGCTTGGAGGTACCACAACAGATAGTATGACACCAGAAATCAATCTTTCCCAATATTAAAGAACAGTAAGCAAATCTAACATTAAGGGTTATCAAATCATACCTTATTCCGGACGGTTGAAGTAGATCCCCATTGAGAGTTTCCAATGCAGTTGCAATTATAATTTGCTCTCAACAACAACAAACAAATCAAGCATATATATATATATATATATATATATATATATATAGAGAGAGAGAGAGAGAGAGAGAGAGATCTGTGTGTGTGTGTGTTAGAGCTATTCTAGCATATATAATCTACCATGTATAAGCAATTAAAACATCCATGGATTCAATATTCATATTCAAAATGCACATGAATTGGACAGGAAAAGATATTTCTATTAATAAATAGGATATACAATAGTGAAAAACTTTGTCGTCACTTCTGCGAACCGGAGAAATCGAGTCCTCCACCTGGGCCTCCACCACTTCAATATTCCATCTCTCAATAGAAATCTCACAAAGCAAAGGCAATCTTGGGAAGAACATTATGTGATCCAAGGGACAAAGGGATGCAGACTCAAGTATAAGCAAAGTTGAGGCAACAATGGACTATAGTTTCCTTGCTCTTCAATTTGTCCTCTTTCAATGTATCCAAGGGGTTCCTTATATAGAACTCGAAAGAGGTAATGGAGGGTCGAATCCGAGCGTTCTCAAGGCATTTGGAAGGCCAAGAGTCAAGTTATTCGGACTCATATGAGGAAAAATCCAAAAATATTTGGACTTACGCACACATCCCGATGTACACGGGTTTGAGGTCAAAAGTATGCGAGTATAGCTTTAAATGTTGTGTATAGGAATAAACAAGTTTTTTTAGGGATAAAATTGGAACATCAAAGTATAAAATAATTCCATGGGGTCTAAGGAGTCTGCAAAGGGACAAGGAAGGCCATAAATGTGTGATCTACCTGGTGTGGTAGAATCACCTATAACAATAGTTCCTTTTCCATTTAAATAGGTATTAAATATTATAATAAATGAGTCATTTATTTTCAACTATACATTTAAGCAATAATTTTACATGTAAATAATCATTAAATAATAAACCAATAAAAATGTGTTGCAACAATCAGGGCTCTAACAATGAACTTATGGAGTGAACTCCATATTTGCTTACTACAGATTGTTTACATCAATAAATGAATTGCATTCAATGTTTAAAAGAGTGGAATTGTTTTTTTCTTATTTTGTCATTGATAAGCATAAAGGAGGATAAATTTTTTTATTATTCTCAAAAGAGTGGAAACCTACATCCCTATAGGTTGAGTTATAGGGTTGTAGGCTGCCACATGTAGCCTACAGGGGCCCATGTAGGCTGCATGTGGAAGCCTACAACTATGTAAATCAGCCTATAGAGTTGTAGACTGTGGGGAGTCTTGTAGTATGCATGTGGAGACCTATAACCCTCAGCCTACAAGATTGTAGGTTGTCATGTACGCTGCATGTGGAATCCTATAGCCTTGTAGGTTATGTGGCAGCCTACATCGTTTAATTTTGAATTTTTGGAGTGTTTGGGGTAATATTTAATATGGGGCAAAAAGACTGCTTAAAGGTAATGATTAAACTGATCATCAACACTCTCATAAATATATTTATCCAAACAATTATAGAATACTATCATTTTTGTGTTTTTTATTGAAATTGGCATGGATATGATTATGATATTATATTTGGCTAATATTTATGGTTCTGGTCAAATACAAAGCCATATACTACAATTAGTGTGAAATCAGATTTAAAAACTATGCATTCATTATATCTTCATACCATATATAGACAAATATTTTTATGGCTTATATATAAATTTCAAAAATACTTTGTCAACCATAACTAGCATGCAACTCCTTGTCCTAACCACATACACTAAAAATGCATTAGAAATGAAAATGTGTAGCTTATTGGAAAACCCCTATTTTTGATAAATGTGTTTCTCTGGTATTTTGTAGCAATTGGTTAAAAGAGTCTCATTGCTAAAGTGCTCAACATATCCATTCTAAAAATTAGCAATGGTACATCACACTCTAGTTCATTGAATCTATCAATTGATGATTCTAATATTTGTAAATAGGCCTGAACAAGTGTCATTTGGAAACTTTAGAAAAGACTTCATAGTTACCATTATTTTCACTTTCCCTTTAGGGTTAGTCACAAGCTATGAACTCGCCATAATGGGTATATTTCCTAAGGTAGCCAATCCCAGAGGGAACATTATAGTCAATTGGACTTGGATGAGATACTCACATTGACAACTACCTAAGAAAGCATTAGTATTGGATATAGATAATAGAAACTAGTTAGGCACCATTTTTCTTTATCCATTGTAGTCAACTTGAGGAAGGTTTACACTTGCCAACCTCCCTCTGAGCAGGGAAAATTTTAGGGTCAAATTATAGCCCATGGGCGAAGTTAGAGGGGTCACCAAAACGTTGTGGGCAATTTTTCAACATAGCAAAGGTTTTTTTAATTTTAATATATTAGCCCATTTTTTATAAAATCCCTAACTATATTAAATACATTAGCCAATAATGGTAAAAAACCAAAATCAAATTTCGTCATGTAGAAGAAACCCAAAATCACGCGCTCGCCCAGATTTTCGGGTAATGGAGAAGAGGCACTCCTGGTTTGCCCTGATTTTCGGTGATGGAGCAAACTTGCTGTTGGTTTGCCTTGATTTTCTATGTGATGGAGAAAAAACTAGTAGTTCGCCATTGATTTTAAGTGATGGAGGAAAAAACTGCGGGTTCGCCATCAATTTATGGATCTTAGGATCTATTGTTTCGGAATATTGGTTGATTTTTCCTAAAATTAGCTTAAAGGAGTTATTTTTACCTTAAATCATGATTTTGACCGTTTCAGCCCCAAATTTGGGAAAAATCCCTATATAATGCGGGTCTAGACTCTGCCACTCTGCTTCAAGCTTTCGATTATGGACTCTACACAGTGCACACTGCGACTCTGCTTCAAGCTTCCGAATATTGGTCTAGAGTCTGCACAGTGCATTATAGAGGTTAGTAACAAGTATAACCCTTCTAGCTCTTCCTTTTCATATTTTATGTGCAACCCTTCTAGCTCTTCCTTTTCAGATTTTAATGAAACCATCATCAAATCCACGAACAAGCCAACCATTATCTCCAAATATATATTGGTTAACTAAACAATGGTCTCCCTTGTATCTCTATGAATGCACGCCATCCGAATATGTTGGATGGATTGGTTGAGGCCTCAGAAGTATCATAGCTCAATTAGTTAGCAAACAATAGGTACATCATCATTTTCAATTGTCTAACTCCCAATCCTGCATATGAAGGTAGTTCATATATATTTCAACGCATAATACATTTATATAATGAACAACACTAGCGGTGTTTGAATCAGATGGTTTGCCAAGAAGGTAGTTCATATATATTTCAATGCATAATACATTTATATAATAGATTGGGCTTAACTTGCATTTTAGCTTGGATTTGATCTTTGACTTGTAGCTTAGCTTGGGGTTTATGATGGCTTGTATTTTGTTATAACAAAGAAAAGGTTAAGGCTTAGTTGTGAGCATTGAAATGTGAAAACATATGTATAAAGGCATTTTGTGATAGGGACATGATATTTGCACTTAAATGTGGATATGGAGAATGGCTATTTGAAGAGTCGCATTGAAAATAGTTTGTGCAAAAGAGGTAATTAACTATGAGAAGTTAAGGGCCCTTTTTAGTTACTCCGCAGTCTATTTTTATGAATATAGTCCATAAGGAAAACCAAGGGAAGCCATGGGAGGGTAGGGATTCAAACATTGATCTCCCAAGAGGGTAAATGGTTAATATAAGGGGAAAAAATCATTGGCAAGGACAACGATCAAAGTATGAGGAAATAGACGCTATGAGAGGTAAGGTTGGGCATCCGACCAATAACATCCATAAAACCATCATATTTGGTTCTAAGCTTCTTGGGCCAAGGAGATGAAGGTTCATTATCTCAAACATTACTATGCCCTGTCTGTGCTGGTTCATTATCTTGAAAATTACTATGCCCTATCCTTGTTGGCTCAACATTCTATTTTTTAAGCTCATTAGTTTGTTTTTTAGGCTCCACATTCTATATTTTAGGGGCAACACTATGTTTTTCAGGCTAAACATTTTGTTTCTTATGCTCAATATTATGTTTCTTATGTTTCTTATTACTCATACTCCTAGTAATTCTTCTATTGGTCATATGAGCACCCTGTCCATGTTTCTCCTTTACAGGTTTAACTCTAGAAATCTCTCCATATATAATGAAGTCTTTGAATTCTTGGAGGCAGGGTTCATCGCTATTATTTCCATCATCATTCTCAGGAACAATGTTCACTCCCTGGGATATCTGATCATGTGAAATAACACCATGGAGTATAGAGGGTCCATGAAATCGTCATGTATTGCATTGAACTGCTTCTTGAAATTTGAAGCCCACAATTCAGTACAATACACATGTACAAGGAGCATACTAGGGTTCTATTCCCAACCCATTAGAGGAAATAAATTCATAGAACAAACTCAATCAATAAAAAGGAAGGCATGTAAAAGCCTTGTTTTTCACTTCTCGGTAATCTTTTATCACTCTCATAGTGTTTGGGATATTGAACTATAGGATATGCACCCAATTGAATACCTGTCATATTTCAGCTGAGTGGTGAGCTAATGGCATCTAACAATCATGGTAGCTAACAATCGATGCATAAATTTGAAGTATTGTACTAGGTATATCTGATTTTCCTTTTCTGTGAAAGTATTCTCTTCATCGTGCCATTATTTGGTGACTTCAACCAAGTTAGGGTTTTTTTCTCTAAAGGTTTACATGAACTATTTACTTAGTATACCTTCAACCTTTCACAGTTTATACATCCGACCAATAGCATCCATCTCACATCATCATTATAGGGTAAGGTTGCAGTCCTAGAGGCGATAAATAAGAACATCACTCTTTTTGATGTTATGAAACACTGAAAGGTATTTATCATCTTTTGGGAAATAGTAATTTCAAAAATAAAATTTTTATTCCCAAAGTTCTGTAGATTCTTCCAAAAAACCTTCAGCCTTATAGGCCCATAATGCATACAAATTTTTTAGAAAGTTCATACGGCTATACTGCTTAACAAATTTCCCTAGTAATAATATGAATCTGAAAAACATATAATCATTACATATTTATGAGAAAACATGCCCACTATGGTTTTCATCCATGTACTAGTCATTTTGAGCCTAAGATTGAACCTGGGAGCTTGGACCTTCAAATCTTCCCATAGTAGTCTATTGGACTATATATTTTTTATTTCTTTTATGATCATGCAATGCCCAACATAAGACTGGTTGCCTTGGGTGAAACTCGAGATCATATTGAAATGCATTTATCTTTCATTGAAAAGCTGCTCTATCTTTTCCCCCTGTTCCCTAACTTTGGTTTCAATCCCATCAAGTTTCTTTTTCTGCTGCTCCATATGGTTGTTCATATGGCCAATGGATTGTTTCATTCCTTCCATATATGAATTCATCCTCTTCAATGTCTTCTTAATGTTCATAATTTAACTGAGGGATTCTCCCCTATCCATTCTCAGTTCAGAGAATGAACCATCTCTTTCTCAGTCTGCTTGATTGAGCATGCTTAGCATTTCCTAGGCTTAACAAATACAGAGCAGTTTACATAAAGGAGGGAGGGTGAGTAGTGTAGACCGCTCTCCTACAATTTGAACTAAACCAACAATCTAAAACTTCCAACTAGAATTTTCCACGGGTTTGAAAGTGGAGATCCAACCACTGCAAACTTACCAATTTAGCCCACTTGATTATAAATATGGGGTCAGTTCTTTAAATATCAGTCTCTCACAACAGCTGCATCAACACCCTAGTCCATTATCTCATTAAATAAATCAAAGGAATAAGCAAAATAAGAAACACTACTAATCAAATTTCAAGATATTCATTCAACAAACGTGCATTAGACTAAGGAGTGATCCAAAATTTTATGTGCATTAGACTAAGGAGTAATCCTAAATTTTGATGATCCTAAAATTCTTGAGACATTGGAGTATATCACTTACTTCAAAGGTTCAACAAACCATGTGTTATCTTCAAAATTATTGAATACTAGTGATGATGGCGAAACATAGTAAAATAGTTTATGATCAGGGATCTGAAAACCATCATATTTGGTTCTAAGCTTCTTGGGCCAAGGAGATGAAGGTTCATTATCTCAAACATTACTATGCCATGTCCGTGCTAGTTCATTATCTTAAAAATTACTATGCCCCATCCTTGTTGGCTCAACATTCTATTTTTTAAGCTCCACATTCTATATTTTAGGGGCAACACTATGTTTTTTAGGCTCAACATTTTGTTTCTTATGCTCAATATTATGTTTCTTATGTTTCTTATTACTCATACTCCTAGTAATTCTTCTATTGGTCATACCAACAGCCTGTCCATGTCTCTCCTTTAAAGGTTTAACTCTAGAAATCTCTCCATATATAATGAAGTCTTTGAATTCTTAGAGGCAGGGGTCATCGCTATTATTTCCATCATCATGCTCAGGAACAACATTCACTCCCTGGGATATCTCATCATGTGAAATAACACCATGGGTATAGAGCATCCATGAAATCGTCATGTATTTCATTGAAGTGCTTCTTGAAATTTGAAGCCCACAATTCAGTACAATACACATGTACAAGGAGCATACTAGGGTTCTATTCCCAACCCATTAGAGGAAATAAATTCAAAGAACAAACTTAATCAATAAAAAGGAAGGCATGTAAAAGCCTTGTTTTTCACTTCTCAGTAATCTTTAATCACTCTCACATTGTTTGGGATATTGAACTATAGGATATGCACCCAATTGAATACCTGTCATATTTCAGCAGAGTGGTGAGCGAATAGCAACTAAAAATCATGGTAGCTAACAATCGATGCATAAATTTAAAGTATTGCACTAGGTATATCTGATTTTCCTTTTCTGTGAAAGTATTCTCTTCATCCTGCCATTATTTGGCGACTTCAACCAAGTTAGGGTTTTTTTCTCTAAAGGTTTACATGAACTGTTTACTTAGTATACCTTCAAGATTTCACAGTTTATACATCCGACCAATAACATCCATCTCACATCATCATTATAGGGTAAGGTTGCAGGCCTAGAGGTGATAAATAAGAACATCACTCTTTTTGATGTTATGAAACACTTAAAAGGTCTTTATCATATTTTGGGAAATAGTAATTTAAAAATTAAAATTTTATGCCTAGAGTTCAACAGATTCTTCCAAAAAACCTTCATCCTTATAGGCCCATAGTTTATACAAAATTTTTAGAAATTTCATATGGCTATACTGCTTAACAAATTTCCCTAGTAAATATGCATCTGAAAAACATATAATCATTACATATTTATGAGAAAACATGCCCACTATGGTTTTAATCCATGTACTGGTCATTTTGAGCCTGAGCCTGAACCTAGAAGCTTGGACCTTCAAATCTTCCCATAGTAGTCTGTTGGACTATCTCTTTTTCAATTTCTTTTATGATTGTGCAATGCCCAACATAAGACTGGTTGCCTTGGGTGAAACTCAAGATCATATTGAAATGCATTTATCTTTCATTGAAAATATGCTCTATCTTTTCCCCCTGTGCCCTAACTTTGATTTCAAGCCCATCACGCTTATTGTTCGGCTTCTCCATATGGTTGTTCATATGGCCAATGGATTGTTTCATTCCTTCCATCTGGGAATTCATCCTCTTCAACATCTTCTTAATGTTCATAGTTTCACTAAGGGCTTCTCCCCTATCCATTCTCAGTTCAGAGAATGAACCATCTCTTTCTCGGTCTGCTTGAATGAGCATGCTTAGCATTTCCCAGGCTTAAAAAATACAGAGCAGTTTACAGAAAGGAGGGAGGGTGAGCAGTGTAGACTACTCTCCTACAATTTGAACTAAACCAACGATCTAAAACTTCCAACAGGAATTTTCCATGGGTTTGAAAGTAGAGAGCCAACCACTGTAAAGTTACCAATTTATCCCACTTGATTGGAAATCCAGGGTTGTGTCTTTAACTATCGATCTCTCACAACAGCTGCATCAACACCCCAGTCCACAGCATTGAACACAATCCCACTTGCATTACCAAAATCAGAGCAGAGAGCCATAATGCACAACTTGAATTCAAAGGAGGATAAGATGAGGAGGAGTTAATTAATTTTTAGGGCTGTTGTGGCTACTATTGCTCTCATGCACAGGTTTGGAATTTTTTTTAAGACTGTTCTTTCATTGCTGCTATGTGAAAACTCACCAAAAATGTTCAGAATCTAGTCCACAATGAATATCTTCCCTCTTTTGTGGTTGTTAATTAGTTTTATAGGGATGCAACTTGCTTAGAATTTCTTAGAATTGTCTCAACCTAGGTTTTTAGGGTCTGAAATTATCCAAGATTTGTCTTTTAGGCTAAATTCATGCCCAAAACTACTGTAGTTGGTTGTGGCTTATCATTTTGGGGTTGTGATGTGACTTTTGACCATTGTTTGCACTCATAATTATCTAAAGTTCCTTGATCTGATGGAGATGCTGAGTTGTTGTTGTCTCACCCATAAAATACCTCTATGACTATTTGGGATTTTGATTGAGGGCTGTAATGTGCCCAAAGTCCAGACCTCTATTTTGTGGTTGTTTGATCATTTGATGACTAAATCATGCACAGATTTGGAGATTCAGTGTTTTTTATCGCTATTAAGGGGCTGAAATATGCCCAGGTTCATCTAAATTGTAGATGAGGTCATATTATCATTGTTTCTATCCACAAACTTTCCCATATTTAGGGGTTTACTATTGTTTATAGTCACAGGTCCTACCCAGAATTGGAGTAATTCTTCTTACTATTGTCAAATAGGGCTACAAACAGCTTAGAGAAGAGAGACGAGGCTGGAGGTTCCATACTGTGCACAGGTGACCATAAATTTACCACAAATTAACCTTTGATTTCACTATTGGCTGCCATAAATATCTCATATTAGGGCTTCAACTGTAGCCTTGAAATGATCCTATATTCACGAGTGAGGTACTATGAAGAAAACACAGCATTCTAAAGCCTAGTTTTTCTTTAAGCATTGTAAAGACTCATTCTAGTTGGATGTTGGTTAATGCACACTCCATTAAACTATAAGATGACAAAATTTTAGGAATGGAGTTAAGAAATAAACTAGAACAGATACCCTTGCACAACTGGATGAAAAAATATCAGTTTCATTCATTATTAGATATCTCTAAGCGGGATGTTAAAGGATCATAGATTAAATGGAAAAGTATAAACCTTCGTGAGGGTTTGAAAGAGCAATGGGAAATATTGAAAATACTGTTACATAAAAAAACACCTATAAATATTTCATACACTGACAAGAGGGTATTGGGGGAGCAAACTTCAGAACTATATAGTTAAGGCAGGGTTTGTACAATGAAAATTATATGGAATAGCGATTCTTCTAATTTTCCTTGTATTTTTTCTTTTTCCTTTTTGGAATCCATTCAAAATTTGTGGTTTTTTGAGTCAATCTCTTCCACCTCTATCAAATTATCACCATCACACAGAGTTTACACTATTTTGATTGACATGATACATTTTTTCACTTGGGAGAATAACTAACAATCACATATATAGCGATCTGAGCTTTGACATCCAAATAATTATCATGCAAGTTATTAGACATGACAAGTTTCTTGATCATTTTCAACTCCTTCAAGTCATTACAGAAAATCATCTTAAGAACAACAATACAATAGGTCCCAGGGTTTAAAAACGTAGGCACATAATAAATCAAATCACAAACAAAGGTAAATATGCATTTTAGGAATTACCAAAGTTGCATGGTGAAAACAGGAAATTCACACACTAGGTAGGATAACATATTATTCACTTTTGAAGAAATGATTATGAACGATCTTTGATTTCTAATCTATAAATTATGCAAACTCAAAAACCAACTAATAATAAAGACAATACAACTAATTATAAAATAGACAAATTCATACAAAACAAAATATAGTTATATAATCTAAGTGATTGAATGCATAGTTATCCAAATCGAGGGGCCCTCCCAATTAGCTTCACACTTCTAAGAAAGCCACGTCACTAGAGACTACTCTTATCCACACATAAATTATAATAGGACATGTTGGGCTTAGGGCAGACCCGGGTTCTTATCCTTTTACCTTCACACCAACAAAGAGACCCACAGTGTTGGCCCTTTCGGAAACAACCTACGAACAGGTTGCAGTCTCACCTGAAATAGCTATGGGGTGCCACAAAATCAGGTTTTTGCAGGTAAAAGAGGGATATTACTGTACCTTTAGCCTTAACAAAGTATAATTACACAATACAGAGCTTCGACATTTACTTAAATAGCTTCGCAGTTTAGATAAATAGACAGTTACTTGCTTAGCCCTTAACTGGGAATTCATAGCGAAGTTAATACTAACAATTTATCTTACTTTATCATTCACCTACTTATCAAATGCATAAAAACATAACAGAAACAACATAAAAGAACCACCACAACACAAGATATACGTGGTTCACCCCCAGTGTAGGGCTATATACGTGGTTCACCCCCAGTCTAGGGCTATGTCCACAGAACTGCGTATATATTCAACTCTTTACAAACACACAATTCTGATCTGCGCACTCAGCTGTAGATCTTCTCAACAACCCAAAACTACGCACTTAGCTGTAGTACTTCTCCTCCAAAACCCTCTGCGCACTCAGCTGCAGAGGTCATCCACGCACTCAGCTGGGACTTAACCTTAAACCCTAAAATTAGATCTTAGCTTCATCGTATTATAATAACATCATAACACCCAAAAAATCTCCTTCTTCTTCTACATAAGTGCCTATTTATACAAGTGCATTATTACAATACCATGGGCTTAAACCATGGGCTTAAAAACCATGAGTTTAAACCATGGGTTAATTACAAAAAGAGGGGCTTCGACCCAACCCCGAAACCCCTAAGACTATTTTGGAGCGCAACTCCGCTTACAAGCTTCGCAGCAAAACCACAGAGTTTCCAAAACTAAGGACCTTTAAGGTCGATCCCCAACAGGCCCCTAAGACTCACCAGTGTCCCGTCCCGGGACACTATGCTGCTTTTCTGGAGGGAGAATCTTGTTGGTGAAGATAGTAAATTGCTTGTTGAGGCTGCGCATGATATTTTCGGCTTCTTGCTCCTTCTCTACCATCTCCTGCAATGTTGTTGTAGATGCTTCGCTCACCTTTTCCTATGCAAATGCATCATACTCCTTCAAAAATTTGAGCTGGTTGTCTGCAGCAGTGCTCAATTCCAAGGCCTCGTTAATAAGGGGCTGCACAGAGTTCACCAACAGTGTTTCTTTCCTTCTGTATGCCTCAATCTCTTGCTGGATCTCATTGATATGCTTCACCTTAAGCATCTTCTACATAGGAGGCAATGTCTTGATTTCTGCTTTGACTGCATCCAGCTCTGTCTGTCGCTGCTTGATGGTTTCTTGCAGCTTTTTCACTTCTGGGTTGTCTTGTAAGTTTGCCCAGGCCTCGACACTTTCATCTAGGAGCTTTGAGGAACTACTTACAAGATCTGATATCTTCATCGTTGAGGCTTGAATATCTTTGTGACGTTGTTCCCTTACCTCTAGAGGACTCTCAGGAGTGATGCGCAGTTGAAGCTCCGCAATCTGAGCCTCATGCTCTGCTTTCATCTTCTCTATCTCGCTTCGAGACTGTTTTGCATAGTCTTTCAGCTTGACGATCCTTTGCTCTAGTTCTTCTTCAGCCTGCATTTCAAAGTTAGGGAGACTTCGACACGCCTCATCCAATACTCATGCCAGTGTATCTCGCTTGCTTTCTGCTTCCCTCTTCTTCTACTCAGCTTCTTCCAACTGCACTGCAAGGCTCTCACTCTGCTTCATGGAATTTTCCAACTGCCTGTGTGAGTAGCTGTCACGTTCTCGGATCTCGTTCATGATTTCCAATTGAAAAAGATGCAGCTCCGGCATAGACAACTTGGCGTAGTCTATCTCAACTGTCATACTCATCTGCGATCGAGATGATGCGTCAGTTATTATGAGGGTTGCACTTGGGACCTATCCTCTGTTGTTTCTGGCAGGCCATTTTCTAGTATCTGGCTACGCGCTTACTGGGGCACTTCTTGCTGCAGCACCAGTTGTTGTTCTTTCTACTAACGCCTTCAGTTCTGCAATTCTCTACGCTACGCCGGTGAGCGCATCAAGGTGCGTAGCTGCAAACTCTGACCATTTGCTGGTTAATAATTCTGTAGACTTCATCAGAGCTTGATCAAGCTCCTCGATCGTCAAAGCAGGCTCTTCAACAATATTCTTGCCCTTCGACACCTTAGTTTTCTTTCTCGGCGAAGGCTTCGTCACTTCCTCTGCTTTGGGAGACTTGCGCTTATCTGGGCGATTGGGGTCTGAAATTGTCTTTACTATTTCCTCTTCTTCTTCATCAGCTCCATCATTTCCACCTTGGTCACTTTCACTCTATTTTGACTCATCTTGGTCGTCGCTTTCTTTGAGTGGGTCATTCTATTGCGTCTAGCTAGGACCTGCACCCACATCTGTTACTGGGGGAACTGGTATGCTCGGCCTTGTTCCTGCATCCCTCATCCATTCAGCCAACCACTGCTGAACTACTGCAAGGATGTCTTCCTCGTTCACCACGTATGGAAACTTCAACCATTTATGCTTGTTATCTGCGTAGGCCTGGATGAAGACATGATGCATGTCAGCCCTGAAATTGGCCACTCCCGCATACTGAGAAAATAGCTCATTACTGAGCCGCGGTGTCTTCAGGATATCGTATGAAATATTCAGGGCATAGAAGGCGAACACATAGTTCGTCATCTACTGCAAGGCCTTATCCTATGAAACCCAAAGATATGCGTACCTTGTTGTGCCAGGCATCTGCGGAGGCACATCAACAAACTGTGCCTTCGTAGGTTCTCTCCATCCTAACAGTGCAATAAGCACTAACAGCCATGAGTAATGAAAGGGTATACCTTTCTCCTACACATATCGAACATCTTCGAGGAATTCCCTAGCAATGTACTCTGCCCATTTGTAACTGTATCCTTCGGCACAGTTCGCAGCAATACTGACAATCGGGGCAGGTACTTTGCATGCTAGTAGCTCTGCAGCGAACTGGATGTTTTCATGTCGAATTGTCAAGGTTTGATACCCTTGCTTTCCTTTCATCAGGCCGAAGCAGTCCTTCATGTGCTGTGCCAGCTTCATGTCTTTGTGCTTTCCAATGACCTCAATGCCAGGATCAGGCCCTTCCTTCGGCAATCCTGTAATCCTGTGAATGAGCTCTCCATCAATGGAAATTCTTTACCTTCCTATCCATAGGTTCCCATCATGCACCGACGCCAATAGGTACTTGACCACTATGGTAACCTGCGTGCTACGACCAAAGTGGGGGACAATGAGTATCTTCAACAAGCCAGCTTGCTCCAAGCCAGTAGCCCACTGTTTCACTTCAAGCAATGTCATACCAGCCTCCGGATAATGGAAAGAGTGCAAGTATTTCCCTGGTGCGAACTGTGGAAATTTCCCACGATCATTCGTATCGTGGTCTGCATACTTAAGCCAGTCTATCTTTCATGTCATCGTTCTGACCAATTGCACACCCTATGGCAGCGAAGGGGTGCGTAACGTGAACTTGGATATCCACCGAGGTGGCTGAACCCCTGGTCGAACAAGTGGAAGATATGGTGGACGCTGCAGTGCAACGTTCTCATCCTCACCAAGGTCTTCAAATTCTCCAGGAGGATTCATCATGGGATCCTCTGGTGTCTGTCCTGATGGCTTGTGCCTCTCTTCATTCCACTTAGAGTGAACTTCTGCCTTGAATTTCTTTCTAGTTTCTCGTGTCTGCATTGGCTGATTCGGCACTAGGGGAGTCTCTTCGCAAGGTGCAGGTGCAGGCGGGTTGCTCATAAGGTTCTGCAGACCCCTTTCTCTGAATTCTCTAAAAAATTCCTGGACTTCGCAATCAGCTGACATGGACTCAACTCAGAAAAATGCCTAATGCAAAATCGCAGGTCTGGGTGTCTTCTTATAGAATCCAACGACCCAAATATGCCATAATTGAGCATTAAAGACACCAAATCTGGTAGATCTTGTCCAAACGGCGCTGGATTCCTTAAAATCTCATCATTACAGGGAGTTAATGTAGTTAACGTACCGACGCCGCCAAATATGATTTTTTTCCAATGGTCATATTTTAAGCTTCGACACACCTTTCTTCTTTGGCACAGCCACTAACATCTGCTTCGACACAATATTGACCTTCAACCCATCCTGACACAAGCTTCGACACTTTGTAAATTCTCCAACAGTCTGCCCAAGATTTCTGAGAATAGCGTCATTATAGTCTAGTACCCAATTTCAACTATTCTTGGTACTTAGACTCTTCTTCTTTCTATTACTTTTGATCACGGGGTACAGGCTTGTCCCTGTACTTTTTTAATCTACTTCCATTCACCATGGAAGGGAGGATTTCTCCATTCAAGTTAGCTAACTGAACTGCACCACCATTGGTAACTTTCTGAACTATGTATGGTCCTTTCCAATGTGTCTTGAACTTACCTAGGAACTTCATGAATTTACTATCGTACAAGAGAACAAGATCCCCATTCTGAAAAATCTTCTTCTTAATGTGTCTATCATGCCATGCTTTTTCTCTATATTTCTGTACTTGCTGCTGGAAAACTGCAGTGAATCTGTCTTCTTCTAGCTCTAGTATCTTTTCCAGCCTTTCATTTAACATCGCTGGATCATCCATCTCTGTGAAGGCAGATATTCTGAGGCTTGGAACAATGTACTCCATGGGCATAACTGCTTCTTGTCCATACACCAGCCTAAAAGGTGTGTGTCCTGTCAACTTCTTGCAAGTGGTTTTATAAGCCCATAATACTGCTGGAATTCTGAGATCCCAATCATTTCTGTTAACATTGCAAACCTTCGTCAAAGCGTGCTCAAGAATCTTGTTAAAGGCTTCGACAGTTCCATTTGCTTGAGGGTGGTAGGCAGTACTCTTCTGATGATATACTTGAAATTATTCGGTCAATGCTTCAATAGTCTTATTCAGAAAATGTGAACCTTGATCACTCATAAGAATTCTAGGGCACCCAAACCTTGACAAGATATTGTCGAATATGAACTTCACAGTTGTAGCAGTGCTACAGTCCTTGACTGGTTGAGCTTCGGCCCAACGATTAAGGTAATCAATTGCTGTAATACTGTATCTTGCTCCAGATTTCTTTGCAGGGGGATTGATTGGTCCAACAAAATCAATAGCCCATTTGTCAAATGCTTGTAAAGTTACCTGTGGAACCAGAGGCATCTCATCCCTCCTGGATGGTTTTCCTGTCCTCTGACAGATATCACAACTGTGGCAATACTCTCTTTCATCCTTATGAATCATAGGCCACCATAATCCAGTTGTTAGAATATTCTATGCCGTAGCTTTTCCTGCATAATGACCTCCTGCTGCTCCAGAGTGTTCCTCAACCAAAATCAATGGCTTTTCATGCTCCAGGACACATCTACACAGTATTTCATCTGGTCCCACCTTATATAGCTGTCCTGCTATCAAGGTAAAGTCAGCTACTCTAACCACTAGCTGCTTCTTCTGCTGTGTTGTCATCTCAAGTGGTGCAAACCCTGTAGACAAGTACTGAACAATACCCTGAAAATAGTCATCAACCATCTGGATGGAAAACAACTGGGCATCAGGAAGACCTTCGTCCAAACTAGTGGGTTCTTCTCCTGACTCGAGCCTCAACAAGTGGTCAGGCCCTAGGTTAATTCTTCCTGGGTTAACTATGATCTCAAAGTCATACTCCTGAAACAAAATCAGCCATCTGCATATCATTCCACCTAACGCAGGCTTGTTAACAAAATAATTCAAAGCAGAATGGTCAGTGAACATCTTAAAATGAGATCCTAACAAATAATGTCGAAATTTCTGCAAAGCAAAAACCATAGCTAGACCTTCTCGTTCCGTCGTAGTATAATTCTTTTCTGCTATGGATAATTTTCTACTTGCAAAAGCAATAGGGTGATCAATATTACCTTCACCTGACTGAGCCAATACTACACCTAAAGCAATGGAATATGCATCGACATGAACATGAAACTCCTTATTCCAGTCAGGGAATACTAAGATAGGGGCAATTACCATCTTTTCTTTCAAAATATCCAAGCTTTTCTGACATTTAGGTGTCCATTCAAACTTAATATCTTTCTTCAATTTCTTTTCCATAAGGGCTGTGATCTGAGCATATCCTTTAATGAATTTCCTATAATATCCAGTATGACCAAGTGTAGTGCGAAGTTGCTTAATAGACTTCGGAGGTGGTAAGTTCACAATAATGGCTATCTTCGCAGGATCCACCATCAATCCTTGCTTGCATACAATGTGACCTAGCAGAATTCCAAAAGGTGCACAAGAGATACACTTCTTCAGGTTCAATGAAATCTGATGTTGTCTACACTTGTCCAACATAAGTCTTAAACTGGCTATATGATCTTTCAATAAACCAAAGATAGTCCAATCATCAAAGTAAACTTTCAAGAACTTATGAATAAATTCCTTAAATGCAGATATGACTACTCTGGAAAACATAGCAGGTGCATTCTTCAATCCAAAGTGCATAATAGTATACTAAAAAGATCACATTTATGTAGCGAAGGTTTTTTTATGTCGATCCTCTGGAGCAATTCTGATCTAATGGTAACCTGAAAATCCATCAGTGAAAGAATACACTTCTTGACCTCCGACATTGTCTAAAACTTCATCTGTAAAGGGAGTAGGAAAAGGATCATGAAGACAGGCATCATTCAGCTTCCTCAGATCGACACAGATTCTGATTTCTCCCTTGGTCTTCTTTTCTTGTACCACCATAGGGCTGACCCATTCAGACTCTTCGACGGGCTCAATGATTCCTGCAGCGAGCATCTTATCTAGCTCCATCCTGACTTTTTCTTTATAATTAGGGTTCATCATATAAGGGCGTTGCTTCACAGGCTTCACATCAGGTCTCAAAGGTATTTTTATCACTCCTATATCACCAAGGATACCTTGCATTTCTGAAAACTTCGTCGAAAATAAGTCCTGATACTCATGGAGAATTTCAGTCACTTTTCTTACCATTTCTTCGTCCCAATAGTCTCCAATGGTAGCGTACTTAGGCATCTCTTCTGATCCAATGTTTACTTTCCTTGTTTTCAAGGGCTGAGTTACTTCAGGTGCTTCGACTGTTGGTCCATGTACTTCGCAATGTCCTTCTGACTCAGGAATATTAATGTTGTGAGGGTCATCGTCTTCATCAATGGTGAGGTTATAGCATTCTACTACATTAGCTTCTTGTTCCTTCCAATCAAGTTGGTACTCGGCTATTTCTTTATCATCAAACACCTAAGTATGGATTATCCTAATAGCTGCGTCCAAAGCAAGGTAATCCTCATTAATAGAAAATGTGAGCACAAAACTATCAGTAAGGCTAACCCAACTTACAGTACCATGGCGAAGTTGAACCTCCGCATACCAATTCTTTGCTACAATTTCAATAGTGTGTACAAACCTATGTACCCATTCTTCACAAGGTACATGCTTCCATACTTCATAACACTGCTCCAAATGTTCCTGAGGGCTATTCTTACCATTAAATCTGCTTCGCATGTCCTGAGGTTGATCCATGAATCTCAGGCAAAGAAACTTTTGACAAGCTCCCCAACTATGAATATTTTTTTTATGACTATTCCACCATCTGGAAGCTGCAGCTCTGAATACTGAATCTAGAGTCTCCATTTTCTGTGAATCTGGTACTTGCTCTGAGAATTGTACAATAAAATTCTCTGGGTCTGTCAAGCCATCAAAAGTAGGTAAGATATTTGTCTGTGAGCCAACCCATTTGATAGACTTGGTAATTCTTGCACATCGAAGTCCATGTAGCTCATAAAGTCTATTCTGCCAATTCTCTAGGCCTTCGTCTGAATTAGTCATGCAAGAACTGTCACACTGCCAATCCATTATACCTTCGACAGTAGGGTTAACATAGTCTTCTTCTTTAGCTATGATGTTGTAAATATGATCTAAAACATCCTGATCTCCATCTCTGACTAGCTCTGTATACCTTTCTCCTTGAGAAGGGTCCAACGGTACTATGACTCTCAAGCCTTTTCCTTCAAAAGTCATCTGTTTGTTCTTAAGGTTGATTACTGCATAATTGTCTATTGCCCATTCAATTCCTAGCAATGTTGGATAAGGGTTGCTATCATCAATTATTTCAATGACTTCAAAATCTGCTAAGGTACTGACTCCATCAATGTCCACTGGTACACTAGGGAATCTTCCCAAGGGCACAATCTTCTGCTGATTGGATAATCTCAGCTAGATAGGGGACCATTCAAGCATAGGTCTTCCCATTTGTTCCCATGTCTGCCTAGTTAGGACACTCACTTCGAATCCCAGGTCTAAAATGATGTCAGTCATATCATAATCTCCTATCTGAGCATGCAATCTCATTTCTCTTCCAATCCTTCTAACTCTATTAACAGTTTTTCCTTTATCAGAGCTTCGCTGAGGTTTGCAAGGCACAATAACTTTCTATAACTCATTCAAAGCATTCTGATTTCTTAATAGCTTCATACAACGATGTAAAAATGATGTCAGTGTACTTACTTGATTCGATGAAGCTTCTTGGCATTGTAACTGTTGTTGATGTTGTTGCGTAGTTGTTACTGATGTTCTTGGATCAGCAAAGTATTTTTTAGCTTCCATAAATGTTCCTTTTTCTCTTCCAACATTGAAGGCTGGAATTTTCTCTGGGTTCTTACGGACCCAAGCCTCATCGGGCTGTTTCCATTTATTCTGCACTTGTGTCATAGCTGCACTCCTTGTAACAACATTAATGGCTGGGACAGTCTTTTCTCTACATCAATCATCTGAACATTCTGAGTAGGAATGCCATTTCTTTCTTGTATCTTGGCTATCAACTGTGGGCATTGCCCAATCACATGATCGACTACTCTGCAATATCGACATGTCGTAGTTGGGTTCTGATAGTCTCTAGATACATGTCCTTCCTGATTACAGTTATAGCAAATAACCTGGCCTCGACCTCTTCCAGACATACCACCATGACCTCGACCTCTGAAATTACCTCGACCTAATGTACTACCATGGTAACCATATCCATCATTTCCTTGTGCATCGGGTTGTACCCTATAAGCATCATAGTTTCACTCTCTCATGAGGTCAAAGCTATGACATTCGTCTTCGTTGTGTCCAACTGACTTACAGAACTTGCAGTAGGGATTCTTAGGTACTTGAACATATCTCTGCAGTAGATAGCAATCTTCAGGTCAATGTTGACCATTTGTTCTATAGATCTCACAATATAGGACATTAGGGTTAAACGGGTTTGGTGCACCAGTATTCAGATAATTTCTTAGTGTAGGACACTGTTCTTTGTCATGACCTTCTGTCTTACATCGTGTACACCAAACCTCTTCACGAGTAGATTTCCCTTTTTTCATGTCGCGAAGATCCAAAGCCATCTCTGCTAACTGCGCTTGTATCTGGGCTATGCCAGAATTATCTCCGACAGGAGCTGTTTCAAGTTTCATAGCAATTTCCAATGCCTCTTGCTGATCAGCAACCTTCTGTTGCCTAAGTGGATTCCTGATATGAGGCAATAATGCTGCAATGAGCCATTCTTTATGTTTTTCTGGTCCAATAGTAAAACTAACTTGATCCAACAGAACCTTGAACCTCTAATCAAAGTCCCAAACTGATTCACCTCGGTTCTGCTGAATTTATTTTAGTTCAGTTATACATTGTGACTCTGATTTAGGCTTCTTGAATTGTTTGATCATTGCTTTCTTAATATCATCCAGTATATAGTTCTGAGTACTGGAAAATTTCATAAACCAGGTCAAAGGTCGGTCTCTGAAAGAGGTGACCAGCTGCGCTCTTCTTGTATTTTGATCCATAATATTCTTAGCAGTCCAAATAGCTTCGCATAAGAACCAAAACTGCTCTGGATCCTCTGATCCAGATCCTTTAAATACTAGGAGTTTGATATCATCATTCACATGGGCCATATTGGATCAGGGGGGGGAGGAGGGGGACTGATAACAGGGGGAGGGGAACTTACTGAGGTAGATTGACCTGCGACAAGACTACTAGGGTTAGGGTTACTTTCAGACTACGACAGGCTCTCAGGAATAACATGTCTTCGCTGCGGAGTTACAAGAGGGTTTCTAACAAAAGGGGTTTCTTCAGATTCAGACTCTTCTGGACTTATTGGGGTATAATTGGTATTCTGGCCTAGGGTATAGAATCCAAAATTTCTCTTGTATCTTTTACCGCTTCGAAGCAAACCACTTTGCTTGTCGAAGTCACTTTCACTTCCAAACATAGGTTAGTAACAATAAATCTAGCAATCTGATTCGATAAGCAATATGCGTTTCTCAACCAAGAGCATTTTAATTTTCAAACTTAATGAATTCAGGTACTTACCCCTTGGTCCTTTGAAAAACTGTCTTTCTGCTTCGCTGAAAGAAGTATGTGTGTCGATGGTGAACTCCGTCACAAATGCTTCAAGGGTTCGCGTTGTCCAGAAGTCAACAGCTCTTGATACCGCGTTGTTCATTCTTTTCAACAGCTTAATTGTTTCTGGGGTCCAGGCAGGAGACTGATCTTCTTTGAAGTTTGTCTTTCTTTCTGTTAACCTGGATAACCACTGGTGCAATTCTATGTGGATACTACCAAAGAAAATTTCATAAATATCTGTAAAAACGTACCTTTGCAAGAAGTCGTCAGCGCTACGACGAGGATCTTTATTTTCTTCTTCAGCAAATTTTAGATAAGTATCTTCAATCCAGTCACTGATTTCTTTTACTGAGGGCCTCCAAAACATATCCCTCGAGGTACAACATAAATCCCTCTTGAAGCAGATATTGGTTCAACCGGAAACGGAACCAATTTGTTGGGCTTAGGGCAAACCTGGGTTCTTATCCTTTTAGCTTCGCACCAACAAAGAGACCCATAGTGTTGGCCCTTTCGACAACAACCTGCGAACAGGTTGCAGTCTCACCCAAAACAGCTATGGGGTGCCGCAGAATCAGGTTTCTGTAGGAAAAAGAGGGATATTACTGTACCTTTAGCCGTAACAAAGTATAATTACACAATACAGAGCTTCGACATTTACTTAAATAGATTCATAGTTTAGATAAATAGACAGTTACTTGCTTAACCCTTAACTGGGAATTCACAGCGAAGTTAATACTAACAATTTATCTTACTTTATGATTCACCTACTTATCAAATGCATAAAAACATAACAGAAACAACATAAAAGAACCACCACAACACAAGATATACATGGTTCACCCCCATTGTAGGGGCTACGTCCACAGAACTACATATATATTCAACTCTTTACAAACACACAGTTCTGATCTGCGCACTCAACTGCAGATCTTCTCAACAACCGAAAACTGTGCACTTAGCTGCAGTACTTCTCCTCCAAAACCCTCTACGCACTCAGCTGTAGAGGTCATCCACACACTCAGCTGGGACTTAACCTTAAACCCTAAAATTAGATCTTAGCTTCGTCGTATTATAATAACATCATAACACCCAAAAAAGCTCCTTCTTCTTCTACATAAGTGCCTATTTATACAAGTGCACTATTACAATACCATGGGCTTAAACCATGGGCTTAAAAACCATGAGTTCAAACCATGGGTTAATTACAAAAAGAGGGGCTTCGACCCAACCCCGAAACCCCTAAGACTATTTTGGAGCGCAACTCCGCTTACAATATTCGCACCAAAACCGCAGAGTTGCCAAAACTAAGGACCTTTAAGGTCGAGCCCCAACAACACATCAACTCAGTTCCTTTTATATTAATAAATCAAATATTTAAAAGAGTTTAAGAAACTGAGTATTGACCCGGTCTATCAACATTCAATCCTTTTTTTTATATCTAGACTAAGTTTATATGATCATACATACACATGATAAAGATAAACACAATTTACATTTTTTTTTACAAAGATATTGCATAAATTGGATCCAATGATATTCTAATGACATGTGAATGCATGACCATATCCTCAAATGTTTCCTACATGATCACAATATTCACTGAGTACATTGTTATTGGTATAATTTGAATACTGGCTTGGCTAAAAGAAGAGCATCCACCCTGTTAACCTAGAGACTATTTGATGAACATGGAAGAATATTGAAGCATATAGGAGAAAAAGTCATGTCACCGATCCTCTTTTAGAAGCTCGAGTATATTCCAAACAATGAGATCACTTACAGGATCCCCTTGTAAGTTACATAACCTATAATGATTAAACCATCGTTAGTAATAAAATGATATGAAACTATTAATCTCAATAATTCATTGTAAACAAACTAAAATTCATCAAATTAACATAAAATTACCTTTTAAGGTTCATTAAAAGTATGGAAAAAGGAGTGATAATGTGGAAAAAAGAAGATGTTAAAATAAGTCGAGAGGACAACTCGAACTGAAAATAACATCAAATAGAAATCCCAACACCAAGCCTGAGATTTTTCCTTCCCTTATGCAAACAAAATATGTGTAGCTAATGTTCTAATATCAAAAGTTTCAAAACTGACAAAACTTTATTAATGTTGCAACTGTGTCAAGTTCCAGTCCCAATAGCTATGTTTACATTGGATCCCTTTCTTTTCTTATATGCCCTAAGTTTATTTTTCAATGTCTTGTTATGCATGCCTAAACATTGAATTCGTCTGTACCATGTCTTGTTAAGTTTCCTTGATTTCTTGTTCTTCTCCATTAATTTCTCAAGTTCCTCTTGTAACTCAAAGCTCCTTTTCTTCATAACATTTTTTTCATTCTTCAAATGCCTATCCAAGATCTGAAATTCTTCAATTTCTACCTTCAACTTTTCATTTTTCTTATTTTTATTCCTTAATTTTGATGATCCTAAATTTCTTGAGACATTGGAGTATATCATTTACTTCAAACGTTCAACAAACCATGTGTTATCTTCAAAATTATTGAATACTAGTGATGATGGCTCAGCATAGTAAAATAGTTTATGATCAGGGATCTGAAAACCATCATATTTGGTTCTAAGCTTCTTGGGCCAAGGAGATGAAGGTTCATTATCTCAAACATTACTATGCCATGTCCGTGCTAGTTCATCATCTTGAAAAATACTATGCCCTGTCCTTGTTGGCTCAACATTCTGTTTTTTAATCTCATCAGATTGTTTTTTAGGCTCCACATTCTATATTTTAGGGGCAACACTATGTTTTTCAAGCTCAACATTTTGTTTCTTATGATCAATATTATGTTTCTTATTACTCATAATCCTAGTAATTATTCTATTGGTCATACAAGCAGCATGTCCATGTCTCTCCTTTACAGGTTTAACTCTAGAAATATCTCCATATATAATGAAGTCTTTGAATTCTTGGAGGCAAGGGTCATCGCTATTATTTCCATCATCATGATCAGGAACAATGTTCACTCCTTGGGATATCTCATCATGTGAAATAACACCATGGAGTATAGAGGGTCCATGAAATCGTCATGTATTGCATTGAAGTGCTTCTTGAAATTTGAAGCCCACAATTCAGTACAATACACATGTACATGAAGCATACTAGGGTTCTAGTCCCAACCCATTAGAGGAAATAAATTCATAGAATAAACTTAATCAATAAAAAGGCAGGCATGTAAAAGCTTTGTTTTTCACTCCCTGGTAATATTTATCACTCTCATAGTGTTTGGGATATTGAACTATAGGATATGAACCCTATTGAATACCTGTCATATTTCAGCTGAGTGGTGAGATAATGGCATCTAACAATCATGGTAGCTAACAATCAATGCATAAATTTGAAGTATTGCACTAGGTATATCTGATTTTCCTTTTCTGTGAAAGTATTCTCTTCATCCTGCCATTATTTGCCGACGTCAACCAAGTTAGGGTGTTTTTCTCTAAAGGTTTACATTAACTGTTTACTTAGTATACCTTCAAGCTTTCACAGTTTATACATCCGACCAGTAACATCCAACTCACATCATCATTATAGGGTAAGGTTGCAGGCCTAGAGGCGATAATTAAGAACATCATTCTTTTTGACGTTATGAAACACTAAAAGATCTTTATAATCTTTTGGGAAACAATGAAAGGTCTGTTTTGTGGCTGTTTGATCATTTGATGACTAAATCATGCACTAATTTGGAGATTCAGTTTTTTTTATCGCTATTAAGAGGCTGAAATATGCCCAGGTTTACCTAAATTGTAGAGGAGGTCGTCTTATCATTCTTTCTATCCACAAAATTTCCCATATTTGGGGTTTTACCGTTGTTTATAGTCACAGGCCCTACCCAGAATTGGAGTAATTCTTCTTACTATTGTCTAGGAAGTCATAAAATAAGGCTGCAAATAGCTTGGAGAAGAGAGACGAGGCTAGAGGTTCCATACTGTGCACAGGTGACCATAAATTTAACACAAATTAACCTTTGATTTCACTGTTGGCTGCCATAAATCTCTCCTATTAGGACTTCAACTGTAGTATGGAAATGATCCTATATTCACGATTCAGGTACTATGAAGAAAACACAGCATTCTAAAGCCAAGTTTTTCTTTAAGCATTCTAAATACTCATTCTAGTTGGATGTTGGTAAATGCAGAGTCCATTAAACTATGGGATGACAAAATTTTAGGAATGGAGTTAAGAAATAAACAATAACGGATACCCTTGCACAACTGGATGACAAAAAATCAGCTTCATTCATTATTAGATATCTCTAAGTGGGATGTTAAAGGAACATAGATAACTGGAAAAGTATAAACCTTTGTGAGGGTTTGAAAGAGTAATGGGAAATATTCAAAATAATGTTACGTAGAAAAACACCTATAAATATTTCATAGAGTGACGTAGAAAAATTCTCACATTTGACAATCTTCATAAAAGAGGTATAATTAGACCTTCCTAATGTCCCTTATCCAAGAACATGGAAGAAAATGCATTGCACCTATTTTTACAATGTGTTTTTTCAATAGAGGTATGGACAAAATCCTTTGCAAGGCTGATCTCCCCGAGACTTGGAGAGATATTTTCATCGCCCAACATTGAAACTATCCAAAAATATTTTTAAATAATCCTCTTTTAAAGCAGGTTTGGAAATATCTTCCTAAATTTCTCCTATGGAAGATCTGGTTAATGAGGAACTCGATTATTTTTAAAGAAAAAAACAAGTAATTTAAATATGGTAGTAGGATCATCTTGGGCTATGATGCATTAAGTGATAAATATAAAATTTCACATTAAAAAAATATTTTTGATTTATATACAAAAGAGATTTTGTGGATAAAACATTTATTGGACAAAGATGAGCAAAGACAGGAGGTTAGTGTCAAATATTATGAGAAAGAAAATTGGTTGTTGAGAATTAAGCAACCAAAGATGGATGGTTGGATGGATAACCAGAATTATCATTTACAGTTCTTTGATGGTGCAACAAAGAATAACCCAAGTATGGAGGGCATGGGAGGGGGTATTTTTTTATCTAAGAGGAAAAAGGAAGCATCACCACTATTGGGATCTTGGGAAGACATCTAATAATCAAGAAGAATGTTTGGTTCTCTTGTAAGGACTAAAGTTAGCACTTCAGAGCAATATAAGACATTTTATGATTCTTGGATATTCTGCGATAGTAATTTTCTATCTCATTACAGAAAAACCTCCAGGTGATGGGCCTATCTCTATATCTATACATAGAATTTCTAAATTACTAATCAAGTCCCAAGTGAGAAAATATTTCCATGTCCTCAAAAGTTTAAATAACCGAGTTGATGTGTTTGGTAATCTAGCATGTAACCTTGAACAAGGAATTTTGTTTAAGATGGAGTGGATTCAAGCCATTGCAATATTCCTTAATCTTCTACTTATTTAACGGTCAAATTACATCTTCATAAGGTCAGTCTAGCTTTTAAGTTTGGGTTAAAGACTAGAATCATCAGGTTATATTGGTGGTGCAATACTTTCATGTAGTTATATCCAACTAGTGTCATTTATAAAAGTAAGGATAGATCCTTCAACTCTGTTGTTAACGTTTATGGGTTTGTTGGTGAGAATAGTCATACCATGGGAATGCCTTAGTCCTAAACAATATGGGGAGAAATACAATTTGATATGGGAATATTTGGAAAAGGAATTTTATCAATTGTGATCCTTCTCTTCCCTATCAGGATCCCTTTAGGTAATGTGTTGTCTACAATACCGTGGAATGCTCTAGAAGTCATTGGTTTTAGGACTGTCATTTGCTTCTAGGAGATACTAAAGTAAGTCTCTTTCATACTGATGACTATTCTCTTTACTTCGAGGTAGTGGATGAGGGATGCTTGGGTGTGCTTGACATTGTTTTCATATACCCTGCTTTATTACTAGAAAACTTATTTTTTTATCAAATTAAGAGATTCACTCAATGGGTTCAATAACTAGTCTTTATAAGTCGTCTTAGTGATTTTGCTATAAAGTTGATGGGTAGGAATAGTAATACGTTGACTAAAGAATTTTTTGTTGTATTATAATTGCAAAAAGAATCATTTCTTCCCACTCGGGTATTGTCTTGTTGGACCTCTGTTATGACTACTCTGTCTAGAAGCATATTATCAAAAGTATTTATTGTGATATATCTGAAAATCCACCCGTGGAACAATTTGTAAGAATATTAAGAATTAGAATCAGGATTATGGTTTTCATGAGCATTCTAGAAGTGGTAAAGAGTATCAATTTAAATCCCAGTTTGTGGATGGGGAGAATTATGATGAATACTATTGACCTCTCTTTGTTGATCTGTATAGAAAACTTCAACTTTATTTTTCTTGAACAAGTTGACTTTAATAACGTTCATCTTTATTTTATCAATATTTGGAAGATAGGTGAGAAAATCATGTATTTTAAAGCTCCCAGTCTTAGTAACAAAGTACATTAGGGAACATGTGATAACAAGGAAGTCATGGTTAAAAACATAATGAAGAGACTAATAAACATTATAATTTTGTTAATTATATATTTGATCATAAAGTTAGTCTTTAAAAGTTTTAATTCATTTAAAATTCATCTGATTGAAATTTTTAAAAAAAATGTTTTTAAAATTTTTATTTTAATAAAAAAATCCTATCTTATTAAGATTTTTAAAAATAAATAAATTAAAATAAACCTTTACATTGGAAAAAAATAAATTCATTTAATCCAATTTATAACTAATTCCATATTTTGAGATCGTTTTATTTAATTGCTTTTTCGACAATTTAAATATGCTAGGGGACAAAAGGAAAAATTAACTTCATATCTTAGATAGTGATTTCATTTTATCATTACATATCGAGTTGATGATAAAAATAATAATAACATCTTATACTTATTAAACATAAAATAATGGTCAGAATGGGAACCTTCCATGTTTTTAAGAATTATTTAAAATTAATTAATAATTTTATTAAAAATAATATATATGTAAATAATTATATTATATAATTTTATTAAAATAATTTATATGTTTTTAATAATTTTTAGAGTTTAATAAGCACTCCACAACAAAGTATTTAATGTTATTGGTGCATGATTATGAGTATTGGATATACTATTGGTTTGGATCATGCAACAACAACATTAATTGTATTGCTACTGCTAGATGCATATATACCAACTTTTCCAATCTTTTCTTTTGACACAAAATTTCATGGGAATGAGACACATTAGGAATATCGATGTCATATTCCATAACATTGATATGACATATTGTAATTTGCTTTATATTAGTTTAATAATATATATTTTTCAAATATTCAGAAAAAACATTTAAATTATAAGGAATATTTTTAGCGGGGTAATTGAATGAGATATATATTAAAGATAGTTTACAGAATAAATCTCAAGACCTTCTACAAAAAACCTCAAATTATTTATTAACATTGCTAAAATAAGAATACTCTTATGAACTTCATAGTGAAACCTGTCGTTGGACAATACCAAAAATGTTGTTGGATAAACTAATTTGTCATACTTGTGACACAAAGAGGGTTCAAGATGAAAACCACTTTCTCATAGAATGTCCAGCATACACCACATCAGGGAAAATTTTAGAGGCGAATTATAGCCCATGGACGAAATTAGAGGGGTCACCAAAAAGTTGTGGGCGATTTTTCAACATAGCAAAGGTTTTTTTAATTTTAATATATTAGCCCATTTTTTATAAAATAAATTATAATAAACATTATAATATTTCTTCATAAATACTAATGCACGTTTGTTGAATGAATATCTTGAAATTTTATTAGTAATGTTTGCTTATTTTGCTTATTCCTTTGATTTATTTAATGAGATAATGGTATAAAAATTTTCAAAGCATTCTAGAGTTGTGGTGGAGTTCTATGTGGAATAGATCAATTCACAGCAACCATATCAATCCCCTTCAAACATTTCACTAAAGAAACAAGGACATGATTGAGATATTTAATGGATTATGTTCCATTATATGAATGTCACTTTCCTAGCTTAGGATGTAATTATCAATTTATCACTTCATTAGTGTATGGAGAGACAAAAGGCATTTTTTATTTTCCATTAGTTCTTTTTCTCACAAATTTTCATAAAAATAAAAAATATTTTAAGTTTTGCAGTTTCTCAAATTGGTAAAAAAATGTTTCATTCGTTTTCATTTACAAAGAAAAAGAAAAAAATTGCATTGTTAGTTGCATTCACTTTGCAATTTTTATACATCATTTGCTTTCACTTTGTTGAGTCTATAACACCATCCAGTCTCATTTCGCTACCTTGAGTAATATAACCATTAAAAGAACATTTAACTTAAAATCTATTAGTAATTTTATTTTTATAGGTTCGAGCATCAACTAGCTTAGGCTAGGTTTTTGGACTAGGAGATTTAAACTATCCAAAAACATTTTGATTTCAAATATAGTGTCCTATCTTTAGGTAAATCCACTTCTACAAGAGATAGTCCGGAAAGCTCCTCTCACACAAGAGTTAAGCATGAGGCCGCATGAGAGCTCGGTTGAGGAGATACCCCTCCACTTCGTTGTTTGATCGTTTATCAGGATTGGTGTGCGTTTGGGGATCTTATCAATACCACTTCTTGGTCCCCATGAGGTGCCGGTATTGATAGGGTTTCGGGCTTAGCTACTCTTCCCATGCACATCGATCAGGCCAGCAACTGTTCTGTCAGACTCTTGGTGTAGATCTGGTAGCCTTAGTCTCCAGACACTAGGATCTTACACAGGTGGTATTGGAAGTATATTTCTAGTACTCCTAGGATGAACTTGGAAGGTAACCTCGGCTGACAATTTGGGAGGGGGGTTGGGTGATTCCAGTGCTTGCACCCAGAGAAATCTTCACGAGACACCAAGTAACCATCCTTCGATCTTCACTAGTTGGACCTGGGCCCTAGTCATCCCAATATTTCCATTGGAAGGTGTATCTTTTATCTGATGTGTCTTTGTTACTTAGGATATTTTTAGTGTGTGTTGTTTCATTTGTATGTGCTTAGTTGGCCTTTAGGTGTGTGAGTCAAATTTATAGCTATGGAGGATCAACTTCTTCGTAGGTCTAGAAGGTTGCAAAACCTTCCTCCATTTGTTACTGTGGAGCCTAATTTTGAAGTTCATCATGGATGGGTTTAGTTTACTAGGTTTAAATTTTCTAGCCTATAGAATTCATGTCATCATGGATATCTTACAAATGTATTGATTTTATTTATATTTTTTAATGCAAGGTTCACTTTGGGTTTCTAGATTTATTTGATATTTCAATTGTGAAATATTCAATGAGATGTCAAACACCGACTGTGGAAAGAAAACATCAAAACAAAGATATGTATTCTCATACTTTCAGAAGCCTCAATCTAAGAATCTTGATTCTCTTCATGATTCAAACTCTTTTAAGCAACCCATCATTGAGAGAGATGTCAACACTTCTGAGAATGCATCTAATAACCATATAACGAATGATAAAATAGGTTCCTCTAGTGAACCACGTGAGATAAATGTAATTCAATCAGAAATTGACAATGATACTGTTGAATATTTTTCCTTGGGAGGAAACATAAATCATTCAGAATCACAAAAAAAGGAAGAAAGGCCAATGGGACGCAAGGAGAAAATTCCAATCGAAATGGGCCTCAAGATTTCCTTTTATTGAAAAAATAAATTCAATAAATGAGAATGAAGTTGCATGAGAAGTTAAATGCATTGTATGTAGTTGGAAACTGGGGAAGGCAATAAAATTGCAAAAGAAGTTAGATACAATAGAGAAGCATGCGGGAAAGGTTTATGTCAAGAAAATTGAAAATGGTGAGAAGAAGTCTATTACCAAATGGAAATCTTCTGAGGAATGTCAACATGTCAAATATCAAGAAGAATATAATAAATACTTAATAAGTAGGATTAAACTTGAGGCAAGTGGAGGGACTGTCACATCTCTATTTGGAAAAACAATGGAAATAAATTTACTATCCAAGACGATGCAATTAAACATTGTATTTCACATCTTATCTAGAAGTCGCCCTATGATAGATTATCAAGAGTATAATAACTATGTAAGTTTTCTTGATGTATCAAATTTTCCATATTCTCACTGGTCTGTAACGAGTGGTTGGGAATGGGAAAAATATCTAGCTCAAGTAGAAAAGGATGATTTGAAAGAGAAGATTGCAAATGCCAGATTTTTTTCACTATCTTTGGATGAAGTTACAGCTATTGATAATACTTCATGGGTATGCATGAGTATTTATATGGTTAATGGTCATATTAGGAATTCATATATACTTGGGATTCAAAAAATGAAGAAGAGTTCTACAGCTGCAAATATTTATGAACTTGTTATTAAGACTTTGAAGGAAATTGGTGGTATGGATGATTTAATGATCGCAAAAAGGTTGGTATGTGTTGAAGCAGATGGAGCATCAATCATGCAATTACAAAGGAATGGGATTTGTGTCAAACTACAACTATTATCTTCACCATTTATGATTAGTATTCATTGTATGTCTAATAGGATGAGTCTTGCATTTAAAATAGTAAGCAAGTAATTTCCACGGGTTTCAAAAGTTGAAGAACTTGTACGTGAGACTCATGCATACCTTTATCGTAGTCCTAAGCGATTTACAGAGTTTCAACAATTTACATATGGTATTACAGAGAGAAAAAGACTATTAAAAGATGTGGATACAAGATGGATTTCATTGAATGGACCAGCTCAAAGACTATTTAGTAAGTACAAATCATTGGTAGGGGTGATGCATGAACATCGCTTTAGTGTAGACAAATCTCAAGATCTTCTCTTTAGACTAACTGATATAGAGACATTATTAACATTGGCTGGAATTCTTCCTTTGCTTCATGAAATGAATGTCCTTGTCAAAATGGCTCAGAGTCATACAATGTATATTGCAGAGTACACAAATGCAAGTAAATTAGCATTCCTTGCATTGGATAATTTGTATACGATGCCAGGGTCTTTTACAAGTCCAACGTTTAATGGTTGGACTACTCTCATTGATATAGAAAACATTGAAAATTATTTGAAATTTGATGAAAAAGGGAGACTATGTATGGCAGTGTGTGGGTATATGGTTACCTTTCATTATGTCAGTAAGATGGGACAAACCACCAAAGAGTGTCGTGTGTCAAGAGATCAATTCAATGATATTATGATTTCAGTGAGACACAACTTGATACTAATTGCACAATCATTATCATCAGAGATCAGAGAACGATTTCCTCAAGATGAATTATTGGAGGCCATGTCTGTGGTATACTCTCAATATTGGAATAAGGAAAAAGGTATAGACACTTTGAAAGTTGACTTTTCAGCAAAATTGAGTATTTTAGTGCACCACTTTGGTAGGAATGTCAAGGTATAAGGAGAAGACATTGGTGGTATATTAGATTCATCAAAAATATATGAGCAAGAGACTTGCTTTTCTGAAACAATGTTAGATCAATATCTTGATTTGCCAAAACCTATAGAATATGGTGCAGTAATCAAATTATGGATTATTTTAGGTGAAAGTCAATTTTTAGAAGAAAACATGTCAGAGGATTTCAAATTAGTGGATTTATGTCAAACCATGATTTTGGGATCAATGGAGGACAAGAGAATGTTTAGTGCATTATCATTCTTGAAGTCAAATTTGAGGAACAAGATTGATAAGAATGTGGATACTTGTTTAAGATTATATGTAATAAAGTATGGCATTACCAATTTTAATTTCAATTGAGCTCTAGCACTTTGGCGATCAAATTGCGAGAGAAGAGGAGAATGCAATATAACAAATGTTTCCGATGAACTTGATACACAACATAATGTTTTAGAGGCTCATAATGATATTTAATCTACAGAAGTTCATGTTCAACATGCAGAAGGTGTGGGTCTACATCAGAATTGATAATTTAATATCCAACATGACAAGAGAAGGATTACCATATATACAATTCAACTTGCATTTCAGGTCAAATATGTTCTTCAATCTATAATCTGTATAAAATATAATAATATTGTAGCTGCATTTCTTTGATGCAATCTATTTGAAGTTTGATGTTTTGATAGTTAACTAACACATTTTTTTTCTTATATTTGACAGGAAATGAAGTTGGGACTTATCTATTTATAGATAGTATCCTAGCATTAAAGGTTAAATAATTAATTTAACAATACTTCCACTTAGCAATAATGGACTTAGTCAAAAGTTAAAACTTTTTTACTTTGATATTTTGGAAGATATTAATGGTTTGTTGTTTCTTGCATTTGGAGCATTTTTTCAAATTTGAAAGTTTGTGTTTATTTTGGTTAAATTTATTTGTATTCCATTGATACTTTACTGCAGTTTAAGCCCTTTGTACTAGCTTGATTAGTTTCATAAATGGCTTGTTTGTTTCTTAAATTTGGATTGCATTTATTTTTCTTAGATTTTTATTCCCTTGATAATTGATTGTGATTTGAGCCCTCTATAGCCCTTTGTAGCATTCAATGTTTTTTTATAATTATTATTGTTCTTTTTAAATATTTGATTTTTTTAGGAAAGATGCTTGTATTTTCTTTCACTTTGTTGCATGACTTAAGCATATTCACCATTTTAATTTTACAATCTATTATGTTTATTTTATATTTTCTTTGAAAATATGTTTTGGTTTTTAGAAATGCAAATGAGATATGAGTTGCTAAGCGAAGAGAAACATGGTCTATGCTTTGGCTTACTAGGTTCCTATGCATTCATAATAGGAGGCCTATTGACATTGAGACTGGCATTCATCTAATGGAATTTTATTGTTGATTTGATGACTAAAAGATCATTACATAGTGCCTCTAGGATTCTGGCCATATTTATAAATAACGCTTGAAAGAATATGTTGAGGTACATGTTTCTAAAATTTTCCCTATTGTGAATCATACATGATGAGCATTTATATTTTATGGAAAGTTTGTAAACTAAAAAAAATGTGTTATTTTTCATTTTAATGTTTTGTGAGGTACTTTATTATCTTTCTCTTATACAACTTATTCATTTTGATTGTAGGTCATGCAAGAAAATGAGGGCATTCTTGATAGAAAGATGTTAATGTCAATGTGGATGCTATGCAACCATCCATTGAAGTTTTTTAGATTGAGGGGGATGATTGGGCCCAACATACTTTGTGAAGATTGTTTGTACATTGAGTGTAGTATGATAAATGAGCTTCACACTTTGATAAAATGTTCTATTGTAAATTGCAAATATTTATGAAATTATCTCTCCATTTTATCTCTAAGGGGGTTTGAACTTAGTAGTATACAAGTAGTTGTGATGAATAAAGTCAACAATTTAGATTGAAAATTTGATTTTCTTTACAAGGTGTTCTAGTGCAAGAGTACGTGACAATTCTAAAGTAAATACATCATCTAGGTAATTTTATTAACTCAAATTTTGTTAAGACTTAAGTTTATATATTTCAATGAAAAATTAGCCAAAATTTACAAGATTTTTAATTTTGTTAAAGATTCGCTAAATATTATACAAGGTTTTCTAATTTTGTGAAAGATTCGTCTTATTTCACAAGATTTTATAATTTTTTGAAAGATTCGCCCATATTTTACAAGATTTTATAATTCCATGAAAGATTCGCCCATATTTTACAAGGTTTTAGAATTCCATGAAATATTCGTCAAAAAGTTATATATACATATTATATTATTGATTAAATAGCCTTCGCGCTTTCTCATGTATCATGGGGATTCACCAATTTATTATATATATAAATTTAGGGGGGGTTCTTAAAATTTTCCCTGCCTCTGAGCTCCTTTGTAAGCAGTGAAACAAGGCATCTCTGCTGTATATAATCTCATTTTAAAAACATGCTACTTTGGAGGATAGTTATAAGCTTATTGTTTTTCTCTTCTTCTATTGCAACTTTCTTATATTCGGGATCTTTATACTATCCAGGGATAATTTTAGGGGTGAAATTTAGCCCATGGGCTATTTTTAGGGGTTTTGCTCCAAAAAAATATTCGTCGTTTTGCATTTTTTAAAGCCTTCTTTCAACCAATTTTGATGGGGTAAACTTTTTTCACCCTAAAAATCACCAAATTATTATATAAATGATATACAATACTTGGAAATTAAAATATTTTTTGAAAAATATTGCCAAACATTTTATAGTTGGTGTTTTAAGAATTGGTAAGATTCGCCAACATTTATACACTTTTAAATAAGTATGGTTCCTTAAAATCATCCATGATACTATCGTATAAAAGGTCAAAAACTAGATGATGGTCTCCTAGGTAAATAATAGGTAGTGGATTATGCAACCCAAATGTTTCTATTGTATATTTGTTTCTTCGTGATGTGCTGGCTAGTAGCGATATCATGTGGATTTTCATGATGTTTGGCTACTTATGTACTCTCATTTAGATCATTATGTTGTGACAATGTTGTGTTTGTGAGGGTTTGACAATGCACTTCATTCATGCATCACTTGGATCATTTACCTTAAGGGGTGCCACGGTACTATTGGTTTGATATGCCATATTGATCACAAGTATTTGGTTTTTTTTACATATTGATGTGGTGTATGGAGGATCTTACATGAGAGTGTTCTAGGATTTTGAGGCTAATTCGGTACCTTGATGACACAGACATATACAATCAAGACTAGTGGAGCGATGTTGCATTTGTGGCTTGATATAGCTTCTTGATGACATGAACTAACATTTTGGGTTGACCACTCTAACCTATTTGTCATAACTATAGACTTCTTCTATTGCTACCCAGAATTATGATTTCAACTGCCCAAAAGTTATTTACATGTTGCTCAGACTTCTTCTGTCTGCCCGAAGTTTCAGCAGAGGTTTCCCGAAACTATAGTTGCTTCCTGGGAGAAGATATAGGGATGCCCGGGAATAATACTACCCATGAGTGTGAGGGTTTTCCCGAAGTGACTACCCATGTCTTATGTGTAATACATAGACCAAATTTGTGCTTCCTATAAGCTGATATAGGGTTGCTAGTAATAATGTTGAGGCTTCCCTAGAATGGAGATGAGCTCCCAATGGTAACATTTAGCCTACCCAAATATAACATAGGCTGCCTGGATCTTCTCCTAACAGTCCAGAATGGTATGGTGCTTTCCTGTGACTGTTCTAAGCCTTATCGTGACTTACTAAACCAATATTGGTCTTTCCATGACTGTTTGTGGACATATTAGGTGCTTCCCTTGAGAACACTGCTGCCCGAATAGGGTTTATGATCTTATGAGATATTTATCAAATTTAATGTACTAGGCCCTTGGAACCATCCATGAAACCCCTAGATGAGTATGCCCTACCCATATAGTTCTATTCCCTGAAACCTTCATAAAAGAACCACATGTTGGCCAAACATCTAAAGGAGAGAATCTAGTCCCAACTAGCCCATCCCCATACGAATCTCCTATTTTCTCATAAAATTCCAAAAATTCCCTAGCTCTAATCTATATTTTTCCAAGGTATGATAATGATGAGGAAGCGGATGACACTCTCCTAGGTTTCCTAGTTACTCTAGCCCCAGTAGCAGGGTTTATGCCTACCAGGTTTGACCTATGCTAGTTTTTAGCCAATAATATCCATGCACAACTAGAGGATTTCTAGACCATGTAATGTTTTAGGAATCTATCATACATGCTCTGGATGTTCTTACACTGAAACTCAACACACTTCAAGGATATGGTTCTAAACATAAGGGACCGGGAAGGGATATAATTACCAACCTACCGATGGGAAAACACAATTCTCAAACAACCAGGAAATCAAGGTTTTTAGTCCTTAACATATACAATCATGAGCACCATCCACTACATTAAAACAAGTGTGTTTTTAGGTGGCAGTCACCAATTTGGAGTTTCACATTTTAACATCAACCCGTGAATTTCATAATACCACCATTTTCTATCATAATTTGGTATAGATTGGACAAAGCAATGGGTTTCTTCCACCAATTTCCTATGAATAAAATTTTGGGTGTTTCCATTTTCAATTAATACAATTATTTTGTGATGTTTGATGTACCCCATTAGATTCAACTAGGGTGTTGAGAAACCTGATAAGGAATGTAATGAAATTTGGGGTTCCTCCCTGTAGCTTAAAAAGTTTGATCATCTTCCATGGGTGGAGCACTAAACTCTATTTATGGTTCTTGAGGTGTGGGTGATCACGTGGGAGTATATATTTGGAACAATTTTTTTCTTTGCATTTATTCCATTTAAAATAACTTTCATCAAAGTTATAGGAAAGTTCTAGGCATTGATATTTGACCATCACTTCTAAAGACAACTTTTGGATTATTAATGGTGGTGAGTTGGAGGTGTTGGGAGTAGGATCCATTAGAGACATAGTGCAAGTAGGAGGTGTTTAACTTGTAAATATCATTTGCAAACTTGCACACTAGATGTTATTTATGTGCATCTTGGAATCTATGTAGCTAAATCCTGATACACATACACTTCCTCTTAAATATCCATCAAGGTATGCACTCTTTACATCTATCTGATAACATTTCTTGGAAATCTAAGCTACCATGGCTAGATCCAATCTAATTGTGACTAGGTTTGTTGTAATGAGATCCGTAAACTGGGTCTTCAATATTTTTGGTGAGGACATAGTGCAAGTAGGAAGTGTTTAACTTGTAAAGATCATTTGCAAACCTGCACACTAGATTTTATTTATGTGCATCTTGGAATCTATGTAGCTAAATCCTGATACACATACACCTCCTCCTAAATATCCATCAAGGTATGCACTCTTTACATCCATCTGATAACATTTCTAGGAAAGCTAAGCTACCATGGCTAGATCCAATCTAATTGTGACTAGGTTTGTTGTAATGAGATCTGTAAACTGGTTCTTTAATATTTTTGGTGAGGAAACAAAATAAATTAAAAAATTTAAACCTACAAAATTTGATAAAAACGTAGTTTGTATTTTGAGTTAAATTGGCTGAAGCATTTTCAATGGAACCACTTGATATCTATCTCGTGTTACAAGACAATGTGATGTACTGTTATACTAGGGAATTATTGATATTCTTCAACATAATGATATCACTATTATGTCATGTTTATAAGTCTATCAAATTTGTTTCTCAACATATTGATGTCACAAGATGACATGCTTATAAGTCCTCAAGATAATGATATCAATTTGTTGGTTAACTGACCTCTATGAAGGAGACTTCTTCATATTTTTGACATCTATGTAGTGAAATTTGTTGTTGGATATCCATTAAATCTGACATATATGCTATACTACCAACGACTTCAATTCATGGGTTATATGACTTTAGGCATGTCTACAGGGAGCGCAATATGAGTGCAGATCATTTATCCAAAGAAGCATTGAATATGAAGGTTGGCCTCCTCTCCTCTTCATAACTTTTAGAAGGAGAATTCATTGAGGAAGGCATGACATAGATATTTTAAGAGCTTTTTTATTTATGTAGCATAGTCTTTTTTTGTTCTTTCAAGTATGGGAAACATTAGCATCTTTCTTGTTTTAGATGGGGATATATATTTTGTTTTCATCCCCCAGGGGTGTGTTTTCTCCACCCTCGATGCCTCCTTGGATAAGTCGTTTGGGTTCCTTACATTTTCCCTATGGTATTTCTAATTCAGTCATATTGGGATTGCGGGTTTCATCCCTCCCCTTGGGAAATTTTTTTATACTTATCTCCACTCGCGTCTGGAATGATTTATTTTCAGGACTATGTACAACTTACCTTTGATTCACTATTGAATATCAAGTAACACCTATTTTTCTTCTGAAAAAAATTACAAAATATTAGAAAAAGATTTTATTATATATATTGAGATCCGTAAACTAGGTCTTTAATATTTTTGGTGAGGAAACAAAATAAATTAAAAAAACTACACCTACAAATTTTGTCAAAAATGTAGTTTGTATTTTGAGATAATTTGGCTGAAGCATTTTCTATAGAACCACTTGATATCTATATCGTGTTAAATGACTATGTGATGTACTGTTATACTAGGGAATTATTGATATTATTCAAGATAATGATATCACTATTATAGTCTATCCAATTTTTTTCTCGTATTTTGCTCTTATTTGCCAAGTTTTTTTCGGCCATGGTGCAGGTAGAACCAAACAGGTATTTGTCAGAATTGTCTTCCTTGAGCGAGGGGAGTTTAGGAAGGCTAGAGGAAAGTGAGACATCCAATAGGTCTATGTAGTGGGGATTTCTCCCCAGCTACGTGCAAAAGCACCAACCTTAGATCGTTGTGATCATAAGGAAGAGTTCAATGGAAAATAGAAAATAAAACTAAACTAATAATGAAAAGCAAATATTTTTATCATTTTTAACATATATATTGGCTAAACTATTGAAATAAACAAAAGCAATAAACATACCTTTCTCCTGTAAAGTGGGTGATCCGGATCCTAGGAGCCGAGACCCGGAAGGCTTGGATTCCGAGAGAGGAGGGGAATAAACCTGCAAATTGTTATCATTTGATGCATATAATAACATAGAGAAACATAGAGTAAATATCTCACATGGAGGGGTGAGGCTCAAAGAGAGTTCTTTGAGCCTCACCTCTCAAACCATACTAAGAAAGACACTCAGAACTAGTAACCCAATAACGCAATAGAATAAGAGGAGTGGAGGATGTCAAAAATCCTTGAATTCTTTATTGAGAAGGCATAGAGCCTTTTTATAACATTATTACAATGTGCCTTGGGGCAATACCATGGGTTTTGAAATACCATGGATGAGAGAGGTACAATGTGCCTTGAAGCCATGCCATGGAATAAAACCATGAGTTGTCAATTACCATGGATGAGAGAGGGTGGCCTCTTCGTTTAATGCTTTTATGATGACTAAGAGCATGTGGCCTCTCATTAAATGTTTTTATGACTCATACATATGAATTTAGACCATATTCCCCTTGAAATTCGGATCATTCTTCCCCCCTTAGAAAATGATGGTCCCCATCATTTCATACTAAAAAGAGACCCATGATTACAATGTGTCAATTGCCAATGAAGAGAAGGGTTTTTTGTGGCTAGCCCATAACCGTGGGTTTTGTGTGGTTGACCCATAACCATAACTATGGGTTTTGTGTGGTTGACCCATAACCATAACTCTGGGTTTTGTGTGGTTGACCCCTAACCATGATTACAATACATAATCATGGGTTTTATTTGGTTGACCCATAACCATGATTATAATATAATTTCATAAAAGTAAAAAAAAATGGTCTTTGGTGAAGTTGATGTCTCACTACAAATCTATTCATATATTTTGATGCAGGTGACGAAATTGAATTCTGTTGAAGACCCATTTGAGATATTGAAGAGACATTTCCATCCATATAACATACTTTCTATGTGATGGTATAAGGAGTGATAAAATGGTTGTCGAAGCTCAAGGGATGCGTGCGCACTAGTTTTGTAGATATATGTTGCTTCAATAGATGATATCTCTCAAACCAGAGATCCAAATGAAAAACCGAGAAACACCCATTTTAGCTAACTAAAATATCTTTCTAATGAGATATGGTAGATTCTCTGATGTGTTTTTTGGATTTTGTGGTACTTCTTTGAAGTTTCTATATGTGAGGTCGCACTGTGTACAGACATAGGTTGCTTCAAACAAGCATATCTCACAAACGAGGAAGGTAAATGAGAAACTGAAAATTACCCATTTTAGAAGACAAAAATATCTTTCCAATGAGTTATGGAAGAGCCTTTGAAAATATATGTGCAAGATGCAGTATCAGTTTTAATTTGTAGAGACGTGTTGATATTCAGTTCATATATTGCCAAGGGTTTGTAGAGCAAAATCGGATGTTGTAGAGATCATGGAACTTCCTCTTGAAACTTAGATATCCAGTATTTCCTGAGGACCAACTATGATGCTTACAGTGTATGGCCCAACAATGGACTCCGAGTGTGCCAAAAGGAAGCTAGAAATCTCTGCAAATCTTTGAACCCGAACTATGCTCAAACCCTCATTCCCATAGAGAGCGTACCTGCTCTGATACCACTGATCCGGATCTTGGGGGCTGAGACCCAGATGGCTTGAATGCCGAGAACAAAGGAGAGGAGATAACATAATGGACAACTATGAGAAAGACACATCAATGAGATCTAGGATGTGAATAGCCTAGACAGAGAAACATAAGAAATATTCCACATGGAGGGGTGAGGCTCAAAGAGAGTTCTTTGAGCCTCACCTCTCAAACCATACTAAGAAAGATAGTCAGAACCAGTAACCCAATAATGCAATAGAATAAGAGGAGTGGAGGATGTCAAAAATCCTTGAATTCTTAATTGAGAAGGCATAGAGCCTTTTTATAACATTATTACAATGTGCCTTGGGGAAATACCATGGATGAGAGAGGTACAATGTGCCTTGAAGCCATACCATGAAATAAAACCATGAGTTGTCAATTACCATGGATGAGAGAGACCACCTTTTAATGCTTTTATGATGACTGAGAGCGTGTGGCCTCTCATTAAATGCTTTTATGACTCGTACATCCGAATTTAGACCATATTCCCCCTAATTTGGATCAATGGGCCACCGTAGTTGTCCTCGGAAGTGATTTCGCAGCTCCACGGGTTGGTTCTCCAATTGTCTCCATAGACAGTTGTCAAATGGGGAATGGATCCAAAGTGGGTATGGAGAATGTCTCAATGTACATCATGGGAATGGCAGGGGAGTATGTGGAATACCTAAGAGAACAAATGTCATATCATAACCACAAGCGAATGAGGAAAAAGGGTATTTTGGGATAGCCCTTCACAATGTATTTATAGCATGGTCCTAGGGTTTTTTGACCCAAGGTGGTGACCCATGGTATTTTCCTATGGTTTTCTGACCCTTTCTCTTTTTTAGGGTTTTTGAACCCTTTTTAGGGTTTTTTTACCCTTTTTTGGAGAGAGTGAGGGTAAATCATAGTAAATAATGATGTTTTGGACCATTTTTGGTGGAAATACAATTGTGAAAGTCAAAAGTAAGGGAAATAGGGTAGGAATATGATGTATGTATATGGTATAGACCATGTAGAGCTAGGTGAACACTTTTTAGTGTTAACAAATTTCCCCCTGATGTGTGAGGGAAGGAGCTCATTGTATGACCAATGGACATCATAGGATCATGGGAATAATGGTGAAAATAGTGGAGATACTGGAGAGACTCGTGAAGAAGTGGATCTTCCTCGTCCGAAATACAAAAGAATAAATAATGGGTCCCCCTTGGGAGACGATGGATGGCGGTAAAATATGGCCAACTATGTGGTATGGATGGAGCGGATGGATCGTGAACATGCTAATACATACAAAAGGATATTCATGCGATGGTACATAAATCAAGATGACTTCAACAAAATAGCCCAAAAAATCATAGTGAGAGCATGAGACGAGGGTCTGGTAAAAAGACATAGGACGGAAAACTGAACTTGGTGGTGCAAACGACGTCTCAAACAGAATTCGGATGACTCTGTGGTGCATGGAAGAAAAACTAGACCAAATGGAGGCCTACGGGTACAGAGCTAGCTCAACGTACATATTGTGATTCGCGTGGTGGAATGAAAATCAAAGTGACTCCAATAAATGGCTCGAAGAAAGTAGGGAGGGAGTCAATATAGTATAGGTCATCTCTTCTCCCGAGAGATTTTTGTACAGTGGTGGCAGCTTCCTATTCTCATAGAGGATGATCCATACATGAGCATGGACTACCGGGGAGATCTTGCAGACCCCTCAACCTCCAGTATAGGTATAGGGACATGACGGTATTCTATCATGGTGGTAGCTAGATCATACGTGAGACATACTATCTGCATGTGCATACATGGGACCTCACCCTCCAGTGGGGTACCAGTGGTGTAGGGGCAGGGTGGATGTGTTAGAGCCACCCACTCACATGCAAATGATACGGTGGATTTATACAATGGACTCGCTGTGAATAGGCATGGTGAAACTACTTGAGGGGGTCACCGACTCGTGGTAAAAATGATGTAAAACAAAAAATAAAAACTATGCTACAGAGGTCTATATGGTGACTGACTCTAGGAATAGAACCTTCGGCGAAGGAAAATTGGCCTTGTCATGGAGACTCTACAGTTTGCACAAAGTACATGGGGAGTGCAGATTCATAATGTCTTGAACCTTCAAATAATAAACTGTAATCCCTTTGTGGGATACAATAAACCTAATTAAACACCCAGCTGGGACACAAAAAACACACTTGAGAGGGTTTAAGCAGACGTTGTATTTGCGACATCGTAAGAAGACTTGTTGTAAGTCATATAGATGTTGTGAACGCTTTAGAGAGGGAGCAGTGAGGTCATCTAGGTAGAACAAAATGATATGGATAAGGTAGCAGAAGCAGAACGACATGGCCTGATGAAAAGTGGCTCCATCATTTTTAAGGCCAAATGGTATAACTCGATACACAAACGTGCCCCGGGGAGTTGTGAAAGCAGTCTTGTACTGGTCCTCTTTTTGGATATGAATTTGGTTATAGTCAGAAAAAACATCCATGAAAGAAAAAGACTTCATGGTCAGCACACGCATCAATGATTTGGTCAATGAATGGAGTGGGGAAGTTTTCTTTGGGACATGCCAAGTTCAAGTCACAGAATTCAGTACAGACGCAAATGGTACCTTGTTTTTTGTTAACGGAAACAGGATTGGAAACCTAATTGGTATACACGATGGGGTATATGAAACATGCTTTACGCAGTTTCTTGATCTCAGCTTGGAACGCATGAGCCTTTGAGGGGTCAATGGGTTAGGGGCAGCTCCCTCACAGTAGATGTTACCAGACCTGCCTCGAGGCGACAGGTATACATCGATGCCATTGTACAAATTTAATATGTACAAACAGTTTTGTTGTTATGTTTTTTCAAGATTATATTTGTTTGGTTTATATCATCTTATCTATATTTGATGCAGAGTGTTGATCAGGGAGGCCACCCGGTTGTTGATCAGATGACTGCAGCCTTAGGGAAACAGGTAAACCTGAATGTAATTCTACAATTTAAATACTTCAAAATTGTACACGTATATAAATGTAGCATAATGTTAATTTTGTTATGTATTTTTTCTTTTTTATATTTGTTTTCATTATGATAATGTTGTCTACTTATTTTTTGCAAGTGGATGATCAGTGAAAGTCCCCAGCTGGTGATCAGACCACATCGTCATCCAGGTATCAGGTAGACCTAGATGTAATTCTAGGAATCTATCATGATAGATATGTTTTGCCAGTATAATTTTTTGCTCAGACTATTAAGTCAACACGTAAGTAATGTTTTATATATTTTTGTTGCAAACCAATTATTCGGTTTATGAAACAACAACACCGCATTCCATAGATTTTTATGTGAATGAGTTGTTGAACAATGTTGACATTGGTTCTTCTCTAGACCCAGTGAAGCTGATAGAGAAGACCTTGAAAAAAAATAATGTGGATATGCTTTGTCTTCTATTCATAATTTCGCTGACATACGAGATTAAAGCAAAGGCTCAAGTGTTGCTAAAGAGATCTCAGGCCTTGAAAGTAAGTTGTGGAATCATAATATGAATTCATTTAGAAGTTTATAATTTTTACTTTTATATGATAGTGAACTTATAATTGAATGTTTTGTACTATTACAGGATTTTCTGCGACTACTCAGTGGTGGTGACAGTGATGTTGGGCCCTGTAACACCCCGGTTTTGACCCTGTTTGCATTAAAAATGCATATGATCTAAATTTTGCAATAAAAATGCATAGGATCTAAATATTGTAATTAATTATGGTGTGGAGCTAAAGGAAAAGGCCCCACCATTGATTTATCATTTTATGTTTCAGAGAGTAAAATCGACGTCGATGGTATTTTGTGCTATCCACGCACATTATAATTTTGGACATCATGTACATATGCAATTTAATTAAAATACCCACAACCAGCTATGTCAATGCAACATCAAAGAGATGGGGGCATGATTTCCTAAGGAATAGGGGGGAAATAAATCAAACTCTTGAGCCAATGGGGAAAATCCATCGAGTTGTCAACTACCCTTCTTGTCTTATTCACCCAATCATTTATTACAGCTATAAATTGGTTGAGAAAGTTATTTCCTTGGGATAGGAAAGGTATGGAGGTAAAAATTCGAATTGGCCAGAGCAACCATTTTTTGGAAAAATATGTTTTGGATTAATGGGCAAGGAAGAACCCAACAATTCATTACTCACCCATTTTGCATGCACACCCTCTCTTCCTCATTCCTTTTTTGCAAGCTTCTGGACATTTTTTCCTCCTCCATCCTCCATTCACGTTGGGCTCTCACGTGGCTAAACCTTCCTATGTTTTTATCCTTGATGTGATCAGTTGTTTTCCTCATTTTCAATGCCCAGGAAATCTGTTTTTGTGTTGTTGAGTGAATGGCCAGCATGGATACATGATTTTGGGGTTTATAGCAGCCATTTTTGCTGGTGCAATGCCCAAAATCATTGTTTAATTCGAATTGCTCACCCAGGGGTCGATTTCCCCATTTTACCAATACGTTTTTGGTTGAAAAATGTTTTTACTCAAACCCAGAACTTGCATTTTTCTGTGTCTGCATCCTTTTTTTGTTTTGAACTGGTTTGGAGTGGAATTGGGGAAGAATAAGCTTGATAAACCTAGTGTAGAAAGGAACCTTGCATACAGATCAAGGGGGGGTTGGTTTTTCTTTTGTGCACTTCCTGAAGAGCACTGGAATGGAAGGCATAGCCTGAGGGACTTTGTAGTAGAGAATGGGATGCTTCCTTGTGTTGGGTGTGTAGGTGTTGGGAAATCCAATCCAGATCTTGTGTAGGTGTCCAGAGCTCTGTGGTTGAGCTCACTAGCTTAGAAATTCAACCATTCCACCTCCCTGGCAGCCTGATAAACCCAAATGTAGTTTTGGATTGGCTGAATTTTGATATGTATTTGTCTATGTGTGATCCTGCTATTGTTCCCTTATTCCTTGTGAGAATCTTTCCTAGCTAGGTGGTGGTAGTCGAACTGAGATATTGATGAGCACACTGGCCTATGGTTGGGTGGAACATTGCAGCGACATAGCTAGTTGCGGGACAAGATTCTTCTCAAAATAAGTATTTCTTGTGTTTAATAACTGCAACTGTATTTGCTTGTTTTATGAATTATAAACTTGAATGTTGTGTTGAAATGTATTTGCTTCTGCTATAGATTGCATGCATTATGCATATGTATATTTTTTTATTTCCAATGAAAAATTTTTGTTATTCATGTTCATGGGACTTAGATCCCCGCTTAAATGATAGCACCAGCACGCAGGTCGCATCCTATCGAAGGGGAGAGGACATGACAGTGTGGTATCAGATCAGTGTTGCAGCATTGGGCTTCAATGGGGTAAGAAGAGAAGTTTATGGAGGTTAGAATCACCTTTTGTGGTCAGCAAGAAAGTAAGTAGACAGGGAAAAAATTTCAAAAATTTCCCAGTGTTGGAAATTTTCTATGTCAGCTGAGTTGGCTGAGTTCCATCGATACAGTGTCAGTTGAACTGGCAGAGTTGAGCCGATGTTAGAGAAAAGAAAAAATTTCATGAATTTTTCTAAGTAACGAAAATTTTCCATGTCGGCAAGACTCATCGAATTTTACCGATATGTTTATTGAATTAGTTGAGTCAAGCCGACGAAGATAGCAGCAATACATATCGGCTTGAAATGTTTAGTTGAGCTAATGGCATCGGCATGAATGGTCAAGTTGAGCCGAAAAGAAGAAGAAGAAAATAAGTGTATGACAAAACAACAAAAATCGTTGAGTTTGGTGATACGTCAGTTGGGTTTGGTAAGTTTCGCCAACACACATCAGGAGAACTTGGTGAGTTGATCCGATGATAGGAAAAAAAAGGAAGAAAAAGTTGCGTAATTTTTCTAAGTATGGACTGTGTCAGAAAAATTTGGGGAGTTTTGTCGATGCATGTCGGAACATATCATTGAGTTTCATCAATACCTTTCAAGAGAAATCGATGAGTTTCGTCGATACGTGTCGGATGGAAAAGTGGAGTTTCGTCGATTCCAGGGAAAGAAAGAAAAAAATTTCAAAATTTTTCTAAGTGCCGGAATTTCCCCTGCCGGCAAGAAAAGATGAGTTTTTTCTGATATGTTAGAAGGAAATAGAGAGTTTTGTTGATTGGAATAACTGGATGAGTTTTGCCGATGTGACGGAAGAAAATTTGGAATTTTTTGACACATCAGAAAGGTTGGTGAGTTTTGTCGATTGGATGAAAATGGCAGGTTTGCTGATATGTTTCAGGCAAACTCAGAAAAAAATTTCGACACATTAGAACGAAACTTGAGTTTCGTCAATCGGGTGGAAAAGCTGTGTTCGGCCGAAACAGGGAATTTTAGTAGTTTTTTCAATGGGATTGCGGGGGCCAGAAAGATTAAAAATGGCAATGAAGTTATGTGCCATATTGCGCGAAATCAAAATATTTACAAAAAAAAGTCCCCTTGACCCCTGTCGTCCCCTTGAGACAGTCATTGTTTGTGAAAAGAAAAGTTTGTGTATGATTTTTCCATGTGAAGGAAAGTAAGTTATAAGTTTATGAGAGTATAATAAATTTATAATTTAACAATTGTGTTATTAACACATTTTGGAGAATCATAGTCACCTTCAAAGGCAACATTCTAGATAGTGCAGTTCGATAAAGGTTGTTTTTGGCTCAGCCATGAGAGCCTACGGCATGTATGATGATGCATATAACCCGAATGAGTATGAGGAAGATGTTATGGGGGGAAATGTCCAAGTTGGAAATGCTGAGACGGAGTCCAATGGGAGAATATTTCAAGATACGCCCCCTTATTTTGCAGCCACCATGAGAAGCCTAAGAGTGGAGATGCAAAGTTACATGGAAAATAATGAGAGATTGGTTAAGTCTCAGGAAGAGGAGAATCAGTTGAATGCATCCATGCTACAAATTTTGACAGACATCAAGAGGCGGATGAACTCTGGGAATCAAATAGTAAAACCAGAGGGAAGTAGGAGCAGTGCCAAAAGAAGAGAGAGATCTCCTAGTGGGTCATCTGACTTTGAAGGATCCGCTAGTGGTTCAAGTTCTTCTTTCCACAGGAATAAGAAGATGAGGCACTACCATAACCATTCACGTGATGAATTTACGAAGGCAAGGTCGCCTACCTTCAATGGTGAGATAAAGAATGGTCAAGAGGCTGAAGCTTGGCTTCTGGGGATGAGAAAATATTTCCAAGTCCAAGAATATTCAGGAAATATGAAGGCTAGGGTAGCCATATTCAATTTGACTGGAAGAGCATCCATATGGTGGGAGCACTTCAAGAAATTCAAGAAGATCAATGAAAGGAAGATTGTGTGGATCCAAAATTATTTCAAGCAGAAGTACCTCTCTAACAGGTACTATGATGATAAGATTAAAGAGTTCCATGATATGAGATTGGGACAGTAGAGCATCGAAGAGTATGCAAACAAGTTCTTGGAGCTATTGAGGTATGTTAGGTACATAAAAGATGAAAATGTGAAAATCCAACATTTTTCTAAGTGGATTACCTCAATCTTACAAAGACATAATTGAGTTTTATGAACCTAGAACTCTAGAAGAAGAAATAAGGAAAGATAAGTATTGCTATGAGCAAAGCAAAGGAAAACTTGATTACCATAAGACGTGGAAGGACAAAAAGAATGAGAATTCTAACCAAAGCAAGAAAGGTTTCAAACATTCTAACTTCAGTAATCAGAAAAATCAGCCATCACAAGCTGGGAGCAAGCCAGCTAGAGTGGTGGGAGAAAATCCAAGAGATCCACAACAGAACAGAGAACCACTCCAATGTTACAAATGTGGAGGACCCCACATGCGCAAGAATTGTCCACTCTATGATGGGAATACAAAGCCATCTTACAACATTCAAGAAGCTGAAATAGTGGGTCAGGTAGCAAGGGTTGTCCCTAGGATTTATGCAGCACTGGAGGACCATCAAGCATACCACCAGTCAACCGTGGTTGAGGTTGTAGGTAATATTGTTGAACAATCTGTTTCTATTTTAATTGACCCTAGATCTACTCATAGTTATATTACTCCTAGAGTAGTAGAGATTTGTGCTTTTAAGAAGTTAAAGCATAGAAAATCATTGTTAGTTCATCTAGCCACTGGAACTAAGAGAAAAGTTAGTGAAGTGGTAGAGAAATGTCCATTGGTTATGAATGGATTGGTCACTTGTGTAGATCTAAATGTTCTACCACTTGGTTCTTATGACATTATGATTGGAATGGATTGGTTAGAATCTCACAAAGTAAAGATTGATTGTTATAATAATAATTTTAAATGCATAAATGAATAAGGGAATGTAAGAGTTGTAAGATTCATTCCAAAGGTGATTTATGTTAGGCAGGTTTCAGCAATGCAGCTGAAGAAGTTTTGTACGAAATTTTTCCAGTTGTATGCAGCCCATGTTTTGGATGCAGCAAAGAATGAAACTCCTAGGTTGGAGGACTTTTATGTGTTGCAGGAATTCAAGGATGTTTTTTCTTATGAAATTTTAGGGATTCCTCTAAAGAGAGACATTGATTTCACAATTGAACTTGTGCTAGGAGCAGCACTAGTGTCCAAGACACCCTACAGAATGAGTACACCAGAAAGGCTAGAGTTTAAGATGCAATTGCAAGAGTGTGGGAGAAGAAGTATATCATGCTAGGTGTGTCTCGTTGGGGAGCACCAGTTCTGTTTGTGAAGAAAAAAGATGGTACACTCAGGTTTTGTATTGATTACAGATAGCTGAACAAAGTCACTATGAAGAATAAATACCCTTTTCCTAGGATTGATGACCTCTTTGATCAAATCAAAGGAGAAAAGGTATTTTCCAAGATTGACTTGAGGTCTGGTTACCATCAAGTGAGAATCAAGGATGAAGACATTCATAAGACAACCTTCAAAATGAGGTATGGACATTATGAGTTTGTAGTGGTACCATTTGGTCTCACAAATGCACCAGCTACATTTATGTGCCTTATGAATAGTGTCTTCAGCAGGTATTTAGACAAGTTTGTTCTTGTTTTCCTTGATGGCATTCTTATTTATTCTAAGAATGAGTAAGAGCATGAAGAACATTTGAGATTGACATTGCAATTGCTCAGGGAGCATAAGCTATATGCAAAGTTAAGCAAGTGTGACTTCTATAAAGATAGGATTCATTATTTGGGTCACATTACCTAAGATGAGGGCATATCTGTAGACCCTGAAAAGATTGAGGCCATTGTGAATTGGCCTACTCCAAGAAATGTGACAGATGTAATATCTTTTATGGGACTTGTAGGATACTATAGGAGATTCATTGAAGGATTCTCCAAGGTCGCACATCCAGTCACTTCTTTTCAAAAGAAGGGAATTAAGTTTGAATGGACACCAAGGTGTGAAGAAAGCTTCCAGCAGTTGAAGAATCTTCTCACAAGTGCACCAGTCTTGAAGATTGCAGACCTAGAAAAAGAGTTTTTGGTGTGTAATGATGCATGCGGTCAAGGGCTTGGAGGAGTCCTTATGCAAGGCAACCACGTGATATGTTATGAGTCAAGAAATTTGAAGGAGCTTGAGAAGAATTATGCAACTCATGATCTATAACTTGCAGCCATAGTACATGCTCTCAAGATGTGGAGGCATTACTTGATGGGCAGAATATTTAAGCTAAGGATAGACCATTGTGGTCTAAAGTATTTATTTGATCATCCCACATTATATGATAGGCAAGCTAGATGGCCGAAGTTTTTATGTGAGTTTGATTTTGAAATCAAACACATAAAAGAAAAAGAGAATAAATTAGTTGATGCACTCAGCAGGAAGGTGCAGGAAATGCATGTGGAAACTCTTAGTATTTTCCAAATAGATTTGACACAACAGATTGTTAGTCATAATGTTGAAGATGAAATGTATGTGCAGGTAAAAGACAAGATGCAGTAACAAATCCTTGAAAATAAGTATGAGGGATATAAATTGGAACAAGATGGACTTCTTACCTATGAGGACAAAATTTATATTCCAAATGTAGTAGATTTGAGCAGAGTTGTTATGGATGAGATCCAACAAGCTCCATATTCTAGTCACCCAGGATATTAGAAGACAATTTCTACAGCTAGAAAGCAGTAATTTTGGCTTGGAATGAAAAAGGACATGGATGAATATATTTCAAGGTGCATGAAATGTTAGCAGGTGAAGGTTGAGCATCAACACCCAACAGGTTTGTTGCATCCTTTGCCAGTTCGAGAATGGAAACGGGAATTTATTTCCATGGATTTTATTACAGGATTGCCAATGAATTGGATATAACACGATTCCATCATGGTTGTGGTGGACAAGTTGACAAAGGAATCCCATTTCATACTGGTTAAGTCCACACATAAGACTGATGACAATGCAAAAATATTCATGAAGGAGATTTTCAAATTGCATGGATTTCCTAAGGGAATAGTCTCTGATAGAGATTCCAAGTTCACTTCCAATTTCTGGAAGGGTTTGTTTGCAGATTTAGGTACAAAGTTGAACTTCAGCACTGCCTACCATCTGACTGATGGTGAGAGAGAGAGAGAGTGAATCAAGTGTTGGAGGACATGCTTCGCATGTATGTGATGGACAAACCAACCAAGTGGGAAGATTATTTACACTTGGTAGAGTTTGCTTATAACAATGGACAACAAGCATCCTTGGGGATGAGTCCATATGAAGCCTTGTATGGAATAAGCTTAGGACACCAGTGATATGGGATAATCCAGTGAACAGGATTGTGCTTGGTCCAAAATTTCTCAAGGAGATGGAGGAAGAGGTTGTAAAGATCATGCAGAATCTGAAAGTAGCCAAGGACAGACAGAAAAGCTATGCAGATAATCATGGGGTGAATAGAGAGTTCGTTATTGGGGATCATGTTTACCTCAAAGTGAGGGTAGGGAAGAGTTCCTTGAATCTTGGAAGTTGTGCCAAGATGTCACCTAGATAATGTGGGTTGTTTGAAGTGCTTGAAATAATAAGGCTAGTTGCATATAGACTTGCATTGCCTCCTAGCACTAGGGCTCATAATTTTTTTCATGTTTCTTTGCTTAATAAATATGTACATGATCCTAACCATGTGATAATTTGGGATGTGATTCAGGTGGAATACGAGGGAGAGTTCCAAACCAATACAATGTGCATCCTCGACAGAAAGGTCACAGTGCTCTGGAATCAAGCCGTTGGACAGGTGAAGGTGCAATGGGAGAACTGCAGTCCTGATGAGGCTACATGGGAGCTGGAGGATTCCATGTGATTGGAACATCCATTTTTGTTCAATTCTGTAGAGCACTAAGGGCAGTGTCAGTGTAGCATTTTTGTTCAATTTTGTAAAGCACTGAGGACAGTGCTGTTGAAGGGGGAGGGGAATGTAACACCCTGGTTTTGACCCCGTTTGCTTAAAAGTGAATTTGATGTAAATATTGTAATTAATCATGGTGTGGAGCTAAAGGCAAAATCCCCACCCTTTATTTATTATTTTATGTTTCGACGATTAAAATCGATGTCGATAGTATTTTTTGCTAGCCAGGCACATTATAATTTTGGACATCATGTAAATATGCAATTTAATTAAAATACCCACAACTAGCTATGTCAATGCAACATTAAAGAGATGGGGGCATGATTTCCCAAGGAATAGGGGGGAATAATTCAAACCCTTGAGCCAATGGGGAAAAGCCAAATGTCAAAGGGAAAACCCATCAAGTGGTCAACTACATTTCTTGTCTTATTCACCCAATCATTTATTACTTACAGAAATTGGTTGTGGAAGTTATTTCCTTGGGATGGGAAACGTATGGAGGTCAAAATTTGAATTGGGCATAGCACCCATTTTTGGAAAAACGTATTTTCGCTTAATGGGTAAGGAAGAACCCAAAAAATCATTACTCACCCATTATACATGCATGTCCTCTCTTCCTCATGCATTTTTTGTGAGCTCCTGGACATTTTTTCCTCCTCCATCCTCCATTCACATTGGGTTCTCATGCAGCTGAACCTTCCTGTGTTTTTATCCTTCACATGCTCAATTGTTTTCCTCATTTTCCATGCCTAGGAAGTCCGTTTTTGGGTTGCTGAGTGAATGGCCAGCAGGGATACATGATTTTGGGGTTTATAGCATCCATTTTTGCTGGTGTAATTCCAAGAATCGTTGTTGAATTCGAATTGCTCACCTAGGGGTCGATTTCCCCATTTTACCAATACGTTTTTGGTTGAAAAATGTTTTTAATCAAACCCAGAACTTGCATTTTGTTGTGTGTGCATCCTTTGTTTTGGTATGAACTGTTTTGGAGTGGATTTAGGGAAGAATTAGCTTGATAAAACTAGTATGTAAAGGAACCTCACAGAAAGATAAAGGGGGGGATGGTTTTTCTTCTTTGCACATCCTGAAGAGCACTGGAATGGAAAGCATAGCCTAAGGGACTATGTGGCGAAAAAGGGGATGCTTCCTTGTGTTGGGTGTGTAGGTGTTGGGAAATCCAAGCCAGATCTTATGTAGGTGTCCATAACTCTGTGGTTGAGCTCACTAGCTTAGCAATTCAACCTTCCCACCTCCTTGGAAGCCTGATAAAACCAAATGTAGTTTTGGCTTGGTTGAATTTTGATATGTCTTTGGCTATGTGTGAACCTGCTATTGTTCCCTTATTCCTTGTGGGAATCATGCCCAGCTCAGGGGTGGAAGTGGTGATGAGAGATTGATGAGCACACTGACATATGGTTGGGTGGAACATTGCAACGACATAGCTGGTTGTGGGACAAGATTCTTCTCAAGATAAGTATTTCTTGTGTTTAATCTTTGCAACTGTATTCACTTGTTTTATGAATTATGAACATGAATGTTTTGTTGAAATGTATTTGTTTTCGATGTAGATTGCATGCATTATGCATCTATATATGTTTTTATTTCCAATGAAAAAAATTTATTATTCATGTTCATGGGACTTAGATCCCTGCTTAAATGATAGCACCAACTCGTAGGTCACGTCATCTGGGAGGGGAGGGGAGGTGACAGGCCCAGTGAGAAAACCACTCCACGTACACCACCTATTGCACCTGTGTTTTCGACTGAACAGTTGGAAACACGTCTTGCCACTCCCTCGAGGCCAACAAAGCATGCAATCGTTGCTGGCCGAGGCACACCAAATCGTGCAGAAGAAGGGGTGGATAAAGAGCCTGATAGTAATGTTGATGTTAAAGCAGTATTTCCTGGATCTCCCTGTGTCACTAGAAAGGGTTCAATAGAGACAACATTTTTGGTGAACGAGGAACTCGTTCCAATAAAGATAGAGAAGATTACAGGTGATTATACATTGTTCAAATTAGTTTTTATAATATGATTGTGATATACCGATAAAAAAAAAAATTTAACTAATCATGGCTTGATTCTTTTGCAGTAAATGATGTTTTTTATAAAAATATAAATGATTTGACTTTGGAGATCTTCAGGCCCACCATCTGCACAAGGTGGGACAGATAGACAAAAAAAGTAAAGGATGAATTGACTAATCGGTTGGTTGTCATGTTCGGCAAAGATACCTTCCATACAGCAAAGGTCCTAAATAAGGCTGGACAACATATGGAGATTGTCAGAGACCAATATAGGGTTCACCTAGAAAGGAACCCTAGGTATGAGCACCCTTCGATGATTCCATCAAGGGATTGGAAATCCCTAGTGGAATATGGAAAAGAGAGGGCTCTGATAAAAGCAGGAAAGATACCACCAGGCACAGGGAGGTATGCAATACTTTCCACAATGTAATGTAAACCCTTATTATTATTAATTTTTTATTGAATTTTGAACATCTAACGTAATTCAACACTTGATTAGGCCGTCAGACACATCAAAGGTCACAAAGGAAATACTGAAAAAAATTGGTTAGCACAAGCTTGGGCCTGGTGGTTATTCGAATTTTGTGGCACAAATTGTAAGTATCGAAAACCCGATAATGCATCCAAATAATAAATTGAAACTTATTTTTGTTTTAATTCAGGGAAAAATGTAAAATTAATGATGTTATGCACATATGTAGGCCAACTGATTCAAAGAAGTTCCCACTTAGGAAGACTTGAATATTGGCTTCCAACACAGCTTTGAGGCTCTTTTTGAACGCCGAAAAAGCTTGTCTTGGCATACACATTCTTCTGGCGATCCATCTAGTGCATAGGTATCTAAAATATATATAGTTTAATGAAAATTTAATAATTGTCATGCAATCTATTCGTTATAAACAATTAACATAAAATATTATTTTTTTTGGTAGGAAATCAATGATCCCCTTAATGTCAATGATGTACAACAACCAGTCGAAGATCATGCTTGGATTCCTGGTAATGAATTTATTCATATGCTACAGTTTTGTATAGATAATTGTAGATGGTGAACATTAATTGTACGTCTCCATATTTCAACTGCAGAACATGTAGATGGTCACACTATACAGTTAAGCCTAGATCGGAAAATGAAGAACATGATGTGCCCACACCAAGTAATAAAACACCTTTGTAATGTCTTTTTAAATGAAATACTTGTAATTATAAAACTAAAAATAAATTAATGCAACATTTTCACATTATTGCACCAATTCTGAGCCACTTGCCACAAGATCCACGTGGCTAGCAGTCTACTAGGGAGACATCGAGACAAGTTGATGAAGCACCAGGAACCGAGCAACAAATTCTGGAAGATGCGCTTCTTGCTCATTTTGTAAAGAGAATAAAATCAAAAAAGAAGTGACTGAAGAAATTTTGAGTAATTCTTTTTTATAATACAATGTCGTGAATGGTTTTTTCCGCTATTTAATGAATGAATGGTTTTATCGGCTATTGAATGAATGAATTCTTTAATGAATGTTGTTTTCAGCTATTGAATGAATGAATCTGCACTATTTTTTTTTTGCAAGTAGATGCATTGGGTTTGGGGAATTGAGAGTGATGTGAAGGGGGGGTTGGCATAAGAGCTTCCACCTTAATGCAATTGGTCATGTTCAGTAGAGAATATTAAATTATTCTTGAAACAAAGAGGAGCTCAAAGAATGGTAAGGATTTATACATTTCCCACAGTTATTTCTATAATTGTAGTGTTTAAATTTAACTATTGCTATTTGACTCATCCATTGGAACTTGTTACAGATAGCCTTGGGAAACATTTTCATATTTCAGAGGCAAAATTGGTGTTTTGATGTGATCGATGGCCTTATATACATAGTGTTGTGGTTCTCCATGTTTCCTTAGGTGATCTCTTATTACTTGAATATTGTAATTTACATTATTAAATGAAAAATGTTCATCAAACATAAAATGTTCATCAAACATAAAATGTTCATTATTAATGTTGTTTTTATTCATTGGGACAGAATACTCAAACTATATTTTTTCAGCTTCATTTTGTTATTTTCATAAACATGCAAATATTGATTTCGTGGGTCCTAACATGAAATTATTGCAATAGGAAAATATTTGTAGTATGTTGAAATATGTTTTGAAAGGTAAAGCAAAAGAAAATAGTGTAAATATACACAAATCAAGGTAAGTTGTACCAAAAAAATATAATTAGTATCGACAACATATTCCTAATTCTCATACATATTTTGCTTCTGTTAGTTTGATTTGTATTCCATACTTGGTCAATTTGGACCATTCGTTGTTCCCTATGATTTTTAATTTCTTGAATTGCTAATATAAATTATCAAATATGCTTAGAAATTATCAAATATGCTTAGAAGTCGAAAAACATGGACAACATGTTTTGTCGGTTGAAAATGTTAGGTTCCTTGTTGTCGGTTTTGAATGGTTTTCATTGTAACACAGTCATTCTCTAAATAATACATACATTTTTCACATGTAATTAGATTGCAAACACAAACCTAGGGTTTCCCAAGATCATAAATCACTTGTGATATTACATCAAATTTTAAAAACTCTATGCACAAGTTAGGAAATATTCGTGTTCATCTTGTACTAGTTAAAGTCCTACTGCAAAATGAAACATGGAAGTAGAGCAGACACGTGTTCAATCTCTTTGTATTAATGTGTTAATCTATGATGGTAATATGTGTTTGGTTCATTATTATGATGTATGTATATTTGACGGATTTTGTGTAGTTTCCTAAAGCCGACAATGCTTGAATATTCCTAGAAAATCTCTTCTCTAGTTCATATAAGATTTGGGTTGAAATAAAGTTTGAGTAGTTTGTCTCATGCAATTCTCATCTATAAATCTTATCCCATGCCTTATCGTGCTCCTCTCCTCACATCCTCACCACCACAAATTTTTCAAGACTCATTCTTCACCTTCCACTAATATCAGTTTGAACTCCAATAATTCATCCTTCCATCAAGATCTGTGTTTAAAAAATAAATTCTTTATAGGCCACATTCCAAGTTCTGGAAAGCCTCAAAACCCTAATCAGGATGTTAGCAATATTAAGATGGATTAGGAGGTTCCATGGCCAATATTTGAATATCCTTAAGCTTACAAAGAAGAGAAGTATTTATTGAGGAAAGATAAAACCATCATGAATTGATATTGTCAATTATATTCATTAGTTAAGTAAGAAAACCCTAATATTTAACAAATTCATTTCGACCTTATTGGCTAGGCAACATAGCTTTGTTGCATGTACGTTTTTCAAAAATACTTAGGGAAAATATGATTGATATTGCCTTCCTCACATTTTATTCATCAATCAAAACTCAAAGAATCCAGTTGCTAAGTTCAGAAGGATGTAGGCCCCATTCATTTGTGATTTGAGCCTTAGCACTCTTCTTCAGTGATTTCATGTGTCAGTTCAACTTCCAACAAATTGGGAAGAAAATCATTGGGCTATCAATAATGGCAAAGGATCGATGAGCCAATGGATCCACGAGCCAAAGGATAACCTCTTGTGGTTTCCACTAATGCCCTTTTGTTTCCCTTAGTTCTATATTTTCTCATACTTGATCAAGCAAAGGTCAATATCATATGCCATGATTCCCCTTAGACTATAAACTTCCCTTTCAAACTTATCTAGAGTCTTAGATCAATTGTGTCACCTTAAGTGGTGTTATAGCGGATTTCACCACACTAGGTGAATCACACATTGTATGGCCTTCCCTTGTCCCGCTGCAGACTCATTACCCCCTTTGGACCACTTTATATCTTTTGATGTTACCTTAATCATCCCCAAAAAACATTATAATATTGATATACGCGGCTTTTTCCCCGATAACCGCGTACATACGCGGATATTCCCTCGATAGTCGCATACATCAGGATGTGTGCATAAATCCAAATCCTTTTGGACTGTTCCTTGACTTGGATCCGACTCATATGACTCCTGGCCTTCCATATGCCTTGAGATCGCACGGATTCGACCCTTCAGTATCCCTTTGAAGAGCTATATAAGTAACCCCTTGGTACATTGAAAGCATAAGAGAAAGTTGAGAGAATCGAAACTATAGTCCATTGTTGCCAGAACTTTATGCTTGAGTCTGCATCCCTTTGTCCCTTGGAGCACTGTTGTGTTCTTCCCAAGCTTGCCCATTGTTAGTAAGCTTGCTATCGAAGTGATGGAGGATTGAGGTGGTGGAGGCCCAAGTGGGGGATTCAGTTTCTCCGGTTCGCAGACGTGTCGTCAGAGGTTGTCACTTGTAATCTCTGATTCTTATTAATATAAATATCTTTTCCTGTCCAGTAATGTGTATTTGAATGAATTCCTATGGCTTGGGGTACCACAACAGACAGCTAGACTCCAGAAATCAATCTTCTCCAATATGCAATAGAACTAAACAATCTAACACTAAAGGATCGAACCTCGTACC
>LPNX010381783.1:0-101366 GCA_001517045.1 Pseudotsuga menziesii
AGAGTTCAGAAAGTTTCTCCCATACTTGATCCGGTGAAGTCAATCCATCGAGATGGAAAAGGAGGTCTCGGGAAATACTGAGACATAGGAGGCCATAGGACTCATCTCTTCGATTGTGCCATTTGATCTTCTCTGCAGCTGCATTGGGCTCTGATTTTGTTGCCATAGTCACCCTGTAGAGGCCTTTCACTCTCAACAAGATCTCCATCTCTGCTTTCCATTCAAAATAGTTGAAGGGAGTGAGGATAGTTTTCTGTGAATCCATAGCTTTAGAAAATCTATCCCGGCTGTCAGTAGAAGGCTCCCAGTCTTGATGTCGAACTTGCAAAACAATTTTTGGAGGAGAGTAACAACCTACAATGGCTCTGATACCATGTAGAAATTTAGGCCTGCAGTATAATAATTTCACTCACAGCAATTAACAATTGATCATGCAAAATTATCAACAATGGAGACTGAATATGGAGCTATAACACAAAATTATATTAACTGAGTGTACAATATCCAACCCTGTAATAACATAGGCTGCTGAATATATAGAATACATGAGCAAATTGAATGCATAAGGAAGCATCCAAATCTAGCATAAAGCAGGCTTACCCAAAATAGGCAAATCCCCCATAGGTGTAAAAAGCTGATCCCAAATCTATCAAGGACCCCATGAATTAGCAAGGGCGCATGGGCAAGCTAAAGAGTGGTCAAATGGAAGCTCATAAATTCTTTTTCATGGAGGAAAGAGTGGAGGATGAAAGGGGAATAAAATAGGTTCACCTCACCTAGTCTAGCTTTCCTTATGTGCTTTAAAAACTGGAAAAGCAGTCAACAAAGCAGAAAAAGCAGAAGGGCGCCTAGGAGGCCAGGAATAAAGCATATTTTATTCCCAGGACTTTCCAAAGCACTCCATGAGTCAATAATGGCAAGTTTGACCTCTATGGATAGGCAATTAGCTACTTGCACATGGTGGGACTCATGGACTAGGCAAATAAGACAAAATAAATGAAATAATGTCTAAGTGGGTAAATACTATGGGTTGATTATTCTAACAAAGAAAAATGCTTCCCAACTTTGATCCTATTGTAAAGTAGGAGATAAATAAATTGTTAGATGCAATAATAATTTTCCTAATTAGACATGCCTAGTGGGTTTCCAACTTGGTTCCTTTTAGAAAAAAAAAGAAATTCATCTCTGTGTTAATTTTCACAATCTAAACAAAGCATCTGATAAAGACAATGCCATGTTCTTCCCATGGAAAAACATTACAATGTCTCAGGTTCTTAAATGATTTCCTTACTAGAATAATTCTGAGGATACAAACAAGTGTTACTATCACATATGGACCAACGAAAAACCACTTTTAGTATGCCATGTAGGAACTTTTCCAATTGGAAAATGCCTTTTTGTTAATCAATGCACAAGCCACCTTTTAGTGAGCTATGGGCATCACATTTTGTGTCTTGATTAAGCAGTTAGTGGTTGTTTATTTCGACGATATTACAATCTACTTGAAAACGATGGAATACTACCTAGAACACTTGTGCACTATTTTGGAATGCTGTAAAATATATGGAATCTCTCTAAATGAAAAAAAAACAATATTTTTGTAGTCACTAAAGGTAAGCTACCTAGTTTTATCATTTCAAAACATGCAATTATGATATATCCTAATAGGGCACAATCCATTCCCCAACTCCAAAAATAGTATGCATTCAATTATTGGTAGGATCATTTTTTTTAAAAGGCTTGTGCCTAGTTTTTATGACATAGTTATACATTTGCAAATTTAGTTAAGAAAGATGTTACTTATAAGTGGGGAAAATAATAAAATTAGAATTTCCTTGCAATTAAATAAGTGGTATTAGAGGATCCTCTTGATGAGTCCATATTTTACAAAGGAGTTTCATCTTTATAATTTTTAAACTGAAACTACATATGTTGCTCTACTAACTCAGAGAAATAAATAGAATGATGAGATTCCAATCTCTTTTATAACTTCTGATTTTAAGGGAGTTGAACTGAAATATTCAGGTATAGACAAACATTATTTCACAATATTTAAGGCATTGAAACATTTCATAACTTATTTGTTGAAATCAAAGGTTAAAGTGATAGTACCCTAGGCAACAGTGAGGAATGTACTAGTTCAGAAAGAACTAGCTGAAAAAAGAACCCACTAGATGAAAACATTTCAACAGTATGACCTTGAGATCAAACCTACACAAATTAAGAAATGTTAGGGTTTGTGTAAACTTACTGTTGATGCAAGTAACTCCTATAATTATGAATTTTCTAAGAAATAAATTGAATTTTTTAGTCAAAACGAAGTATTTTTTGTTCTGACACTCCTGACTCTTGCTATTCTGATTCCAATTTTTTTTATGCATGGTATATAATCATCTCATTTACATCAAAATAAAAAGAGAGCATGGAGGATAAAATCATCCCCGTATAAACTCATAAAATATATCCTATTCAAAAAGAACTATGGTGCCATTCTAGTATGTTTTTTAGAACACGCAAAGTCTCAAATAGTCTTAAATGAATTGCATTCCAGGCCCACTAGAGGCCATTTTAGTGGAGACACCACAACTCATAAAGTAACAAATATAGATTATTACTTACCTACTTTATTTAAATATGTAAATGACTTAACCCACAAATGCCTAATCTATCAAAAATCTATTGTTAGACTTAAAAATCATCTTTTCCTTTGCATTACATATCCATAGATGTCACTTTCCCAAAATTGGGTTTGGACATTGTTGGTCCAATAATCCCACCTTCATATGAAAAACATAAGTATATTCTGATTGCTACAAACTATTTTACATGGTGGGTTGAGGAAATCCTTTTATGCATCATTAAAAACCAATCAAGTAATATCATTTCTTGAGTGATATACTATTACTCAATTCAGTGTTCCTGAAGCAATTACTTTTGATAATGCATCGTACTTTTCCTCCCTTGAGTTAACACATTTTGCATTAGACAAAGCAATAAATATCAAATATAATATGAATTAATACCCTCAATGTTGGAATATTCTAACCATCTAGACATTATGATTATCCATTATTTGATCTTCTCAAGTGCCTAGACCATGTTGTCGACCCTAGAGTTAGTTTCCTAGTGCATTTTCATCATTGTTTTCGTCATCTACACCCACTATTTTTCATATAAAATTTCATTATACACCTATGCATGATCATTGGAGGATAATGTGCCTATTATCATTAATGTTAGGGATAAAGGGATCCTTCCTTGATTTCATGCATCTATGGATATTCTCGGGTATTTATGACAAAAATTTATCACTAGTTAACTAGCATATGCACCCTCCTAAATTGTCTCTGCTAGTTTTTGAACTGTAACTCTCTAATTTTCCCTACATGCCTACCTACCATCATCTAACTTCCACTCACATTCAATTAACTAATTTGTTCATGAATTACAACTAGTCCAAATTCTAATGGGGATTGTAGTATATCTAAGCCTTCCACAATGTGTTTTTTTGAATTGCCTCTTTAGGCTCACGGATTTTACCTTTGAAGTTGTATTATAAATTTACACATAATGGTGAATAATAATGTATGGAAGATTTTTCCAATTGTTCTTCAATTGTCTGTGTCATAACATATTATTTTCTTCTATATTTTTTGTATAGTTTTTGTTTTAGGATTTTTTTTTTCACAAGATCTACCTTTGAGAATCTCACATGGTATTAGAGCTTCGTCAAGTATTCAATCTCTCTCTCAGATACTTCAATTAATGCACTAGAAGTTGTTGGTTTTCCATTTAAGTCTTGTTATTCTTCCATTGTTTAATTTGGATTTATCCATTGTAGGATTAACATGTGTGAAGCACCTTGATAATGTGCTCAGTGTTGAAGTAAAGTTGGTTGATCTTACAAAAAATCTCTTTCAAGTTTTTGTAGTGAAGGTTTCATATTATCTCACAAGTAGCACAACAATTGAGCATTGATATATCTAAGGTAGTAACCTTTAATTCCTTCAATTATCATGAATGGAAATCAAACTTTGGGATTCTAGTGTGTAGTAGAGGTCTCTATAGAGTTAGTATGGATTTAGAGAATGATCCAAATGCAGTCGTTGAGCAATAAAAGTGGCATAATAGGAAGGATGAATTGTATGGATTTATTTGTATCACTATTTCTCCATAGGTTCTATTTCATCTTGATGGTTTGAAAAAGCTTGAATGAAGTGAGAAATAAGATTAATTCCCTCTTCAGAAAGCAGGATGACCTTAGAGGACATCAATTGGAGAATGACTTGATTTCATTGAGTCCAAGCAATTTCGAAACCATTGAGGAATTCATCACCAAGTTCAAGTCACTAGTTCTTCTTCTCAAGCAGTGTGGGATTGAGAATAAATAGGATCAATTATTTCTTTCCTTCCTCTCTAAACTAGACACAAAATATTCAGTTTTTGTGTCTACATTCCATTCTACTAAGCTCATAGTTCAAAAATGGAAAATGTCGTCCCTGAATGCATTCATAAATTATCTCACTAAAGAGAAAGACAAGATAGCTCAAATGGGGACTCTCAAAACCTCCAAGAACCATGTACTTGAATATTTTGGAATCAGTAATTCAAAGTCCAAATGGAAGCAAAAATGAAGGATAAGAAGCCAAAGTCATATTCTGAAGATGAAGGTTCCAATTCTACCGATGAAGGTTCCAATTCCAATAAGAAAAGAAATAAGAAAGGGAGCTCCAAGTGTATGTACCTATTGCAGAAAAAGTTTTCACACTGAAAATATTGTTGTTAGAAGAGTATGAACGTCATGAATCATTTTCTTAAAATGCATAACATTAATATTCCAAATTTTGCAAGAAAAAAAAGACCATAGAACGTTTTTGATCTCCAGGAGCACTTCCACAATGCGCAACCCAATGGTAATGATTGTTATGCTTTGAATTTAAGAGTTAAATAATTTTAGAATGTCTCTTATTTTGATACACATTCTGATATATCAGAATAAAAAGTATATTTTCATCTTCTTGAAAAATAACCTATTATTTCTCCAGATCCCTCTCTCCATACTTGTGATTTTCCACTAGTTTCTGATTTTCCTCCATCCAACTCTTTCCAAATTAATTCATATTATTACTATTATGATTTGGAATATATTTTGTAGGATGATATATCAATTATGATAGAAATTTACCATCCATTTTATGCACAAAATATCCTACATCCCCCAAATTATCAACTTGACAAACCTCACAATTTGTTGGTTTCCAATATTGTGTCACTAGTTCATGTTCTTCTTATGTTTTTGTTTTCTTCCATTAGTAGGTTTTCCATGTAATTTTATATATTTGGTATTTTTTCACATACAATTGGGAATGATATAACCATAATTGGGTCTAATTTAAGGTCTTTATACTCTCCATATTTGATCAACTATGAATGTGTTCTAGTTGCACCTAGTTTTCCTATTGTGACCCTACCTGATTTTGGCGCCACTATACCTTGGTTGTTTGTTGCTCCATGTGAATTATAATATAATATTTTAGATCCTAATTGACTCTATTGTATAACTAGAATGGTTTTAGATTAATTTTGAAATAATTTTTATAGTTTGGTTTTCCATTATGCAATTGCACAAGAAATTGAGCTTGTTGAGTTCATTGATGTTTGGTTAGGAGATGATAGCACTAATCCATTTTCATATCTTATTTTTATTCATATATGATAATTTATGTTTTTAAATCAATAAGAATTCATATGATGCTCATTCATCACCAAAAGATGAGTTTCAAGGGGTTTCTCCACATATTTTTTGTCTGCACAACATTGGAAAACCGATACATGATCAAGGAATATACAACATCTTCACCAAGTTTTTCACTGAAAAGAGGTACTTTCAGCTTATGCAAGTGAAGAACATAATAGAGTGAAGGAATTTGTCCATTTATGTGCCATGTCCATTCTTGATGGAGTATTTTCCCTATGTGGTTCTGCCTCTTCCCTCATTTTACTTGGACAAATAAAATTGTAAATCACGACCTTAGTGTTTGTTGGCGGGCCCTAATATATATTTTTTAATTTTCCACATAAGTTAGGATTAAGGGTGGGTGTTGGAATATTATAACCATATATACATTATAATGATTCATTATTTGATCTTCCTAAGTTTCTAAAACATGTTCTTGACCCCATAATTAGTTTCCTAATGCATTGTCCTCATTGTTTTCATCATCTGGACCCACTATTTGTCATATAAAACTTAATTATACACACATGAATGATCACTAGAGGATAATAAGTTGTTATCAAGGGGATAGGATGTGAAAGGTTTTCTTCCTCCATCAACAAGGAATACATCGGCGGGTGAAATATTCAACTACACAGAAGAAGATACTGCCAAGTGTAGTCATTATGGTTGAGTTAGGTATGAAGTTTTGGTAAAAATTAGTTAGGAAGTCGGCTATGTGGACCATTTTTTAATGGATCAATCCTATAAGTAGAATTAGGAGTAGAGTCATTATATGAGTATAGGAAGAGATATATTGGAGACTTGGATCTACTTGATAGATCATGTGATTGATCATGTTGTAAGTGAATCACTCTGTGAATGAATGTATTTTCTTGTATGAGGATATTAGCCCAAGGAATTATTATATTTTGCAAGGTGTTTGCGGAAATAATATAAGGCTGATGTTGATGATGAAATTCTTGTTCTTATCTATATGTCTGTGAAACATGTGAGATTAATGATGGTGCAATATATGAATCTACATGCTTGAATATGGATGATGTGAAGTCTTGTACGGTTCATTGGGTTAATAAATGTTGATGTTTTTGTTAAGGAAATTCTAAATGAAATGGATCTGAATTATGTTACTGTGATGTTTGTTTCTATCTAAATCTGAGTAAGAATGATTGTGAATGATGAGAATTAGATCCCAATACTGTCAAGTAGACCTTATGAATGATATGCGTAAACCTTGGATCTCTGAGTAATAATGTGATAGAGTAAGAGATAGTGAAAAAGTACTCCTTCCTCTGCAAAAATGTGGTTCCTATGGCCCTCCCTCAAACATATCAAGTGATATTGCATATGATTTGTAGATGTTGCTAGATAGGGTAAAACCTATCCAGGACGATGTTTAGGGATCTTGCGTCGATGGGTGTCAATAGATATCTGGAGTGAACCTTTGTCGACAGAAGTGTTTCAACAAATGGTTTTTTGGAAGGGACCATAGTACAGAGAAGAAGAGGACCTGTTGTGACATCTGATCAAACTAGATATCCTAGACTGGTTTTATCAAAGGCCCTGAGAGTTCACAGAAAAAAAAAAATTATAAATCTAGATTGACGACAAAAGAGAGTTTGGGGAGATATATTTACTATGATGTCCATGAAATATTATTCACTGAGTTTCCAATAATAGTGTATGATTGGTTGATGCAACTTACTTTTTAGAAGACAAATTTCCAAGGAGGCGAACCTAATCAGTGGACCCCTGAACTAATCCAGTAGTTGAAAAAGTTGAACAACAAATATTTGAGAGCTATTGAGGTGTGGATAGACAACATTTTATAAGAGTATATCACTCATTTTGTTGTCAACATTGTTAAGTCCTACAACGATGCAAAGAGGGAATTATTTAAGGGACCGAGGAGGACATTTCTATTCTTGTTACAACTATGGATTAATATGCTCATCTATGAAAAGGGAATATTGAAGATGAATTCCAACGAGTAAAGATCTGGTGTGCAGAGGTTGCGGGTACTATGAAGGAAAGGGTTGGAAGGAATGATACAAGGTAGATGGATGGAATTTATGATAAGAGTGTGAGGGAATTCAGGGAAGAGTGTGGTCTCCTACGAATTGGGGTGAGGTTCTGGAAAGAGAAGAGGCAGAGAACTAAGGAGAGTCCTGGTGCGACTGGAACAAGAAACTACAAGAAGGGACCACAAGGGACTAAGCAACCCTACAATGAGGAAGGAAATGACCAGGATACACTTGATTATGAGGAAGGACCAACCCTTAGCAAAAACATACCTACACCTTCATGCATTGCGCCAAGTTCAGGAGGAAGAAACACAAGGTCATCGCAAGGTTTTCCTATGTCTCAGCATAATAGTAATAGTAGTGGATCAATGAGTTCCAAAAGAAGACCCAAAATGGCAGGTGACAATGTGAAGATACCCTTTTTCTAAGGTAACGGGACAGAAGATCTCGCATAGTATTGGTTCCTATATGAAGCAGTATGGATAGGAAAATAAGTACAATATGAATATATCAAGAAGGGACAACTAGAGACAATATTTTGAGGCTGCGCATTGGATTTTTACATGAAAATTGTGTAAATACCAATGGGGCATCCTTAGAATACCCTAGTGCATATTAGGACCATACTAATAGAGGAATTTAAAAATCCCAAATCTGAATCGCAATATATTACCAAGTTGAAGGAAATAAAGAAATATCTGAATGAGTCTATATGGGATTTTAATCAGTGGTTCAAAACTCTGATGGATAAGGTCATATTTGTAATGAGAATTATATAAATAAGGAATGGTTTATCACAGCTTTGGTACCACACATATGTATGTCATTAATGCAACAGAATACAGATGAAGTTGGAAGCTTCACTAGTTGGTGAAACATGGGATTGGCATGAGCTATATCCAGTCACAATTAGCTAACCTTACTATTTGGTTGCAGGATATATAAAAGGGAAAAGAAATCAGCAAATAAGTATGTTCCAGTCAATGTCGAATAGAAGGAGATCATAAGGATCAATTCCTATACTTCTATGAATATTATAGTCTAGAGCTCCTAATCCACTGAGTCAAGGAGGACTACCATGGTGTCGGATTTTCCATACTAGAGGATGTCGGTCCGAGGAATTTGTATACCTTCAAAAGCTTGTGTCGAAGCCAACAAATATTTTCTACAACTTTTGTCGATCAGTTGGACATGAAGAAAAGGACTGCAGAGTATATGATTTTCTCCAAGAAATAACCATGGATACATATTTTATGAAAGGAGAAGAACACCAACTAGCAAAAAGACTGCAGCTGCAGCTATAGTATACTCAACATCAACTGTAGTACAACTAGATGCAGCATAACTAGAAACAATTGTAGTATAATTAGCCACAGTATACTCAACCATAATATGCTCAGTTATAGCCTAATCAACAACAACAATTCAACCAACCATAGTATCATCCATAAGGAGTATTCTGAGGAGGATGCAGTGGAGGTTGCAATGGAGGATTTGGTCGCGGAGGATCTATGAGACGAGGTTGCATACTGGTAAATCACTATAATTACAGAGTATTGGGACATTACCAGAGATAGTGTCTGAATCTACAGTCTCAATGTACTTATTTTTGTGTCACATATCATATTGTCGAAGAATGTCCACAGTTGATTATGAAGTGTCAATCCAAGAACCACCTACAACAACAATAAAACCAAAATTCGAACGAGACTCATAATCAAAATCAAGGACCAACTGTATCAAAAATATCATCAGAACCCAGAACTAAACTGTTGATTGCATGGGCAGACCCAGGTTTACTATAATCAACCAACAACACCCCTAGCTCACTGGCCCTTTCGGCAACAGACCGCAAGTGGCCTGAAGTCTCACCCGAAGTGATCCTAATGGGTTGGCCAAGGACTCAAGCGTCTTGGACCAGGTTCCATGGAAAACCTACTTACTGCTCATAGCCATTCTAGCCACGAGATCTCGGCCTCTGTGCATTGCAGATCCTCTTCTACACGGGGCTCACCTAGCTGCGAGTTCTCGGACTCTATGTGTGTTGCGCGGTATCTTTCCTCACTGCACAACTTCCCCTTACCTCAATATTCCCAATATTATCGTGTCACACACGCAGTGTGACACACACTTCCTCTACCACACTAAGCCCTTAACTTACGATATCACGCACCGCAGCTCCTCTGCTGATGCGGTATCGCCTCTCTGCAATACTCTTCCTCTGTGACTCAGCGCACTTAGTGTGGTCGTGTCGACATGCGGGGTTCAACTTACTAGATTGTTATACTGTGAATAAGTGACTTCTTAACACAAATTCTTAATTGACCCGCATACAATATGCTAAAGACTTCAATGTATGATTATCCTTCTAAGTTACTGCAACTAATTAACGCATTCATTCCTTAACTGTAACAAAAATCATGTGAAAACAATAAGTAATAGTAATAAGCACAAACACATGCATTCATCACATAACACGCAGGTTTTAACGTGGTTCGCCCCCAGGATGGGAGTTACGTCCATAGAACTGTGCTTCTCTATTATAGCTCAAGGGAAGGAAAACACAATTCTGCTACATCTCACATGCAGCTCAAGATCTTCTCTCTTAGATCTTTCTTCTCTACCTTTATGTTGTCACTCTTGCAACATACTCTTCCCTCTCAGTCGATCCCTGCGGATCGTTACATGCATGCTCTATAAGCTAGCTACTGGTTTCAGTAAGATTGCTACAGATTAGAACCAGAACCAGAGCTCGGCTTTTACAACAGTCTACGTATCCTTATTGCCTATTTCAATCACGACTGTCTAATTATCTAACCAACCCTTTACAATACAAAATTACATTCTTTTATAAGCAGCCCGAAGGTCTTGCTTTTACAACCTGTGGGCCTATCCCAACAGTAACCCAACCCTAATTAGTGACATTCGGTCCTCTCTGTCCTTGAGGTAGCTGCTTCCCATCACACCACAGCTCTCTGCAGTCTTCCATGTTTCCCGGCACTGACCATGGGTACTATGCACCACTTCTCTTTTCTGTCCTTTGTCTTCAATGCTTGAGCCTCGTTGCTCCATATTCTTTATGAGGATCGCTAAGCCCTCCTATCTTCCCCCACTACCTTCAATGCAGTGGGTGAGCTCTCTCTTCTCGGCCGCTCAGGTACCGTTGCCTTTCTTTGACTTTCCTATCTCAAAAAGTCATCGTTTTTGGCTCTGCTCTGCAGCTGGAAACGTGCTACGGCATCGTAGCTCTGTCTTATCCTCTTTCCGCCAAAACTTATCTCTCCGCTAAACTTCGAAGCTTCTTCTGTAGCTGCGGGACCCTACTCCAACAGTACCCTAACACTTACTTGTGGCTCACCCCCGAGCCACTACCGACGGGCTTCTCCTACTGTAGCTTTGCTTTGGCTTCCTGTGAAGTCCTCTGGAACTTTTGTCGAAGTCCTTTGACTTCAGTCTTCATCACCTCGACACGTTCTTTCTGGAGTTTCAGTAACTTAGTTCGCTGGTCTCTCTTATCCTTTCTGCCCGCAGTCATGGTTTCGCTCTCTTCGCTCATTCTCCTTTGAGAACGTTCTCATGTTTGAGAAGTGCTCCACAGATATCCTTTCCTTTTTATCTGGGTTAGAAATTTTATCACAAGGAAAATCTGTATCACCCAGCCTTCTCAAACATTTCATTCAGTCTGGAACCTTGTGTATGGAAGAGATGCAAACCATGAACTCCATTCCTAGAACAAGCCTTTGTCCTCATTCTGGAAGTCTCCCCTCTACTGGGTTTGCATTCCTCTTCCACTTCTCTTCTCTTCGAAGTGGTCCAGATCCACATGCTGCCTCAGACCCTCAGGTTTCTGTTTCAGTACCTTCGCAATCTTTCATGCTTCTCTTAGCTGATCAGATAGGTCAGCAATTTTCTCCCGTTGATTTCTTTTTCTCATTTTTACTTTCTTTCTGACAGGAGATTTCTTCTCATTCTTCTGCTCTGCTTTCTTATCTTCAATGATCGGCTCGGCGTTCTTCTTTTCCTTAGCAGAGATTTTAGTGACAACTTCTACTTCAGGCGCTTGACTGTGCATCCTTGGCGGCTGTCAGTCCTGTGATGTCTCTAATTTCACAACCTTGGGTGGCGTCACCATGGCGAATGCACGGCCAATACGTGCTTTCCAAACTTCACTTCTATAGGTTCGTCCTTAGTCAGAACCCGCTTGGATAAATACTCTGGGCGTGCAATGGCTTCGAACTATGGAAGTCACTGTACTCTGTAACTTAATTGGCTCTGCACAGGGGACACTTAACACTGCCCTGCATAGCTCTCGAGATTTGGAAACTGTACCATTCCTTCTTGAAGGATGTCCACTTTTATGCCGCAGGCACACTACCGAATGCAACGGTCATCCTGGGTTAAACCCGTTGGTCATCATAATTACCTGGACGAGACCCTACCCATCATTCTGATCCGCCATAATTGCTGAAATCTGATCGCGTGTCCCTCAAAGCGTGCGTGTATAGGCACCGGTTTCGTCCAAGATTTGCCAAATCTGGAAACTTTAATTATGCTACCGCCAAATCTACGGTAAGGGATACCGATCATTTCTTCATTAACTGCCTGTCAGACAGTGACTTGACTAGCCCACTGTCGGTTGCAAACTGAGTACGTGGCATGGGGAAGCATCGCACTGCTGCAATACGACTCTGCATTACCTGCACAAAACAATACCATTTTTTTTTTGATTCCTCATAGCTATACTATCGGCCGGTGTAGACTGATTCCCGGTGCGATGCCTCCTTTCAACTACACTGGACATCTGCACCTACATAACTGGTTTAAGCTTAGGGCTGGGAGGCGAGGTGTCTATCACTATACAGCTTAAGCCTACTGCCATTAATCCATGTGGGAAGAAGCTCCCCGTCCAACTAGCTGAGCTAAATGGCACCTCCTTCTGTAACTTGCTGTATCTGATACGGCCCTAGCCACTGCGTCTTGAACTTCCCTGGAAACTTAATGAATTTACTGTCATAAAGGAGAACTAGGTCTCCGATCTGGAAAGTCTTGTTCTTAATATGTCTATTGTGCCAAGCTTTTTCTCGTGCTTTCTACACTTTCTGATGGAATCCAGCGATGAATCTCTCTTCTTCTAAGGAAAGCAGCTGTGCTAGCCTTTCCTCCACTATGCCTATATCAGTCATCGCAGTAATCTGAGTGATTCTCAAACTGGGAAGAATGTACTCCATAGGCACAACAACCTCCTGCCCATACACCAGGCTGAAAGGTGTATGTCCCGTGAGTTTCTTGCATGTGGTTCTGTATGCCCATAATACAACATTAACTCTGAGATCCTAATCATTCCTTTGGTTATTACAGATCTTAGTAAGAGCATTTTCTAGAATCTTGTTAAATGCCTCCACCGTACCATTAGCCTGTGGGTGGTAAGGGGTGCTCTTATGGTGCTAAATCTGGAACTCTTCTGTCAAAGCCTCAATGGTGTGGTTCAGGAAATGGGTACCTTGATCACTCATCAAAATTACTGGGCATACAAATCTACTGATGATGTTTTCGAAGAGAAACTCTGCGGCTGTAGCAGCATCACAATTTCTTACTGCTTTGGCCTCTGCCCATCTGGTGAGGTACTCTATTCCGGTAATAATATATCTCACTCCCGTGCGCTTTCCTGGTGGGTTGATAGGACCCACAAAGTCTATAGCCCATTTGTCAAATGCACGGAACGTGACCTGCGGTCACAGTGGCATTTCATTGCGGCGCGAGGGTTTTCCTACCCTTTGGTAGATATCGCAGCATCTGCAAAAGTCCTTGGTGTCTTTATGTAACGTAGGCCACCATAGTCCTTCCTCTAGGATTTTCTGCGCAGTCGGCTTTCCAGTGAAATGACCTTCTTTGGTTACTGAGTGTGCCTCTCTGAGGATAGCATCTTTTTCATGCGGCATCACGCATCTGCACAATACTTCATCTGGACCTAACTTGTATAGGCATCCTGCAATGAGGGTGAAGTCTGCTGCCTTAACAACCAACTGATTATTTTGCTGCTTAGTGAACTCATCAGGTGCTACTCCTATAGTGAGGAATTGAATAATGTCGACATAGTAGTCATCTACGATCTGCACAGAGAACAAATACGCATCGGGCAGATTGTCTTCTAAGTTACTTGGCTCTTCCCCTGAGTCTATACACGACAGATGATCAGGTCCAGCGTTCAGTCTTCCTGGTTTTACAATGATTTCAAAATCATATTCCTGAAAGAGGAGTAACCATCTGCAGATTCTCCCCCCTAACACTGGCTTATTGACTAGGTACTTCAATGCGGAATGGTCAGTAAACATTTTAAACGAGGTGCCCAATAGATAGTGCTTGAACTTCTGTAGTGCATACACCATAGCTAAGCCCTCTCTTTCTGTTGTGGTGTATTTCTTTTCTGCTGTTGATAGCTTTCTGCTGGAATATGTGATGGGATGGTCAAGATCCCGTTCTCCTGGTTGTGTTGAGATGACTCCTAGTGCGATGCCGGATGCATCCACATGTACATGAAATGGCTTAGTCCAGTATGGAAACACTAGGATGGGTGTTGTAACCATCTTTTCTTTAAGCATGTCGAGGCTCTGCTGACATTCCTCATTCCATAGGAATTTTACATATTTCTTTAGCAATTTCTCAATTGGTGCGGTAATCTTTGCGTAGCCCTTGATGAACTTTCTGTAGTACCCGGTATGACCACGTACTGTCCTCAGCTGCTTGACTAAAGTGGGTGCGGGAAGATTTACGATGATGGCGATCTTCGTGGGATCTACCATCAAGCCTTGTCTACACACAATATGACCCAACAAAATACCGAATGGTGCATAAAATATACATTTTTTCAAGTTTAGAGAAATCTAGTACTGCCTACATTTCTCTAACATTAGTCTTAAATCTCCTATGTGCTTGTCGATTAGCCCAAATACAGTCCAATCATCAAAATATACTTATAGGAATTTATGGATGTACTCTTTAAATACAGCAACTACTACTCTAGAAAAGATAGTTGGTGCATTCTTAAGGCCAAAGGGCATTACCGTATACTGGAATGAGCCCCATTCTGTTGCAAAGGTGGTCTTAGATCGATATTCTAGATGTATTTTGATCTGGTGGTAGTTTGAGAAGCCGTCAGTGAAGGAGTAGACATCCTGTCCTCCCACGTTGTCTAATACCTCATCAGTGAACGGTGTCGAAAATGAATCATGAAGTGATGCATCGTTGAGTTTTCACAGATCGACACAGATTCTGATGTCCCCTTTTGTTTTCTTCTCTTGCACAACCATGGGGCTAACCCATTCACTTTCTTCTACCAGTTCAATGATGCCTGCTGCTAACATCTTATCGATATCGTCCTTGACTTTTTCTTTATAACGCGGGTTTAATCTATATGGGCGCTGCTTTACTGGTCTAGTGTCCTCCTTCAATGGTATCCTCATCACTCCCAGGTCTCCGACTATTCCCTTCATCTCTGTGAACTTGGTGGGAAATAGGTCTTGATAGTCATGTAACAAATCTACGATCTGTCCAACTATTTCATCGTTCCAATAGTCTCCAATAGAGGCAAACTTAGGTTCTGCTTCTATGCCAATATTGACCTTTTTAATCTTGATGGGCTCAGTGATTGCTGGAGTTTCTAACTGTGGTCCTCCAACATCGCGAGTGCCTTCTGACTCTGGAATGTTGGTGTTGCGTGGGTCCTCATCCGCCTCCTCTGATTCTGATGCAAAATTATAGCATTCCAATGCCTCTTCTAGCTGGATAGCCCACTCAGGTTGGACTGGTACTGAGATGGTGCAATCCTCAAAGATCTTGGTTTTGATTATGTCTAGGGCCTAAGAAACACTTGAATGTTCTGATTCAAACGCGAAGGTGAGTAGGAAACTGTCTGTCATAAGTGACCATGTGGTCATCCCCTTTCGCAATTCGGTCTCTGTGTACTAGTTCCTTGGAACTATGTCCAATGTGTGAATGAATCGGTGAACCCATTCATCCTTGGTAACGTCCGACCAGTTCTGTCCGCATGCCTGAATGTGTGTCCTGGGGTCAGTTTCTCCTATGTACTTCTGCTGGATATACTCTCTATCGACAGAAAATCTGATCATCATTAGTCTTTTAATATCATCCCATGATGTGATATTCTCTTTATGCGCATACCACCATCTTGCAGGTGTGGCTCGTACTGCAAGGTCCATAGCTGGGATCCTCTGCTCGTAAGGGATCTGCTGCTCAAACTGCTCAAGGAAGTCCTGGATATCTGTCAGTCCATGAAATGATGGAAGGTCAGTGACTTCTACGCCAATCCATCGCAATGACTTACTCATAAATGCACATCTGCGAGTTGAGACTTCGTAAAGTCTATTCTGCTAGTTCTCTAGGCCAACATCAGAATCTGATGCGAATGAGCTGTCGCATTGCCAACTAATGTTCCCTTCTGCTGTTGGGTTGATATAGTCATTCTGGTTCCCAGTCATCTGGTAGAGGCTATCCATATTACGTGCCTCCTCCTCTGCTCGGATAGGTTCAATATATCTAGGACCCTAGAAAGGATATAATGGCGCAATGACCCGGATCTGCGCATCCTTAAAGGTCATTTGTCTTCTCTTTAGGTCGATGACAACCTTGCTACCGATCGCCCAGCCAATACTTAATAACGCTGGATATGGTCGACTGTCGCCAATGATTTCTATAACCTCAAAGTCTGCAAAGTTGCGTACTCTGTCAATGTCAACTGGCACCTATGGCAATCGACCCAATGGTGATACTCGTTGTTGGTTAGCAAATATCAGGTGGATAGGGGATATGTCTAACTGAGGGCTACCCATTTGTTGCCATGTCTGCTTAGTTAGAACATTCACCTCTGATCCTAGATCTAAGACGACCTCATCCATTTCAAATTCTCCAATCTGCGCTGTAAGCTTCATCTCTCTTCCGGTCCTTGTATGTCCTGTAATATTATGACACTGGTCCTTGTATGTCTGGGAGAGAAGGTTGTTGACACTGATATATGATGCGCTATAGCTCTCCAATGGCTTTTTCATTTATGAGGAGTTTCAAGCAACTATGCAGGAAGGATTGTACACTTTCTGTCGATTCACCCTCATCGCATCTTCCTGATGTGGTAGCCTGCGGTACCTGTTCACTACTATCACCATAAGGTGCTTACTGTGGTACACCCCTAGACGGCGATACCTGGGATTCTGATTGCATAGGTTGATCGAAGGAAGCCTTAGCTTCCTGAAATTTCTCTTTTTTCTTTTGCAGGTCGAATGGTGTTGCTTTACTAGGAGCTCTGCGCACCCCTGGCTGTTTTGCGTTCTTTACGGGATTCTGTGATGTCCCACTGGTGCAAGCACCGCTCCGAGTCATAATGTTAACTTTGGGTTCTGATTCCTCCGGTTCGGCAACAATAAGCTGGATGTTCTGGTGTACTACTGGCTTAGGGTCTTTGATCTTAGCTATCAGGATAGGACACTCTTCTATGGTATGATCGTAAGATTTGCAGTAGTTACAAGTGGTGGTGGGGTTCTGACAGTACCTAGCATAGTGTCCTACAACTCCGCAATTATAACAAGTGATTGGCCCACAACCTTGGCCAAAACCTCCTCCTCGGCCAAAGCCTTCTCCACGTGCAAATCCTCCTCCATGGACTCATCCTCCAAATCCTCCTGCACGGCCTCCATAAGCCTGATCTGGCTGTGGTCCTGTTGCTGGACCCGATGTTTCTGATTGGACTCTGTACACATCATGTTTTCTATCTAACATGAGATCATAGGCTCGGCAGTCTTGTTCATCATGTCCTACGGACTTGCAAAAGACACAGTATAGGTTCTTAGGTGTCTGTACATACTTCTGAAGCAAAGGGAATTGCTGAGGTAGGTGTCCTTGTGTTTTACATATTCACACCATGGCCCTTGTGTTCATGGTAAGGGGTTAGGAGCCCCCGATGCTAAATATTCTACAAAGACTGGACATTTGTCTTTACTATGGCCTTGTGCTCTACACTTTATGCACCATATGTCTTGCATAACTTCTTTCCCCTTCTTAAGTTCATGTATCTGTAAGGTAAGGTTGGCCAACTGGTTCTGTAGGGTTGTCATTCCTATGGTAGTCTCTGCTAGAGGTGAAGCCTCTAATTTCATTGCCATCTCCAGCGCTTCGTCTTGAGTAGTGAGTTTCTGCTGCATTAGTGGCAGTCTGATGTGAGGGAGCAGCGCTGCAATAAACCATTCCTTATGCTACTCCGGTGCAAACTTGAAGCTTACTTGGTCTATAAGGGCTTTGAATTTCTGGTCAAAGTCCCATACTGACTTTGATGGTAGCTGCTTAATATCCTTGAGCTCTGTTATACACTGAGATTCAGACTTAGGTTTCTTAAACTCTTTGATCATGGCGTTCTTGACCTGGGAAAGTGTCTTGGGTAATGTAGTATACATTATGTACCATGTCAAGGCTCTGTCTCTGAGTGTGGTGACCAAATGTACAAGTTTAAGGTTATCATCATTGATTGTTTTAATGGTCCACATGGCTTCACATAGGAACCAATGCTGTTCCAGGTCTTCTGCTCCTGTACCTTTAAAAATAGGTAGCTTCATGTCATCTCCCATTCTATTTCTCTGTGTTGGTTTCTGACTGACTGGGTTACTACCACTCAGCGGTGTAGGTGAGGGTGATGTAGCAGGAGTAGGTACTGTCTGCGAACTACTAGATGGAGTACCCACGGGGTTACTCTGAGTCCTTGTCTGTTTCTGTGGGGTATAGGGGTGGTAAGGAATACCCTCCTCTAGTTCTTCTATGGTGCTAGGGCTTTGTTTTCTAATACTGTCTGAACTGTCTTCAAATATAGAAGAGATAAAATCTACTTTATACTTCTTTCCACTACGTGTTTGTCCAATGTCATCAAAATCACTTTCAAACTCTTGTGACATTACTATCTTTTACTTACTCATCTGAAACTAGATCCATTGTTCCTTTTTCATATAGCAGCATCTTAAGGGACAAATTTAGAGATCTTAGGTACTTACCACGATATCCTTTGAATAAGTAGCGCTCAGCCTCGCTAAAGCTCTTTCTCTGGTCAACTGCAAATTTTGTAACAAATCCTTCTAGCACACTTGTAAGCCAAAATTCCACTGCTCTCGTAATCGGATTGTCGAGGTTCTGTACGGTCTGAATCAGCTCCGGTGTCCAGACAATGGTTCTTTTCTTCTTGAATGTGTTCCTATCTGTCAACTTTGATAACCAGTCGTAAAGCTCGTTCCCATAGGTTGCAAAGAATATCGAATGTATGTCTGAAGCAATATGTTTTTCCAACCAGTCCTCTGTGCTTAGTCTAGGACTCCGATTTTCTTTCTTGGCAAACTCGGTTAAGTATGAATCCAGCCACTGGTGAAACTCTTCTCTGGTAGGATTCCAACAAAACATTGACTCCCAGTTTTTTAAACCGGAAACGGAACCATTTTTTTATTGCATGGGTAGACCCGGGTTTACTATAATCAACCAACAACACACCTAGCTCACTGGCCCTTTCGGCAACAGACCGCAAGCGGCCTGAAGTCTCACCCGAAGTGATCCTAATGGGTTGGCCAAGGACTCAAGCGTCTTGGACCAGGTTCCATGGCAATCCTACTTACTGCTCGTATCCCTTCTAGCCACGAGATCTCGGCCTCTGCACGTCGCAGATCCTCTTCTACACGGGGCTCGCCTAGCCACGAGTTCTTGGACTCTATGCGTGTTGTGCGGTATCTTTCCTCGCTGCGCAACTTCACCTTACCTCAATATTCCCAATCTTATCACGTCACGTGCGTAGTGCGACACGCACTTCCTCTGCCACACTAAGCCCTTAACTTACGGTATCGTGCACCGCAGCTCCTCTGCCGATGCGGTATTGCCTCTCTGCGATACTCTTCCTCCGTGACTCAACGCACTTAGTGTGGTCGTGTCCACATGCGGGGTTCAGCTTACTAGATTGTTATACTACGACTAAGTGACTGCTTAAGACAACTTCTTAATTGACCCGCATACAATATGCTAAAGACTTCAATGTATGATTATCCTTCTAAGTTACTGCAACTGATTAACGCATTCATTCCTTAACTGTAACAAAACTCATGTGCAAACAATAAGTAATAGTAATAAGCAAAAACACATGCATTCATCACATAACACACAGGTTTTAACGTGGTTCACCCCCAGGATGGGAGTTACGTCCACAGAACTGTGCTTCTCTATTATAGCTCAAGGGAAGGCAAACACAGTTCTGCTGCATCTCACATGCAGCTCAAGATCTTCTCTCTTAGATCTTTCTTCTCTACCTTTATGTTGTCACTCTTACAACATACTCTTCCCTCTCAGTCAATCCCTGCAGATCGTTACATGCATGCTCTATAAGCCAGCTACTGGTTTCAATAAGATTTCTACAGCTTAAAACCAGAACCAGAGATCAGCTTTTACAACAGTCTACGTATCCTTATTGCCTATTTCAATCACGACTGTCTAATTATCTAACCAACCCTTTACAATACAAAATTACATTCTTTTATAATAAGCCTGAAGGTCTTGCTTTTACAACCTGTGGGCCTGTCCCAACAGTAACCCAAACCCTAATTAGTGACAGTCGGTCCTCTCTGTCCTTGAGGTAGCCGCTTCTCGTCACACCACAGCTCTCTGCAGTCTTCCATGATTCCTGGCACTGACCATGGGTACTATGCACCGCTTCTCTTTTCTGTCCTTCGTCTTCAATGCTTGAGCCTCATTGCTCCATCTTCTTTATGAGGGTCGCTGAGCCCTCCTCTCTTCCGCCACTGCCTTCAATGCAGTGGGTGAGCTCTCTCTTCTTGGCCGCTTAGGTACCGTTGCCTTTCTTTGACTTTCCTATCTCAAAAAGTCATGGTTTCCGGCTCTGCTCTGCAGCTGGAAACGTGCTACGGCGTCGTAGCTCTGTCTTATCCTCTTTCCGCCAAAACTTATCTCTCCGCTAAACTTAGCAGCTTCTTTTGTAGCTACAGGACCCTAATCCAACATAAACCAACAAATGTTAGAGTGGTAACTCGAGGAGGATCGATGACAAGAGATGATAGACCATTGATAAATATCTGACCGATGGCTTAAAATAATGTACAGTTCGATGGAAACATTAAGAAAGAAACCTTTTTCAACAAGAGACATACTAAACAAGAACATTGGTAAGTTACCTGTCTATGAAATGACACTAGTTTTTAATTTGATAGTTATGCCGGGATCATCAAGGAAGATTAGTACTTTGCAAAAAAAAATTGGAAATTTTTTTGTCACTAGCAAAATAGCCCAATGCATTAGCATAAATAGCGAGCTTGTTCTACCGACAAACTTAAATGGAGACAAGACCAATCAGTGAATTCTTTGCATAAGAATAAAATGGGAAGGGAAATGAGGATGAATGTCCAAATTGTTGATTATGATGTGGATTCAGTCATCTTGGATATAGGATCAAGTGAAAATTCCCACATGAAGAAAACATGGGACATGATGGGGAAACCACAGTTGGTTTGGTCTCCTGTACAACTGCGACTAGCAAATCAGGTCAGCGTGTCACCAATCGGTAAAGTACCCCACCTACCTATTCAAGTGGAGAGACTAAAGAAACATGTATACTTTGAAATTATTGAGATAGTCGATGAAAGCATCTCATACCCCACATTGTCGAGAATTGGTTGGACAAACGATAATGGCAGTTATCAACTTCAAAGAAAGAGTAATGAATTTTTAGAATCGTGAAATGCATATGATCACCCCATTATATCCTAGTGAAGGTCGAAGATACATTGAACCAATAAAAGAGGAAGTTGTGGGAGGATGGGATAATTCCTATAATATTTCTGAGGACTACATCAACCCCACTACCAATGGAGAGTTGGGTTGGTGAAGTAATAGCTCGACATCATCAGACTCTGATGATGCACTAGAGAACTAGTAGAACCAGTTACATGAAGCATTAGTTAAAAAATGTGGGCAAGTCACTCAATCATTGCACCAGGGTATTTTTTAAGGATTATAATATTATACTTAAGTATAGTATTCTAGGCGATTGTTTTGGATTGAAAAAAACATGTTTATAGATAGGTAAGCAGATATTAAATATGAAACATAAAATTGACAATGAAATGTGTTAATTTTGGTGAATATTATGATAAAAAAAATATTTTATGTAAATATAGGTGATATTATACACTAAAAATGACCAAATAATGAATTTATTTTTAGAAAAAAACCCCAAAAATAGCCAATTGGCGAAATTTTGCCCCTAAAAATTACCCTGGTTCTAGGTAGAAATAGAAGTCATCGAATTGTTGATGTATGAAGGACTACCTAACTTGATTGGTTTTATTGACAAGTTCGAGGATAAATTATTAGAGCCTCAGTGACTGTTGGCGTTGGAAGAAGCACTTAAGGGTACTCGAGCAAGATGGTGGGATACACACAAGACCTTGATGGGAAACTGGCAGATATGTCTTCGATTAATAGAAGTTCTATTTGGGGAATTTGAGCACTACCTAGGAAAGAAATATGATGGAAGGAACAATCCTAGTGATGATCTGGTCACATTCCAAACTACATGGGAATTGAAGCCGAAGGAAGAATGGGTCCATCCATTTGTACATACGTTGGACGAAGTACCATGAAGGTGGTATGTTTCAGTAGAATTGCAAAGGGAAACTACAATGTGGGAAGAGATGAATGTCAGCTTCAGTCATACTTTCATCTTTGTGAATGAAAATCCATTAATCATACATAGTGCACTTGAGGAAATCTACAACAGAGTGTTGGAAATAGTTCTGGATGAGTTACCAATAGAATCACAGAAGATACCAACAATACAGTTAATGTTGGAATGCTACAATGTGACATGAGAGCTTGGCGATGAGGATAATATAAGATCTTTCAACATCTTAGAATCAAAGGGAAGACGAGATATAATAGCACCATAAATACCATCCAACAAATTCAAACAACCACTCAAGATAAGAAAGGTCAATATTGGGACGACAGAGGACCATAAATTCATTATTATATTGGGGATTATTGGGATGAGACAACCATGGAGAAGATCACTGACCTGCTGCATGAAATCAAGGATTTATTTTTTATGATTATTTCTTAGATGAAATGTATTTTAGTTGAATTGGGCGAAATAAAAATTCCTCTAAATCCATATGCGAAACTAGTAAAGAAACAACCATAAAGATTGAACCTGAGATACAAGGAATGCATCAAAGTATATTTAGAATGGATGATGGATATTGGAATTATCAAACCCATTGAAGAGTCAGAATGAATCAGTCCAATGGTTGTACAAGACAAAATGTTGGAGGAAATCCAAATCTGTGTCGGCCTAAGCATGTTGAATGATGCAAGTATTCATAATATATTCCCAACACCCTTTACTGACGAAGTATTGGAAGGAGTTATAGGACAAGATATTTATTTGCTCACAGACAGATTTTTAGGCTACCACCACATAAGTATTGAGAAGGAGGATAGGCATAGTACCACTTTCGTAACATAATAGTGATCTTTTCAGTACACGGTAATGTTGTTTGGTCTCAAGAATGCACCTACTATTTTTTCAATGATAGTTGTCATTGCGTTTACGGAGTTCATTCATAAATTCCTGGAAGTCTACATGAATCACTAGAGCATCCATTTGTTGGTAAAATACCACATTGCAAATATTTTATTGATGTTATAAATATGCTGACAACATCATATCTCGTTGAATCTAAAGAAGTGTGTATTTTGTGCTACATTTGGGATTTTGTTGGGACATATAGTATGCAAGGAAGGTATGTTGGTCGATCCTTCCAATATCAGGGTAATTATCAATCTATGTTGGTAGGAGGTTTTGGGATAAGTAATTTGCACAAAATCCATGAGGTCAAAGATACTGCACAAGTGGAAAATGGTGCGCAATTTGGAGTTATATTATTTTATGTATTTTTGGGTCATATTTTGTAGTTTTGACCACATTTTGAGGATTTTGTTCATTACTTTGTAGAATCCATTAAGGGGTAGTTAGGCAGTTGTCTAAGTGGACCATGAATGGAAAGGCGCAAGCCTATAAGTAGATGTAGAATTGCAAATGTTAGAGTATATTGACATGGCGGAGAGGATATTGAGAGATAAGTTTTTGCATGTTATTTAATATATGTGCATGAATTGAGATATGTTGATTTGTGTACTGAAGAATTTTTGTGGAGAATATGTGGTTTTGTGCAGACGTTAATATGACATGATGGAAGTTGAAAAGATTCATTGCTTCCTTTTCTATTTTCATGTTTTACTATCTTCTGCACCTCAATTATGAATGCAAGGTGTATCTGTGACATGGATATGTAAATGATGTGATGTTTCCCTGCTTTAAATGATGTTATTTTGTTAGATTTGTTTGCGCATAATGCAATATGTTGAATGATGATATGGTTATGTTAATGCATAAATTATTAGATCAACTGAATAATGCTACACTAAGTTGATAAGTTGATGCACATTGTCCTCCTCATTCATTCGGTGGAAACTTGGTTTCGTCATCTCTCCCTTAAACATCTCGGGTGAGACTTCATCCACTCTGCGGGTGTTTCTGGACGAGGTAAAACATGTCTAGGCCAGTGCTCAGGGATATTGTGGTGGTTTGGGCATCGATAGAGAAGGAAACCCTATTGAATGATCTTGTGTCAACAAATGGTTATGTTGTTGGGACCTTAGTGTGACTGGAGGGAGGACATGTTGTGGAATCCAACACAACCAAAGATCCAAGATTGGTTTGATATGAAAATAAGGAAGTTTGTGAAGAAAGAGAATCAAAACCCTGGACTGATGATAGATCAGTGGCTGGTAAGGCATATGCATGACAAACCTCACGAGTAATTTTTCTGTGAGTTTTCGATCATCCTATATGAGTGGTTAGCACGATTGACCTATTGTTAAACAAAATTTCAAAGAGGTGAACCGACTACCTGAAACCCAGACTTGATCTAGGAGTTATAAGTAGTAGATAACAGAGCGTTAAGGGCGGTTGAATTTTGTCTCAACAGTATCTTGGAAGGATATATCACTGAGTTCATAGTTGGTACAACTAAATCCTATAGTGAAGTAAAAATATATTTCTTCAATGGTCTAGGAGGTAGGTTCCTTATGTCATTTCAATTGTCCATTAATATTCTCATCTGTGAAAAGGGCATATTGAAGATGCACCTTCAATAGAAGAACTCTTATGTGCGGGGGCTGTGGATACCGCGAAGATAGGGGGAGACAAATGGAATAATATGGGGTATATGGGTGCAAGTTACAATGATATTGTGAGGGAATCCGAGAAAAAGAGTGGTCTTACGAGAGGAGGATCAAGGTTTTGACAAGAGAAGAGGCAGAGGACATGGGAAGGTCCTGCTGCGATTGGAATGCAAGACCACAAAGGAAGACTAAACAGGACAAAGAAACCCTACAATGAAGACAAGGATGACCAGGATATGCTTGAGTTATAGGTAAGATTAAAACCCAACAAAAACGTACCCACACTTTCATGCACTACATCACAATTAGGAAGAAACACAAGTTCAACACCGACATGTCTAAGATGCCAGGAGCACTCTAATAGTAGTATATCAACAACTATAGGAAGAAGGACCAGAATGCATGGAGATGAGGAGAATTTACCTCTATTTCATGGGAAAGATACTGAGGATCTATATTAGTATTGGTTCCTATGTGAGGTAGTATGGACTGTCCGATAAACTATGGATGATGATGTCAAGAAGGGCCAATTGCTGAAAACCGTTTAGGGTCATGCACTAGATTGGTACATGAAATTTGTACAAGTTCCTATAGGATATCTAGCAAATACATTGGTTGAAGTCAAAAAATGATTAATTGAAGAGTTCAAAAAACCAAAATCTAAAGCGCAATACATTACAAAACTGAAGGAGATTAAGCAGTATCCCAATAAAACTATTTGGCATTTTGACCAAAGATTTAAGACACTAATGGCAAGATTCATCTTTGAGATGAGCGATATCCACCTTAAGGAATGATTCATCACATTGTTACTAACTCATATAAGACTACCATTGATGCAACAAAAGATCACGACACAGAGCAAGGCTCTGGAGATTGCAATGAAGTTGGAAGCTTCTTCGGTTGGTGAGAATGTGATTGGGATGAATCAGATTCAGATGTAGTTGGAAAAATTGATGCTCTAATTACAAGATATTAATAAGGGAAAATAACACCATGAGGAGATCTAGTGCACTTGATCTAGCGCATATGAACATACTAAAGATAACTATCCAGATTACCAAAACTACCATTTTCCTGGAGCATCGAACCCATTGACTTGTGGCAGTGTGCCATGGTGTCATATTTTTCAAGTTTATAGGCATCGACATGAAGAGTATGTATATATGTAGAATATGGTAATGAAGCCGATGAACCTATATTGTAAATTATCCCAATCTATCAGACATGAATATAAGGATTCCTCTGCATATGACCTACTCCAAGAAAGAATGTATGATGCATATTATGTGAAGCGAGAGGATGATCGAATGGTATAACAGTTGCAGCCATAGGTGGTATAGAAACCACCTCAATTGCATTTTGTACCACAGTGACAACCATATATGCAATTTGTACGAAACCCATAGTTACAACAACAGTATGTACCACAACTACAGTATTATTAGATGCATATGACTCTGAAGAATCCACAATATGTTCAGCCACAAAAGTATGTTCAACAATAGTAGAATTCCCTGCATCAACAATTGAATCAACCGCAGTATGAGCAACAAGTAGGATTCCATAGAGTATTTCGATGAGGACAAGGTGGAGGCTTCGATCGAGGAGGAGGAGGAGGTCATGTACCAGGGCAATGTTACAATTGCGGTGTATTGATACATTATAAGTGAGATTTCCTGCAATTTCAAGTGTTGTGTACATATTGTATTGCTATCGATCACACTATTTAGAATTGTCCACAACTGATCACAAAGTGGAAGGCCAGGAATGTGCCTTGGTTGCAGAACCAGAATCAAAATCACTTACAGAATCAGAATCAATTGCAGAGTCAGAATCAGTTGCAGAACTAGAATCAGCTACATAATCATAATCAATTATAGAATCAGAATCAGTTTCAAAACCAGAACTAGAAAGTGAACCAGAATGTGAATCAACCTATGAATCCATCGATGAATGAGAATCGGGGAATGATTGTTGTGATTATTTTCACACAACCAAGAATGCAAGACACTGAAATTGTTGTCATTAATCGGGGAGGAGTGATGACAGGAGATGATATTCGTGTCCACAAATTTGGTTGGCTACGAATAAGTAGGTGCAATTTGACATCGATGCTGAAAGAGACACATTTTTTTAAGCATGTGATGCGATAGGAAGAAATCCTGGTAAGTTACCTATCTATGAAATGCTAACTACTTTTGATTCCAATTCGATCACAGGACCATCACAGAAGCATGGTATTTTGAATCATTTTCTTGAAAGTTGTTTGATATTGGTGACAGATCCTGATGCTCTTATCGATATTGAAAAGAGCCTGTGGTGAACTCTTTACATAAGAGAAAGATGATAAAAGAGATGTGCATGAACATTCAAATTGGAGACTATGAGGTATATTCAGTCATCCTAGATCTAGGCTCAGATGTTAGTATTCTGATAAGAGAGACATGGAAAAATATGGGGAGCCATAAGTTGTATTGGTTTCCTATACAACTGTGACTGGCTAACAAGGCCTGAGTAACTCCAATTAGGAGAGTTCTGCACCTTATTGTGGAATTCAAAGGGATGAAAACTTATGTATATTTTGATGTCATTGATGTGTCGATTGTGGAGGTTCCTATCCCGTGTTTTTAGGAATTGGATGGTCCAATGATAGCTTGGCAGTGATCAAATTTAAGAAGCGTGTTATGAATTTTTAAAGCCGCGACATCAGGGTCGTCCTTCCGATGGATCCAACAAAAGGACAAATGTATTTTAAGCTAGTAAGGGATGAGGTTTTCAAAGGTTGGGATCATGCACATAACATCTCATAGGATTACAACTATCCGATTGTTTATGGCGAGCTCAGTTGGCACAACTCCATATTTGTGTCTTTTCACTCTAATGATGCGTTATAGAATTGGAAGAATGACATGCATGAGGTGTCTCTAAGAAAGTGTGGTTTTATCATGTATTCGTTATGTCGCATTGCGACTAAGACCATTGAGTTACTAACATATGAAGGATTACCTGAATTAACTGAGCGTATTTTGAGTTTAAAGACAAAGTATAAGAACCAAAGTGGTTGGTGGCATTGGATTAAGAGTTGAAGGCTACTCTAGCACGCTGGTGGGTGACCCATCACAATTCTATCATTGGTTGGTCACACTGTCGATGATTGATGATAGTTCACTTTGGTAATGCAGAAGTGTACCATGCTAGATAGTACAATGGATAGAATACTCCTGGAGATCATCTTATTGAGTTTCAAACCTTGTGGGAACCATGACCAAAGTATGAGTGGGTCCATGCCTTTATTCACACATTGGATGAGATGCCACAATCGTGGTATGTATCAGCTGAGTTGCGTAGAGATATTACTACATGGAAAGCATTGACAACCTGCTTTACTCACACCTTCAATTTTGTGGATTCCAACCTAGATGTTCAAAATGCATTAGATATTATCTACTATGTGGTTTTGAAGGTAGTACTATAATTTCCCATTTTCAAAATTTTATTAAATGACCAATTTTTCACTTTTTCCCAATTTCAACCTTTGACTAGTTTTGATGTCTAGGTCTCCAAATTGGTCCAAATGCTCCAAATATTCATAGAAGTTATATGAATAATATTAATTTTTTAATATTATTTTTAGATATAATTTATGACCCTCTAATTACTTCTACAAACTTCTTTTATACTCTGATAAAAGTAGGAGTCTTTACTAGCAAATTTGGGGTTCTAATTCCTCCAGAATGAATACTAAAAATGGCTTACCAAATGCACTCAAGCCAAATATAATTTATGAATAGAAGCATGAGAAATGTAAAATAAATAAATATGAACTCACATGCATTACCATTCAACTTTTAATTTTTTTTATAACTCCCTTAAATCATACGCAAAAAGACTAGTTTCAACCTTAGGGGAAATGATAGGAAAACTTCTCCAAATGCTATGAAACTCAAAAAAATAACTCCAAATTCTTATGAGATAAAAACTAAACTCATATAATACATCAATAACATTCCACTCATCCATAAACTATCATTATTTTACTTATCCACTTGAATCTATCAACATTATATTGGTTCACAACAAGGTAGTGGGGAAATGGGACTGTTTCTTCATTGTTTAACATTTATACATGAAATATTTTGGGTATTTCAATTTTATGTTCTTATTAAAATTTAAATACATAAATAACTGTCCATTAATCCATAAACCATCATTATTTTACTTATCTATTCGAATCCATAAACATTGCATTGGTTCACAACAAGATAGTGGGGAAATGGCACTATTTCTTCATTGATTAACATTTTTATATGAATATTTCAGTATTTATACCCAAGAGTATTATTAAATATAAATACAGATAATTTACATAAGAACATAAAATAATGGGGCTTTGGAAAATAACTCACCCAAAGCGTAATCCCTCCATGACCAAGAATATGCAATAAAAATTGGAAATGGTTGAGAGAAAGTGTTGCAGTAGAAGAAACCATGATATTCCCTATATCTTACACCTGCAAACAAAAATCCATTAAATCTCCATGAAATACCTGATTTTCCTCTCCAAACACCAACTTGGATGGGAAGCTTTCACCCTCGAAATTGGGTAAGGCAAGAAAACTAGTCATCCACTAGCTCTCACAATTCACAAATGGCAATTTATCAAATGAAAAAAATATATTATCTTGGTTGATTTTTGTATTTTATAAACATCCTTAGCCTTATAATATTACCAATGCATCCACAAATTCAAGAAATTCGAATTTGGGTGTGGGCTCAATATTTGTCATGTGTCCTCCCTTTTCTAGCCTTCCATCTTCTCCCAATTTGAGTAGGAACCCATTAAGCTTCCCCAACTCACATGAGAACCCTCTTGTATGCTATATTTCGATTTGACATGTCATATATTTCATATTTCATCCTCCTTATCTGATTTGTGTCATAGGTTTCATAGCATCTTCATCATTGTTGTCATAAAGCTAGGGAATCTAGCCCAAGTGTCTCACTAGCTCCAAAATGACTTTTCCTCTCCCATGTAAGTTACATTTCCTTCCAAATTCGACCTACGATTCATATCACCAAGTTTATTATCCTTATATCTCATCCAAGAACATTTATTCTTCCCATGGATTAGAAATTGCAAGAGGAGGATGTCACGTGGCACATAAATTCAAGCTTGTGTGGGCCCCATAGTATCCATGTGTCTCCATGCTCCATTTCTACTTCAATTTTCTCTTGTATTTATTTAAAAATATACATTATTAAATATTTATTCCATTCAAATTTCTATACATCATTTATTTTCCCCGTTATTTCAAATACCAAAGGTTCCTCCCCCAACCTAGGAAACTGGTCATTTTCTTTCTTGGCAATTATTTGACCCTTAGCATCAATTTGACAAAATCTCATGAATATGGAAAATTTGATTAGGAAATTAGGACCCAATGCAAAATTTGTGACATTAAAAATCCTCCCTTCCCAATATTTCTTGTCCTCGAGCAATTTCAAACATGGGTGTTGAAGAACCTACTTTCTATATGATTCTTTGAAGTTGCCACTGAGTTGCCCAACTTTGAGTCTTTGAGATTCCATGAATATTTTAGGGAGGAACCACCATTCATGATGCTGCACTAATATTATTAAAACCACTTTATTAAGTGTGGAATCCATCTCCCATACTTCTTGTTTCCCAAAAAAAATGAAATCAATGGGACTTAAAACTCTCCCAGGGTCCCATTGCTTGTATTGCACTCCAACAATTAAGAGTGCTCTCCCACCCATACCATTAGGAAATAAAATTTAGGGATCCCATTTTATTTTATGCATTCTTCCAAACATAATTATTACATAATATGTATTATCAAATTACATAAAAACATATTAAAAATGTACATCAAGCAGTTGCCTCGCCAAAAAATCATAAAAGTTCTTATACCTCCAAGTAAGTAGACCACCATTTTCCAAGTGCATACAAGCTTCAAGTGACCAATCAAATATGCTCCAATGGCGTGGGTGAGGATCCTATGTCCTATAATGTTTCTCCAAAAGGATGTTATATGCATCAAAATATTCATCCATGTATTCTTTCATCCAAGAAGTGAATGAATAATCTCCACTAAAATCTGAACCAAAGAATGAGCAGAAAAAACAAGGAGACTTCAAATGACTCAAAGAAGTCTCACCCATACATACATGAATGAGAGAATCATAAATATATAACAAATTATGTGGTTGGAAACAAAAATTTTCTCCAATCATAAATCTATTCACCCTAGTGTTTGATGAAGTTCCTCCAGCATCAAATTAACCAAGTGTTGAGCAAGAGAAACCAAGAGTCTTCAAGTGACTCAAATGCATATCATAGGTGCATCCATGTAGATGTGCATCATTATAAAGAAACAAAGGATGCTGCTCAAAATGTGAATAGTAATGTGCTCCAACCATTTCATCATAAAAATTAAATCTAGGATTTCCATACTCCTCATGTGGCACCATAAAAAAGAACCCTTTCACCCATACTTCATTGAGACTAATGCTGCAAAACATGGAATTATCGGATGTAGGAGAATTAAATAACTCAGCCAAATGATAAAAAAGTACAGAAGTTTCATCATGGAAAGGATACATATGGGTAGTATCATGTAGCTCCTTCAAAAGTGTGAAACCTTTGTCATAGATTGGTTCCAATGTAGAGGAATCTTGCTCTTCTTTAAAAAATGCATAACCTTCATCAAGAGACAATTCAAGTTCCTCTTCCACCACATCAATTGTTTGGATCTCTTCAAGTTCATATTCAAACAAATTAAGCAAATTCAAATTTATACATTTCTCCTGATCCACCAGGTCATGATAATCCTCCAAGCAATCTACCATATGACAATCTAAAACATAGGAGGAAGAACAAGTATCTTGCAACTTTTCAAGAAGTTGCTCATTTTGAATTTGGAGATTATGAATATCCTCATTATTATTAAATTATGCTTCATGTAGACATTCATTAATATCAACCAAATTGTTTCTATATAAAATGAAAGACATGAAAATACCTTCAATGTTGCACATTTCTCTTTGAAACTTCTCCATGTCTTCATGGAAGGATGGCTCCTCCAATGAAGAAATTTTCCAACAAGAATTTGACACCAATGCTTTAGTGTCATGTAGTATTCTAAGGGCCTCTTGGATATTATTTTAATTAATATTTAAGGACCCTTCAATAAAATGAGGCTCTTGTAAATAAACCTCCTTATCTTCATCCTTCTTGCTTGGACCAACTTCATGAAGCTCAAGTGGTGATGGGGAAGTTTATCTTGTTTCTTTTTCAACTGCTACAAGGTCTTCATTTTTATGTTTACTAGAAATTTGGCTTGCAGAAAAAATTTTAAATCTTATATATATTTCACCAACATATATTTTTGAGAACCCATCAGTAGGTACTCCTTCATAGTTCAAGCATCCATCAGTATATGCTCTTTGTTTCATTTCCAAGGTAGAATGTGTCTCGAAATGATCTTCAGTATTTTCAATAAAAAAAATTCTTCATACCCATGTGATGTCTCTTCATAGTTTTTAGATTCACTGGGGATTGAATTTCAATCCTATTCATGTACTACTTCTTCTACTTCACCTATTTCGGAACTAGGGGGTTCATGGGTCTCCTCCTTTTTCTCCTTCAAGCAAGTTGATGCATTTTTCCCCTTGGTTTTCTTAAGATCAATATTTTTTACCCAACCTTGGATAGACAAAAATTTGAATCATTTAATAATATTATTGTTCATTTATTCAAATATAGGTTCCATGATTTTTATATGCTCCTCGCCATCATATAAGGTTCCATTTTCATCCCTAGTCATAGTTTCCTCAAAAACATTGCCTTGTTCTCCTACTTTTTTTTTCCTCTTCAACAAAAGCACTTTTGGTTTCAATATTTAATGGTGGTCCCTGAATTATTGTACTAATAAATATAATACCACATCATGTTACAATATCATTCTCTAATACCACTGTAATGTCCCTTTTTCAAAATTTATTAAATGACCAATATTTCAATTTTTTCCCAATTTCGACCTTTGACTAGTTTTGATGTCTAGGTCTCCAAATTGGTCCAAATGATACCAAATATTCACAGAAGGTATATGAATGATATTAATGTTTTCATATTATGTTCAGCGATCATTTATGACCCTCCAATTACTTCTACAAACTTGTTTTATATTCTGATCAAATTAGGAGTCTTTACTATCAAATTTGGGGTTCTGATTCCTCCACAATAAATACTGAAAATGGATTCCCAAATGAACTCAATCCAAATCAAATTTATGAATGGAATAATGTGACATGTAAATTAAATAAATATGAACTCATATGAATCACCATTCACCTTTTAATGTCTGCTATAATTATCTTAAATCAGATGCAAAAAAACTAGTTTCAACCTTGGGGGAAATGATAGGCAAACTTCTCCAAATGCAATGAAACTCAACAAAATAACTCCAAATTATTATGAAATGAACATTAAAATAATATAATCCATCAATAACATTCCATTCATCCATAAAATATCAGTATTTTACTTATCCATTTGAATCTATCAACATTATATTGGTTCACAACAAGGTAATGGGGAAATGACATTGTTTCTTTATTGTTTAACATTTATACATGAAATATTTTGGGTATTTTTACCTGAGAGTATTATGAAATTTTAAATACATAAATAAAATTCCATTCATCAATAAACCATCAGTATTTTAATTATCCATTTGAATCCATCAACATTACATTGGTTCACAACAAGATAGTGGGGAAATGACACTATTTCTTCATTTATTAACATTTTTACATGAAATATTTCAGTATTTAGACCTGAGAGTATTATTAAATTTAAATACATATAATTTAAATCATAACATAAAATAATGGGTCATTATAATCTTCCCCGAAGAGATCAATAGCTCACCCAAAGCGCAATCCCTCCATGAGCAAGAATATGCAATAAAAATTGGAAATGGTTGAGAGAAAGTGTTACAATAGAATAAACCACGAGATTCCTTGTATATTAAACATGTAAATAAAACTCCATGAAATATCCATGAAATACCTGAGTGGATTCTCAAAACACCAACTTGGATGGGAATCTTTCACCCTCGAAATTGGCTAAGGCAAGAAAACTAATCATCCACTAGCTCTCACAATTCACCAATGACAATTTCTCAAATGAAAAAAACATATTATCTTGGTTGATTCATATATTTTATAAAAATAGTTATCATTTTAAGGTTACCAATCCATCCACAAACTCAAGCGAATTCGAATTTGGGTGTGGGATCAAGATTTTTCATGTGTCCTCCCTTTCCTAGCCTTCCATCTTCCCCCAATTTGAGTAGGAACCCATTGAGATTCCCGAGATCATGTGAGAACCCTATTGGATGATATATTTAGAAATAACATGTCAAATATTTCATATTTAAGCCTTCATATTTTATTTATGTCATAGGTGTCATAGCATCTTCATCATTGTTGTCATAGGGGAGTCTAGTCGAAGTGTCTCACTAGCTCCAAAATGACTCTTTCTCTCCCATGTAAGTTACATTTCCTTCCAAATTAAAACTATGATGTATATGTACAAGTGTATTATCCTTTTGAATCATCCAAGAACATTTATTCTTCCCATGGATTTTAAATTGCAAGATGAGGATGCCATGTGGCACATAAATTCTAGCTTGTGGGCCCCGTAGTCTCCATGTGTCTCCATGCTCCATTGCCACTTCAATTTTATATTAAATTTATTTAATAAGATCCATTATTAAATATTTATTTCATTCTAATGTCTGAACATAATTTACTTTCCCCCTTATTCCAAATCCCAAATATTCCACCCCCAACGTAGGAAACTAGTAATTTTACTCCTTGGTAATTATTTGACCCTTAGCATCAATTTGACAAAATCTCATGAATATGGAAAATGTGATTAGGCCATTGTGACCCAATGAAAAATTTCAGACATGATAAGTACCAATTGCATGTCCAGTGGATCCGCATGTGCAATTTCCAATGCAATCAATGATGGAATTTTATAATGTAATTGGAGGACCTGATGATGATGAAGACCTGCATAATATCAATATTCCAGAAACAAAAGGGTGTCAAGATGTCATAGAACCAAATGTACCGATGGATCCCATGAGTCATCCATTAAATATTAGGAATTTCAACATTGGAATGGAGGAGAATCGAAATATCACGGATATTGGGGACTACTGGGATGAAGAGACTATGGTGAAGATCATAGATTTGCTGCATGAATTCCAGGACTTGTTTCCGACCAAGTTCTCTGAGATGAAAGGAATACTGGTAGATTTAGGAGATATGAAGATCCCACTAAAGCTTGATACAAAACCATTCATGAAGAGACTGTATTTCCTTAATCCATGATACAAGGAAAGGGTCAAATAAGAGCTTGACAGAATGGTAGATGCTAGGATAATTGAGCAAGTTGAAGAATCAGAATGGATCAGTCCTATGGTGGTACAATACAAGAATAATGGTGAGGTTTGAGTCTATTTTGACCTCATAAAATTGAACGATGCATGTCTATATGATCCATTTCTGTCACCTTTCACTGATGAGATGCTACAAGGAGTGGGATATCAATAAATTTACTCCTTCACGGATGGGTTTTTGGGCTATCACTAGATTAGGATTGCGAAGGAGAATCTCCACAAGACAACATTTGTTACTGAATGGGGTTTCTTTTAGTACACCATGATGTTGTTTGGGATGAAGAATGCACCTGGGATATTTTCTAGGGTGGTTGTCACCGCATTCAAGGACTTTATTTAGAAGTTTATGCAAGTTTACATGGATGACTAGATAATATATGAATTGATTAGATATCATTTGTCAAATCTGTGACTAATGCTAGAGCGATGTTGACAGCATCACCTCTTGTTGAAATCGAAGAAGTGCATTTTCTGTGCACCATTTGGGATGTTGTTGGGACACATTGTGTGCAAGGAAGGAATTTTGGTTGAACTTGAAAATATTTCACTGATTTTGAGCTTTCCATCACTGATAAATGTAAATCACTTGAGAGAAACACTAGGCCATACAGGATACCATCGCAAGTTCATTTGTGGTTATATTTCGATTAATGCTCCTATGGAGCGGTTGCTGAAGAAGGATGCACTCTTTGTATGGAATCCAAAGTTTCAGTACAGTTTTGAGACACTAAAGGAAAATATGGCATTTGCACCAATACTAGTTTTTTCATATTGGAATAAGGAGTTCCATGTCCACATATATGCATCATTAGTTGCGCTTGGAGTGGTGTTGGCTTAGCCAGGAGAAGGAGATTTAGATCACCCAATTTATTTCTCTAGTCGAAAGTTATCGTCTGCCAAGAAAAATACACCACCACAAAGAGGGAAGGTATGACGATGCTATATGCACTACAAAAGTTTAGGAATTACCTATTGGGATGTCATTTCAGGATGTTTATGGACCATTCTGCTTTGAAATACCTATTCAATAAGCCTATGCTGGGGGGGGGAGATATGTCGATGGATACTTCTCTTTCAAGGGTTTGATTTCGAGATAGTTGTGAATTTGGGTCGCTTGAACGTGGGCCCATATCACTTATCGCAGATTGAGATAGGTGAGGAACCCACAAACATTCAATATGGGTTACCATATGCGCAATTGTTTAGACTTGACATGGCTAATGACTACTATGAACAAATAATTCAATTCTTGGCAACAGGAACTGCACCAGAAGAGATGACTATGAGCCAAAAGAAGTATTTGTTTGTTAAGGAAGCTGATTTCCAGTTGATTGTTGGATAACTCTATAAACTAGGACCAAATGATATATTGCAGTGATGTGTCCTAGCGAATGAACAAGGGAAGATACTAGGAGAGGCACATGTGAGAATTGCTGGAGGACACTATGGAGAACAAGCTACTGCTAGGAAGGTGCTTCACGTAGGAATTTGGTGGCCCACTCTTCATACGAACGCGACAGATTATGTGTGAATTCGTGATGTCCATCAATGAACTGGAAAACCATCAAGGACAGATGAGATGTCATTGGTACCTCAGGTGACATTACAACCATTTGAAAAATGTGTTGTGGACTTGGTGGGACCAATCAACCCAGCGGGGAAGTGAACTGGTGCACAATATCTATAAATAAAAAATACATTAAAACACTACCTCCTTGGTTGAGCATATTTAATGTTTTCAATGTCAAGTTGAATAAATCCTACAACATAATTTGGATATGAAATTGTGACATGACAAATATTGTCCTACATAAATTATCAATTATAAATAGATTTTGGATATGCAAAAAGAAAATCAAAGTTACACTCTAAAAGTACCAATCTCCTTCTAAATGGTTTAAATTATTAGCATCACGAGTACTGTGTCAACAATGCTTCCAAGTTGTACTTGAAAACATACCTTGGTATGCATCCAATGTTTAATGTTGGGCTAGTACAACTTTACAAAGCTAATTTCCTTGAGAAAAGCACCACACAACCAAAACCTCCAATTGATGTTGATCTAAAGTTTAACACACAATCTCCTTCTAACCAATTTATAGATTGAAACCAACTTGGCATACCCTCAACATGGCTACAAAATTCAATCACATTGTTAGAACATGTTAAATATTTATGCACACTTGTATTATTTCATACTTGAGGACATGTGACAAAGAATTCTTCAATTGTTAGATAATGCCCTAAAAGTTTCTACATCAACATCCACTTTTGTCCAATGCAATACTGCCATGTATACATTTGATTCAATGGGGACCATTTAAACTTGAATATGGGGGTTTGGGGTGGGGAAATTTTTGATTGCACACCTTACAACAACTTTAGATCACAATTATCCCTTCAAATATTATTTTTCAACCAACATAGTACTCACAACACATTATGTTACGTACCACTTTGTGACCAAGTGTTGTTTCTCATTTTTTAATTGATCATGACCTGTGCTTGATTTTCATATTGACACAAATCCTTCTTTAACAAATTATCCATGCGACATATTAAAATATTAGCATCCATATCAATTTCCATCTTTGCTCTATATTCCTTGGAAACATTAGCATAGCCTTATAGAAAGACTCATTTGATGTCCCCAAGGTCTGTGATGATAAAAGTTAACCAAGTCCACTGCAAATGCACTAAAAACAAATGGGATGAAAAAATTTAGAAGATTACAATTATTTGGAATATTTTTTAATCATTGCACTAATGGTATACTATGTCCACTCACTTATTGCGCCGAGAGAAGAGAGGTTCTGTACAACACATTACGAGGGAGATGTTGTCATGTAACGTAAAATTATGTTACAAAAAATAAAATGTAATTAAAAAAAACATGTTGGCTCAATAAAAAAATCAAAGTTAATTAAAGAAATCCATGTTGGATCATAAAATAAAAAATTAAAACCAAATAAAAAGTTATTAAAAAATCCATGTCAGCTCATAAAATAAAATAAAAAATTGATATAGATCCATCTAAAGCACGAGTCTATAAGCACCGAGAGGGATCGAATTTACTAAGGTGTAAATTTTTTCTGAACGTGTAAAAACATTAAGATTTAAAAAAATTACACCTCAAGAAATTGGATCCCTCTTAATGCTTGATACGTATGGGATTAAGATGGATCTAAGATGGTATAAATATGTGAACTTCATGTTTAAATAAGGGAGGAAATCATCATTAAAAGCATCATCTAATGTATGTATTATATTAGATGATTTTGTAGAGATCATTTGGTCGGGATCAAGCTTTGTCACAACTATTTTCATTATTAGAGCCACAATGTTTGATCCCTATGGATTTTTGTACATTAATATTTGTACCATAAATGGATGTACATTTGATGAAATTTGAGTTTATTTATGTTATGTCTTTTACCTATGTTATTTATTTGTTTCCATATTTGTTTTAACTTCAATTATGCATCACACTTGTCGCTTCTTCTTAATTGAGTTTGAATTTTTAGAAGCTCACTATAATTTATGAAATTCACACTTTGTAACCTTCACACATGTTTCCTTAAGTTTTGGTGTAGAGAATATTAAATTATGCATTCAACATGCATGACTCACCCATGGATGAAAATAAGGGCTTTCCATTTGTCCTTACAACAACCACTTAACTTATGGTGAAATACCTACCTTTGAGTCAACTTCTCATAGCCTTCGCACATTATTATGGTTACCATATGATGTATAGGGCTATCATAAGAACCCATTACTTTATCCCCTTTCATTTTTTTCCTTTTGTAGCATGTTTGAACTAGAGAGACCTATCAATCTCTCCCCTTGGGATACCTTCTAGGTGTCTAGATTAGCCTCATCTTCATGCCTTTGATTTGGTCTCTAGTTAGTTAGAAATGCCTCATTTTTTATCTCAACAAATCCATTTGGCCATGCTTTTCTAGTAGGTTGACTTCTCCAAAGTCTCCTTAAAATTATTTGTTTTGGTGCATGGTGTGAGCCACATTTTTTTCATACCATAACATGCATGTCTCCCGCAACTTTCAAATTAGAGGCATTTTCAAAAAATACCTACATTAGAAACTTGAAATAAGCAATTCCTTATCCAATGGAATTTATGTGTTTAATTATGCCCTTGGGTGTAACTACAAAATCTATTTAATGTCACCTCTTAGGTCTTTGTTAAGGGTATTTGATCTTACTCTCCTATGTTTTAATACTATGTAGTATTAACACCAATCTTGTGATCTATTGATTTTCCTCCATTCTCTTGGTTTAATTGGATTAGTTACCTCATTCAACCCTCTAGCAATCAGAGAATTTATAAACAAATTATACTCTTCATTCCCTTGGTCTAGACTCATTGGATTAGTGGGTCTCTCTAGAGATTCTTGACACCCGAAGAACAATGTACATTGTAACTAAGAGAATGTGGGTAATCATATTGACATGCCATTATTAGATGTATATTATCTTGTTGATTGGATTGGTCTCAATTCATTGGGTTAATGGGTTTCTCTAGATATTCTTCATCCTTTTCTAACCCCCAATTATGGCCAATCAATGTTGGTATCTCAAGAAAAGTATTTCGTCACTAACAGAACTTGGATCATCATATTGACATGTGATTTCTATATAATTCGTGTACATTTTATTAATGCCATTCCAGGTACATTTAATAAGGTTAACCACCTTCCTTGTATTATTGAAATATGTTCCCTTTCCTTAGTCCAAGTAACTTTCCGTTTTCTTATCATTTTCTTAGAAAACCTAATTAAAAGTTTTGGTTTTCGTAGGGAGGTTTATAAACCCTAAAATATCCCTCTTGTTTACTTTCACATCATAGGTAATCAGGGAAATCAATTTGTTATCCGTTATCTATATTCAACTTTAATGTAGGATATTTAATTAAGCATATCCTCTTTCTTTTTTTTTCAATTCATTTTTATTCTGTTTTCCTAGAAGTAGATAGTTAGAACACAATGAGATTGAGGAGGATAAGACTTAATTTCCTTTCCTCTCTATGGTTTATTGTTTAGTTAATGTTAATTAAGATCTAAGAGACCTTCGCAATTTCACATTAACCTACAACCATAGATCTCATATAATCAACTTAATCCCAATTAGAATCTAGTGCCCTACTTATGTCTTTTTTATCATTTAATCCTTCTTATTATTCCCTTTACATCAAAAAATCAAGTGGTGACTACGCTTCCCTTCCAAGAAATTAGAATCATCAAATTTGGGCCTTCCTCTAGCTTTTGGTAATGTGGTTTCGCACTCAGTTTGTCATGCTACACTTGTAGTTCATCCAATTTTCATCGTGGCTAACCTTGTATTGATGTCTAATATGATAGTTGTGGTTCTTCCATTGTTCTCACATTCGAAGGAATTGTGCACTTTGGATACTAATGGATCTCATTAGGATTCATTGGGTTTGATGTGTGATATGATAGTGGATATATAACTTCTAACTAAAAACTATATATTCTTAACCATTAAACCTTTTATGTGTGGTATGAAAGCTTTTAATTTCAATTTAGTTGGGAAGTATTATATATACTCTAACAATTTGTATCAAGAGATGTAAATATTTTGAAGTGGTTTACACTTTCTATCAACTGACATCAAAAGACATTAGCCTTGGAATATTTGAAAATTTTATTCCTTCTAGGAATATAATTTATTGGAACTATATCCAAGATTTAATAACACAACCCTTCACCACCACTAACTAGTCTAGAAGTACACTCTGGAAATATTTTAAGTGATTGTTCTAAATATTTTTGCAATTTTTCCTTGTATGCAGTTTGTTTTGAATGTATTATATATTCTCTACACAATTAATCGAATATATGGGCATGCAGACAATATAAAAGGATTTATTTTGATCCAAACTACCAAGAACATATTTACATATACTTTACATCCCATAACAAAATATTATTACACCAGTTGTACTACACCTGACACTAGCCTATTGTGTTGAATTTGATTAAACAAGCTCTCCAAAAGTAGCATGAGTATATCCCTTACTCAACTTGCATATATAACTAAAATGATAGCACATCAAACTTCACTTCATTCATCCAACCATAAAATCAAGGTAAATTGTTGGACGCAACCCTTCAGGGTCAAGAATGACCGATTGAACATCATATTATTCAAGAGAAATTTGATGTGAAAACATGGGTCAAGGAATAATTCAATCCCTCATAGATAGGAAAAAATCATATGAGACATAAATAACATGAAAAAATCAAGTTCGCGAATATGAAAAGGCCAGTTACAAAAAACAACTAGTGGGAGACTCACAATCAATAATGCAAGGAGTGTGGTGAACCCATAACAATGTGGGGTGACTTCATGAAGGAGATGCAAACCAAGTATTATTCATTCAGATGTAGATTAGAGAACCAATACATGAAGTGAAAGCAATCGTCTTAATTACCTTATATAAGGTATTTGACAACAAGATTTTCATTTGCACAACAACTAGTTGAATCACGTTGAAAAATTTTATTTCCTTGATAGTATTGAATGTGAAAATATCACGTGGGAATTTGACTTCTCTAGGAAATTAGTTCACTTCAACATACAAATAACTTGATCATTATACATAGATATTTTCATCAGTCAATCCTTTTTCATGACATGTAGTGTTATATCAAAGGTTGTGTCTCCTATGTTATTCCTAAATTAGCCAATAATAATCAATCCTATAAAATCCCTTACCCTTTCCTTTTCTACGATGGGAATCTATCTCTGTGGAATTTCGAGTAGGATTATTTTCCATGCCCTTATAAAATGATATTGTTTTTGTCTTGGTCCAATTGGTTCTAAAAAATGATAACCATTATCCTTTTCATAAGACCAACTTAGCTAAAGACACATGGTGAAGTTGTTGTCTTCACATATTTGGGTCAAATTTGACTTTCCCATATATATGATTAGAGCATAAGTTCATCTCAACCTTCTACCAAACATTTTAGAGTCTACTAGACACAAAGTGAAATGCATAGTTTCACCCAAAGACTAATGGAGAAGCTAAGGTGATAAAAAATGCATTCGTTTAATTAGATTGAATGCACAGTCATAGGAAAACTTGCATGTGAGATGATAATTTGCGTTTCATATAATACAACTACAATTGTGTTCAACACAGCATGGCCCTTTAAAGTTTGTTAGAATTCAAGCTAGAAATCACTTTATACAATGCCTATGTGTGTAGCTATCTAAGTGTTATTATTCTATACACTTTTTTCTCTACATAAAAAAGATGTAATAAAACTACTTCCTTGGTTGAGCATATATATATTAATCTGTCACAGTAATCTAGGGACTAAAACACAATCTCATAAGAGATTTCAGACAATTAAACATGAAAATGGCATAATAGTGCTACAAAATGAGTAGCCACTCTGTATAATCAATAAAGAATGAGTAATTACAATACAATGATCATGTTGGAAGCATGAATGCCAAAGCAATTCGAATTCCCAAGGAGATCATTCGAATTGAATGAGTGAGTCTAGATTAACTAAATGTAAGCAACAGTCAACACTCAAGTTAACCACTAATCAAAACCTTAATTGACTCAATTGATCCCTAACTAAAGTCAGAGTGCAATAAATGATTGATTCTAACCAAAAGTAGCTCAGACACATGTCACTGCAAGCCAACCAATAAGTGGGAGCACATCAATGACTCTAATGAACCCCGATGAGGTTAACTGAAGTGTAACTGACCATTAGAAGTGGTTGGAGGTGACCTGTTGACTCTAGTTCATTAAATAATCATTAAATAATCAATTTAATGAAGGAAGGCTCCGTCACTACTCTATTTAACTGATCGTAACCTTCAGTTAGCAATATGGGGCATTAGTGACACTCAGATCACCCCCGGAGTGCTCCAGTTAGCCTCCCCGAATGTAGGAGAAGGCTAAGTTAGCTTCCTTGACTGAAGCTAGGCATGGGTGTGCTCATGATGATGTCATCCAGTGCTCCTTTGATGTCAATGAAGTCAATAAAACTTAGTATAGTGGTATAACTAGGACAAATTGAACAAAATGAGTGCGTATCATGGTAAATGTCTCCAAGACCTCCCCCCCCCCCCTTAAGCTATACTCAGGAGGAGTAGAAAACATAAGTGCATAAGAATGTTAGGGCCCTAGCAAAAACGGCCATAGGTCACCCTGTACAATACTGAAACTAAAAAAAAAATGCTCAAAACAAACTAAGTTAGGAAAAGAGGGAAAAACTAGTGGGAAAAACCCCCCCCTAAGCTGAACACTGAAAGTAGTTGGATCACCCTGATGAAGTCACCCCCAACACTGAATGGAGGTAAGTGAACTTATTTTCTGAAAATATCTTGGTGAATATGTCTACAATCTGCTCATCAGTCGGGCAGTATTTGCATAATGATGGTCCCATCATGCACTAGCTCCCTGATATAGTGCACGTATCTCTACATGCCTAGTCCTATGCCTGGTAACTAGATCTGTGGATATCTTAATATCACTTTGATTGTCACAAAAGAGGACAGTCAAAAAAGTACTACCAAGATCAAACTTTGAAAGAATTCCTTGCAACCAAACTACTTGGATGTAAGCATTCACTGCTCCTCGATACTCGGCCTCTGTTGAAGATAATGCTATGGCGGCATGCTTTTTGCTAGACCAAAAAATTGGGCAACCACCAAACATGAAGACATATTCAGAAGTTGACTTCTTATCAATAGAATCACCCACCCAATTGGAATCTATGTATCCAACTAGCTCTAGCTCGGAGTCTGCAGCATAGTGAATGTCATAGGTCCTGGTTCCCTGAATGTATTGGAGGATCCTCTTGGCTGCCTTCGAATGAATATCATGGGGCTGCAACATGTATCTTGATACAGCATTCACGGCATAACAGATATCAGGACGAGAATGTGTCAAGTACAACAAGCTACCAATCAGCTGTCAATAAATAGTGTAGTTCATGGGAGGTGTGCTTTTTCCTTCTTCAAGGCTGATCCTTGAAAGTAAAGGGAATGGTGCAGGCATACATTCATCCATTTCAAACTTTACTAATAGGTATGATATGTATTTGGACTGAGTGACCACTATCCCATCAGAATTTTGCTCAATTTCAAATGCATTGTGGAGAGAAGTTTTGATGACTAAAATAGAAGCAAATGTGATACCTTTGATTAGTAAGTCATCAACATATAAAACAATAATAATAAAATTACCATCAGACTGTTGTATATGCACATTTTTATCTGATCTACACCTTTGGAAGTTTTGAGAGAGAAGGAAGGCATCCATCTTGGAATACCACTCTCTTGGGGTCTGTTTTAACCTGCATAGTGACTTGTTTAGCTTGCAAACCAAATATGTATTAGAGATATATCCCTTAGGATACTTAATTTATATCTCCTCATGAATATATCCATGTAGAAAGGCTGACTTAACATCCATATGATGCACTTCCCAGTGCTTAGATGCTGAAATTGCCAAAACTAGGCGGATGGAGTCCATTTTTGCAACCAGTGCAAAAGTATCCTGGTAGTCCACACCTTGGACCTGGGAGAAAATTTTTCCACCAGCCTTGATTATATTTTCAGGTTATTCCATCTACAGAAACCTTGGTCCAAAACACCCACTTGCATTGAACCAATTAGAAACTAGCTCCCAAGTAGTGTTTTTCTGAAGAGAATCCATCTCTTCATCCATGGAAACTTTCCATCTCGGATCCTTCCAAGCATGGTAGTAGGACTTTGGGTATGAAATTATCATCAAATAAAAATATTTGGACAGAAAATAATCAGGACAAGAGAGCGCAATACCTACTCTTTGGAAATCAAACCGGGTTCTCCTTGGATCATCCGAATTTCCAATGTTATCTCCTGTGGAGGAGAGTGTCTGTCGAGCTCATGTTGGCAGATGATTTTGAACTTCAGGTTCTGATTAAAAATCTGATTTTTTCTGTACACTTATGTCAGAAATCAGAGGATCCAAATCATGGTCATCACCCCCAATTTCATCATCCAAATATTCAGTAGAATAGGAAGGAAATTCAACAGTTTTATCCTTCACTAGTTCCACCTCCTGAAGAGGCTCATCGAACTTGACACTCCTTTCGATGATGATATGTTTTGTTTTGATATCTATCAGGTTGAAACCTTTTGATTCATCAGGATACCCAATAAACAAACATTCTGTGCTTTGCGGTTGTAAATCCCTCCTTTTATTAAGTGGAATTCGGGCCCATGCAGTGGACCCAAACACCCACAAGTTCGACACATTCAGCTTGTGTCTGAATTATGCTTCGAAAGGGGTATTCAATTTCATGGATGAGTGTGGCACTCTATTATAAATTTATGCTGCAGCATGCATGGCTTCATCCCACAAATTTGCAGCCAACTTCTTTGATTCCTACATATAGGTGGTCATCTCCTTGAGAGATTGATTCTTCCTTTCCACTACACCGTTCTATTGGGGAGTGTAGGGAATTGAATGTTGGACCTGAATACCACTTTGGGGGAATATTTGCAGCAACTCATTACTTACATAATCCCTACCATTATCATATCTCAAGGTCTTGATCTTTAGTTCAGATGCATTCTCGATCAGGGCCTTCAGTTCAGTAAATTTTTCACATACTTCAGATTTCTTTTTGAGAAAGAAGACCCATGTGTACCTGGAAAAATCATCAATAAAAGTCAAAAGATACCTTGATCCATTCATGGATGTGATAGGATGGGACCACTGATATCAGAATGTATCAGCTCCAAAATTCATGCATATTAGCTTGCCTTCCCTCGATCGAACTTGTGCTCAGGGTGCTTTCCAACAACATAGCCCTTGCAAATTCTAGTAGTTTCCTTGATGACTGGGAGGCATTCAACCATGGAGTTTTTTTGTAATTGCTGCAAGTATTTGAAGCTGATATGGCTGAACCTCTCATGCCACATACTACTAACTTCATTTCCATGAGTCAGGAGCACGGTGGGCTTTGCATCCGCCACAAAGTGGGAAAACTCATAGGATTTTGCATGATGGTTTGCATCGCCTTTTGTAGAAAGTTTCCCATATGCAAGCTCTGTGATATCTACATCATTTGGGCTAAAGGATACTCTCTTAGGCACTCCTATATGTGTCATCTAATAGACACTAAGGAGATTTGATGCTAGAGACAGTACATACAAAACATTTGAAAAATAGCCATTCTCAAGATCAACCATACCTTGTACTTTTGAAATGATGGTGGAGTCATCTCCCATGTGGATGGGGATGGATTTTCCGGTCTCCAAAGATGAGAAGGAGTCTCTTTCATCCATCATGTGGTTTGAAGCTCCAGAATCAATCAAGAGTGATTTGGACTTCGAAGTGCTTTCCATGAGGGCATGACCTCTTTCATGCTATGGTTCCCAATCTTTTTGATCTCTCCTCCGGAAGCTTTTTGAAAGATTGATTTGATTTCTCTCAAGGAGAGAGGTAGCTTCATCAAGTTTCTTCTTCATGCAGGCATGTTCAGGGTGGAAGCCCTTCCCGCAGTATGAACACTTGACTTTTTCCTTTCCATGATGCCCTTTTCCTTTGTTCTTCTTTGAGCCGAAAGACTCATCATGCTGTTGGTTTCCAACTTTAGGATTAGGAGCTTCAAATTTAGTTTTTGGGTTCTTCTACTGCTTTCCTTTACCCTTCATATATTTGGGCCCTGAGACATGGAGGGCTTGATCACAGAAGGATCTGATGATCCCCATCTGGAAAATATTATCATGTTCACTTGTTACGGACTCAATGAAGGCATTGACTATAGGCATCTTCCATCCAGGGTTTGTGAGCTTCCCCACACAGAATGCAGAGACAAAAACTAAATAATCAGCTCCAAGTTTGGAGAGTATGGCGAGGATGAGCTGATCATCCTCCTTCTCCACTTTGCATTGCTTCAATAGTAAGACAATGTGCTTGAACTTTGTGAAAAATCCATTCAAGGTCTCGAAATTGGAAGGCTGGAGAGACATCAACTCATTCTCAAGCTGGTATACTCTCAAATCATCCTACTTTCCATACAGGGTTTCCAATTTGTCCCATATTTCCTTTGGAGTCTTCAATCCTGAAAGATGGAAAAGAAGATCCCGGAAAACAGAGAGGCACAAGAATTTGAATGATTCATCCTTCTTGTTCAAGAATCTAGCTGTGTCTGTCACAGAAGCAAGCTCTTATTCAGGGTCCATAGTGACCCTATAGAGTACTCTGGCATGTAGTTGGATCTCCATGTCTCCTTTCCATGAGTGGAACTCAAATGGATTTAAGAGTTCTATGGAAGAAGCCATCTAAATCTGTTGGAGCAAATGCTTTCAACTGTTAAAAACCTGAAAATCACAACAAAAGGGGCACCGTAAGGTCGAACAGCCTACACATTTTAGGCTTTCATCACACCCAACATAGTTAATCAAGCAAGCTTGATCAACAATTTCCTTACTTGGGGTATTAAGTGGTAAGCCTTGTCTTCTGGTGCAGTGTTGGATTTTTGAGCTATTGCTCAATTTTCATGCAAGATCTATCAAAAAACTTGTTTTTGAGATATCTGAGCTTCATCCCACTGTCAACTCTGATACCATATTAATATGTCACAGTAATCTAGGGACTAAAACATGGTCTCATAAGAGATTTCAGAAAATTAAACATGAAAATGGCATAATAGTGCTACAAAATGAGTAGCCACTTTGTATAATCAATAAAGAATGAGTAATTACAATACAATGTTTATGCTAGAAGCATGAATTCCAAATCAATTCGAATTCCCAAGGAGGTAATTCAAATTGAATGAGTGAGTCTAGCTTAACTGAATGTAAGCCACAATCAACACTCAAGTTAACCATTGATCAAAACCCTAATTGACTCAGCTGAGCCCTAACTGAAGTCAGAGTGCAATAAATGACTGAGTCTAACTGAAAGTAGCTCAGACACATGTCACTGAAAGCCAACCAACAAGTGGTAGCACATCAATGACTCTAATGAACCCCGGTGAGGTTAATTGAAGTGTAAATAACCATCAGAAGTGGTTAGAGGCACCCCTGTTGACTCCAGTTCATTAAATAATCAATTTAATGAAGGAAGGCACCTTCACTGCTCTATTTAACTGATTGTAACCATCATTTATCAATATGGGGCATTAATGACACTCAGATCACCCCCGAAGTGATCCAGTTAGCCTCCCTAAATGTAGGAGAAGGCTAAGTTAGCCTCCTTTACTAAAGGTAGGCATGGATGTGCTCATGCTGATGTCATCCAGTGCTCCTCTGATGTCAATTAATTCAATAAAACTTAGGATAGTGGTTTAACTAGGCCAAATTGACCAAAATGAGTGTGTATGGTGGTAAATGTCTCCAACAATATAATGTTTCCAATGTCAAGTTGAAGAAATCCTACAACATAATTTGGCTATGAAATTGCAACATGACAAATATTGTGTCCTACATAACTTTTCAATTATAAATATACTTTGGATATGCAAAAATAAAATTCAAACTTAAACTCTAAAAGTTCCAATATCCTTTTAAATGGTTTCAATTATTAGCATCACAAGTCATGTATCAACAACGCTTCCAAGATGTACTTGGCACCTTACCTTGGTATGCATCCAATGTTTAATGTTGAGCTAGTACAACCTTACAAAGCTACATTCCTTGAGAAAAGCACCACAACCAAAAACTCTAATAGATGTTGATCTAAATTTTAACACACAATCTCTTTCTAACCATTTTATAGATTGAAACCAACTTGGAATCCTTGGCATACCCTCAACATGGCTGAAAAAATCAATCACATTGTTAGAACATGTTAGATTTGTGCACACACATAGTATTTCATACTTTAGGACACGTGACAAAAAAATCTTCAATTGTTAAACAATGGCCTGAAATTTTCTACATCAACATCCACTTTTGTCAATTGTAATACTGCCATTTATACCTTTGATTCAATGGGGACCATTTAAACTTGAATATAGGGGTTTGGGGTGGGGCACTCTTTGTTTGCACACCTTAATACAACTTTATATCACAATTATACATTCAAATATTCCTTTTCAACCAATATAGTACTCATAACACATTATGTTACGTACCACTTTGTGACCAAATGTTATTTCTCCTCATTTTTTAATTGTAATCATGACCCATGCTTGATTTTCAGCTTGACACAAATCCTTCTTTAACAAAGTATCCATATGACATATTTAAAATATTAGCATCCACATCAACATTCCATCTTGGCTCTAAATTCCTTGGCAACATTAGCATAGTATTATATAAAGACTCATTTGATGTGCCCATGGTATGTGATGATCAAAGTTGACCAAGTCCACTACAAATCCACTAAAAACCAATGGGGTCCAAACATTTAGAAGATTACAAATAGTTTGGATGAATTTGTAATCATTTCACTAATGGTATACTATGTTCAATCACTTATTGCACCAAGAGTGGCAAGGTGCTCTACAACCCATTATGGGGGAGATGTGGTCAAGTAACATTACGCTATGTTACAAAAAATAAAAAGTAATTAAAAAATTCATGCGGGCTCATTAAAAAAAAAAAAAAAAAGTAATTAATGAAATCCATGTTGGCTCATAAAACAAAAAATTAAAACCAAATAAAAAATGGCATAGATCCATCTAAAAACGAGATAAAAAAAAGAGAGACATAGATACATCTAAAGCACAAATATATAAGCACTTAGAGGGTTCAAATTTATTGAGGCGTAATTTTTTTCTTAACATGTAAAACAATCAAGATTAAAAAAGAATACGCTTAAGAAATCGGATCCCTCTTGGTGCTTGATAGATCTGGCGTTAAGATGGATCTAAGTTGGTATAAAGGTGTGAACTTCATGTGTAAAGAGGAGAGGAAATCATCAAAATTCATCATCTAATGTATACAGTTTATTAGATGATTTTGTAGATACCATATTTGATCGGGGTCAAGCTTTGTCACAAGTATTTTCATTTTTAGAGCCACAATGATTTCTCACATATGTTTGATCCCTATGTAATTTTGTAGGTAAATATTTGTACCATAAGTGGATGTACATTCGATGCAATTTGAGTTTATTTATGTTATGTATTTTAGTTATGTTATTTCTTTGTTTCCATGTTTATTCAACTTCAATTATGCATCACACTTGATGCTTCTTCATAATTGAGTTTGTATTTTTAGAAGCCCACTATAATGTATGTAATTCACACTTTGTAACCTTCACACATATTTTCTTAAGTTTTAGTATGGAGAGTATTAATTGTGCATTCAACATGCATGACTCACCCATGGCTGACAATAAGGGCCTTTCGTTTTTCCTTACAACAACCACTTAACTTATGGTGAAATACCTTCCTTTGAGTCAACTTCTCATAGCCTACACACATTATTATGTTTACCCATATGATGTATACTGCTATGATAGACACCCTTTACTTTATACCCTTTCATTTTTTACCTTTTGTAGAACGTTTGAACTAGTGAGTCGTATCGATCTCTCCCCTTGGGATATATTCTAGGTGTCTAGATTAGTCTCATCTTCATGCCTTTGATTTGGTCTCTACTTAGTTATAAATCCCTCATTCTTTATCCTCAACAAATACATTTGGTCATGCTTTTTTAGGAGGTCGACTTATCTAAAATCTCCTTAAAATTATTTGTTTTGTCGGAGGGTGTAAGCCACATTTTTTTCATACCATAACATGCATCTCTGCCACAACTTTCAAATTAGATGCATTTTTCCAAAAACACCTACATTACAAACTTGGAATAATCAATTCCTTATCAAATGGAATTTTTATGTTCAATTATGCCCTTGGGTGTAACTACCAAATCTATTTAATGTCGCCTCTTAGTTCTTTGTTAAGGGAATTTGATATTACTCCCCTATGTTTTAATACTATGTAGGACTAAACCAATCTTGTGATCTAGTGATTTTTCCCCATTCTCATGGATTTATTAGATTAGTTTCCTCCTTCAACCCTCCACCACTAGGAGGAATTCTAAACATATTATCATCTTCATTGTCTTGATCTGGACTCATTGGATTTATGGGTTTCTCTAGAGATTGTATTTTAATGTAGGATCACAACAGGATTTGAGGCCAAAATCCAACGACATCCAACAGAAAGTACTTTTTTGTTGGATTGCAATGAAGAAAAGTATTGTTTTGTCTGATTTGTTTTTGAAATCTTGAAGAATCGTCGGTTTTTCGACCTTCATGGTAGTCATTTTTTCAACCAAGATTGTTATTGGATTTTCGACATCCCCATGATTAAATAATATTTTGTGTCTCCCGGTAAAATCAATCTCTATCTTCAAGCATGCATGTTTGAATATGGAAGTGGGCAGAAATGGTGCTTCCAAGGTAAGTTTTTGTGCCATTACAGAAATGGTGGTTTGTATCTTTAATATGGGTACAAAAACCACTAGATAGCAAGGTATTATTCTAGATGGAACTATGTCCCTCTATCAGATCATGGTTTGTAAGATGAATCTATAGTGCACAGTATAGGGCTCTTTTGCTATAGGAGAAGAATGTTCCTCTTGTGGAATCGTGGCATCAAGTTCAAGGAGAAAGGGAGGACAGACTGCATTCACTGTTTAAGAAAGGGCACAACCAGTATATGAGAAGGAAATGAATTCCTATGCTCACCCTACGTCCTCTGGTAAGCGTCTATATAACCAGCGTCTATAGACACCAGTAAATAGGGATAGTAAAATAATAATAGATTAAACATGCAGGTATTTGCAACGCAGGGTGTTCCCAAGCTCACGGCACAACTAGTATATTGATTAATTGCTAGTCCAAAAGGATTAGAGATTTTGTGTTGGGTTTGAATCCCAAGCCATATTTTGAAACCTTAAACTAGCTGCCACAGTATAGCATATTGTTCAATAGTAGAGATTCACACATTTGTTGAAGGGTGTGGCCAAGAAAAATCTGATATTTCTGCTATAGAAGTCACAGAAGGAGAAAATTGTGTTACATTGCGTGTGGGAAGTAGCTATTTTTATTGAGCATATTATGGAGCTATCTCTTGTGTTATAGATATTTATTGGAATTAAATATTCATTTTTCTGCCTCTTTTGCTTGTGTGAGGTCTGATATCTACCAAAACCACTCAATATTATCTACTGAAAGGCATCTACAATAGTTTATATTTGTTCATTGAAGTATGCCCATTTTGTGCAATACCAAGGAGAGAGTTGAATTCGTGGAGGACACATTTTTCCATTGTTGTTAGTGCATCAAATTTTCCAGGCATGTATTCACCTTATTGTTTAGTAAAATCCAGATCTAGAAATTTGGCATTAAAAGTCTGATTTATGCTTTATATTATTACTACAACATTTTATTTTTCAAGCTTAAATGTTGTGGATGGTAAATGTTACATATGCTATAAGAACTTCCTTCTAAACCATCTAAGGAAAATCATCATAAGGATTGAACAACTAATGATACATTCAACAATATACACTACAACTATTTGTCAAAGTAACAGACCAAATTACTTGCAATTCGTTATTGCCCAGTGTATGCAAAGTGTTTTTAAAAACATATACTCCATCTCTACAATGAAAAAAGAAGAAATAAGAAATATAGAGAGGATGTAATCTACAGTAGAGATATATCCACATAGTTAAGAGTAATTGCATGAATCCTGAAACCCTTCCAGACTACTTAAACAACCAGTGTGACAAGAGGGAAATGTGAACATAGCAATACATTTATTAGAAGAAAATTGTCTAAACTTGCTCGATAAATTAATTTGGTTTTACTATGGTCAGATAAGCTTATCTGTGGTCTTTGGCATGTCTGGCATGTCAAGTTGGTCACCTTGGTCTTCAAAATATAGGATTTGGTTTTCTTTTACAAGTAGATGTAGGTTTTGATTTATTGATTTCATTTTTTTATTTCTTCTTTTGTAGAGGTTTCTATGCTGCTACTAACATTCAAGAATTCACCTCTGAGTCGAAAAATAAGTTGTTATCCAAATGTCGAGGAAAGGCTAAAATTGACTTTACTCGGGCAGTGAAAGAGATATGTGAGGATTATGATGATAAAGGTATAGAGAAAGAGGAATTTTTGCTAGTGTTATACCCAAATCATGTCACCACCATGTGATAAGACCCTTAACTCCCATGTTTTCCCTTAATCACAACACTTAGAGTGGAAACCTACTCTGTTGGTCAATTCTACATGAAAAAACTCAGCACCCCTATTTCCTTGTGGCCCATGAGCAATACCTTTCTTGCACCGCCTGTATCATGTTTTCTATAAGCAGTGCCACCACCTATGGTATTTTGACAAATAAGCGTTTCTCATCTAAACTGCTCTGTCATAAGAGAATAAAAGTGATACCCTGGGTAAAATGGGAAAAAGAGAAGTTTCTCGAGGATTCTAGATCATGAGCCTCGTGTCCTCCCTTATCCCTATCATTGTGGGTCAGTTGGGATTGAGATCCCCCATCATAGGATCTTAGAGTCACCTCATCCACAAATCTCTCAATTATTCCTATCCATTGAGCCTTATAAATACAAGATCATGTCCGTAGTTGAGGGGGATAACTATAGAGGTATTGTTATGCTGTTAGATTGACCACTTAGCCCAATCCATTGGAGAGCATAGAGAGAAAAGATGGAGCTTATGGGGATGAAGTGTTTATTTCATGGATATGCTTATCGACACTAAGGCAATGGTTGTAAGCTTCTCCATACATATTTAATGCAAAGCTGATTTCCATCCCACATTAGTGTTGTTTTGATTTCACATTTACATGTTGTTAGATTCCTTAGTCACTAACATCGATAAGTAGATGATTTTCTGGTAGCTTTGATGTGTTTGCATTTTTGATCTATTTGCAGGTACACAGGTCCACTATCGAAGCAGAATTCTAGGTGTCTACGACATCTAGGGAAGGTCTTCATCCTTTGTCGTTCACTCATTTGTTCTAGATCTGAACCAATATTCATACCAGAGGAACAGCATGGTCGACAGAAGGTGAAATTTTCCTGGTTACAAATCTAGAAACCATACTGGGGAAATAATGCATATCTTAGTTGATCTGATCTTCCTCAGCTCTTTAACTCTTGTCCAAATCCAGGCTCCATCTCCAACTCTCTGCAGTGAGATCTACTATCCGACTTGGTGAATTTTGGTTTGAAACTTTCAAATCTGAATTATTTTGACTTTTTATGCTCTTTTTTACTGTCAATCCATCAATTTTTGCCTTGATCTGATCCATTTATAACTTGATATTTTGTTCTCCTTTGTGTTTTGGATCTATTCAAGGAACCGCACATGTGTTGTTGGCAAGAAGCAGTGCCACCACCTGAACCCTGTTAGCCATAAGCGGTGCCACCACCTGAGTCCAGTGATCCAGAAGCAGTGCCCGTCTAGAACCGCTCTGTAAAGACCCCTCCAGCACGGTGCCAGGTAGGCCCTGTTCCAGACTTTATATTTTGATTTTTGTGTGTTTTTGGCTTACTTTTTGATGAAAATGAAGTGTATTTTTGAAAAAAAAAGTACTCCCTCACGGTCGGGAGGGGCCATGAATTGTATATTCTACAATCGCTTTGATTGTTATATTCCCTCTACATTCAAAGAGAGTTTATGTTTCTTGCATTGGATTTTACATTATTTTCTTTGCTTCAAACCTCTTGCTCTTTTCAATAGATATTACTCATTGGAATTGGAAATATACATTTCATTTTCTTGGGTATGCTTTGGTTTGTTTCAGACTTGGAATGTGTGAGTGAGCCATGTTGTTTTGAGTCTTTCTTTTCTTGGGGTGATTCTTGTTTCCTTTTGCATGCTGATTTTTTTAGTGCTTGGTAGGAAAGATTGGTTCTTCGTTTCCTTGTCTCTAAGGTATGATTTTCTTCTTGTTTTGTGCATGATTGTTTGAAATTTTATATCTTACTTTTATTAAGAAGAAAAATATGTTTTTAGCTTTGCGTGCATTAGAGTTAGTTTTGTTTAGAAACGTTAGTGAAATCATCTTTCCATCAAGTATTTATGCATCTTTTTCAAGCATAAAATGATAGGAAACATTTATGGTTGATTTGTGTTAAATGTTCTCTAGATCTCTTTTTTATTTGCTTTGAATATTGTTTGGGGTGCGTTGATATTTCACTTTTCGTTTGAAAAGATAGATTTGCATTCGCATTTGGGTGTGCATTTTTGGAAAGAAAAGTAAATCTCTCTCCCTCTCTTAGGTAAAATTTCATTGAAGAGGAAAACTTGCATTATCATATAGATCAGCGTGCATTTTCTTTAATTTCAAGTTTTTGCTCCATGGTTCCACCTAAATGCACAAGATAAAATTAACGGTAGTACTAGGTTAAAACTTTTATCAATTTGAGTGATAAGTTAGAGACATGTTTGGGTGTCGTTAAGCATAGGAGCTGTCGTTACTCGTTTGCATTACATCCTGAGACTCACACGTTTATTCCATGTATAGTTGGTATATCGAACGTCCTTTCACGTACCCTTGAGGTATATGAAACGTACTTCACGTACTCGATTGTATATCAAAAGGCCCCTTGTGAACGGTTATGCATTAGACAACACTACTACCGATTTGAGCTCCCATGTACCTTGCATATATCGGGAGACCATTTTAGGAATCCTCAAACCAACTGAGTTAACCTTTTCGCCATCTTGGCTTTACAGGCGAATCTTGTAAAGTCCTGATAATCCTGTGAGATTCTTGACTCTTATCCACTCCTTTCACATGTTTTCTTGTTACTTTTAGTTTGAGTAGTACTTGCTTGTGCATGGTAGTTAGGGGCTTTTTAGAGATTTTATAGATGGCATCCTCATCTAGGACTACCACTTAAGAGGTCCCTTTCCAAGGTGTACCTTTTGTATTACCTCTAGGTGAAGGTATTGGTCCTCCCTTTATTGCCACTCTAAATCTTCCTGGGTTAAATATAGGATTACCGGTATGGCCATTTAATCTGGTAATTCCTGTTACACCTAATGTCTCAAATGTCACCTCTCCTCCGAGAGAGAATCGACCTCAACCTAATCCCTCTCCTTCTTCGTCGGTTGTTGTTTCACCCCTTTCTTCTTCTTTGCTTGACCAAATCCCTATGTTTAGTAGTCATGTGGATAAGAAGAAGAAGAAAGGGAAGAGGAAGAGGAAGAAGGATAAGAAAGAGAAAAAGAAGCAACTATCTGCTCTTGATGGTGCTCGTTCTAAGAGAACGCTCGGAAAACCCAAGTTCCCTTGTAAGCTTTGCAAGGGGGACCACCTTCTTAAGGAGTGTCCCATTTTCTCCCATGTACAAGAAGAATGGTCTAAAAGATCCAAACCATCTGTGTCATCAACCTCTGATCATCGTGTTGATGATACTACCTCAACCAGTGACCCATTGGTAAATGGTCAAAGGGGTAAATTCTTGTATCCTTATTTGATATGCAAGGCTATGCATCGTACTTTTCTTTGTCCAAGAATGGATGAAGCTTCGCGTTGGCTAGAAAATATTACTGATCATCAATAGGTGATTCTAACAAGTGATAGTAAGTTATCCCTCGATTCCTCGTTGGTTGAACAAGTGATCAATTTAGTTTCATCTATAATTGATCCCATTCTTCCTTCGGAGAGTTAAGTGGTCAATTTGATGTCATTTCCACCCGATCCCACTCTTTCATCAAAGAGTGTTAAGACTGAAGTAGTCTCTTTGACCAAATATTCGTCTTGTTCTTCTCTTCCAATAGAGAATGAACTGAAACCTACTGAAGTTTTTATGCTTCATTCTGATTGTTCTCGACAAGAGAAAATTTGATCTGTTTCGACAGAACCCTCTCCTAGTACTGAGGTTATTTCCTTTGACTGGAGTAACCTAACAGAGTCTCGTATTCATTCGAGTGTTCCTTTCTAGATAGTTGTGAATGTTACTGCTAGGCAGATACTTCACACTATTGTTGAGGAAGGGGCTTTTGTTAGTATTATATCCTCAACTTCTTGCAAAGCTTTAGGTTCTCCACAGCTTGTGCCAGCCACTAATAAGATACTAGATTTTAATCGAAGACCTATTGTACCTTTAGGGACCCTTCCTTATTTTCCTATTACATTAGGAGGGAAAACTATCTGTATTGATGTTATGGTGGTCCAAGGTCCTTTAGACTTTAATCTACTCCTTGGACATGATTATGTTTATGCCATGAAGGCTGTTGTGTCCAAACTCTTTAGAGTTATGCATTTTCCCCATGATGGGAAGATTGTGACCATTGATCAGATTTCTTTTGTTACACCTGACCATCGCATCACTCCTAGTAATCAGACTGCCCTGAATGTGCCACATGTTCTTGTGGTTCCTCCCCCTTCTTCTAGTTAGCTTCTTCCCATCATAGGTAAATGGGGGGCATGGCTCTAGTCTATGGACATCATAATGGAGCTAAGCCGCTAGCTTTAATGTAATGGGGGCAACCTACCAACCTTTGGATATCATGTTCAGTAGGAGCAGGTTTGAGAGCATAGTTTACTTTTGGTTTCAAGCTCGTTAAAAAATAAAATCACTCCTTAATCATAGTTTAACTTCTTGTTTCAAGCTTGCATAGAAATGAAATCATGTGGCGACTATGGTTCCCATTTTGTGTCAATCTCATTCAAAAATGAAACAAATGCCTATGAGCAAAGTTCGTATTCTATGTCAAGCTCGTTAAAAAATGAAATGGATATCCTCAAGCATAGTTTACCTTTTGGTTTCAAGCTTGCATGAAAATGAAACCATTCCTGATCATAGTTCATTTTCCATTTCAAGCTTGTTAAAAAATGAAGTAGGTTTCCTTAAGCATAATTTACCTTTTGGTTTCAAGCTTGCATAAAAATGAAACCATGTTCCAAGCATAGTTATCTTCCATTTCAAGCTTGTGTAAAAATGAAATAGATCCCCTTCCTTTGAGTTGAGTCTTCCCTTTAGTGTTAGAACTTGAACCTTTTTTTCACCTACCTGATTCTCATTCTTCCTACCCCCTGGTGAACATTTTCACATTGGTAACCAGGGTTTTTAGGTTGGGTATGGAAGAAGAATCATCAGAGGAAATGAAGTTTGGGGGGCATGTCAAGCTCCTAAAAACCATGCTATGGGTAAGCTTTGCTAGCAATCACGCTGGGGGCAAGATTCCAACCTCTGTATATCAATTTAATGGAATTTTTCAAGCATAGTTTACCCATTGGTTACAAGCTTGCATAAAAATGAAACCAATCCCTCAGAATTCTATCAACTGATCTTCGAGCTCATTAAAAATAGTAAGATGGTGTTGAGATTACTTTTCATTTTTCGTGCTCTGGTTAAACCATGAAAAGTGGTTTCAACTTAGTTTATTACTTTTCCGTGCTCTATATTCAAACATGAAAAAGTCTAATAGAGTCTGCATTAAACACTTTTTGGACTCTTAAAATGTGAAAAGATAGTCGAGTACTTGTCTTCTTCATACTCATAAAAGTATTTGAAGATTCATCTCTCTAACGGTGGGTTATATCTTTTTCGGTTCGAATAGAATATTTATGAAAAAGGAACACTCCAACCAATCATGACTAGAAGAGTTCTCTAAGGTATTATTTTATACTTTTTTGGGCCTTAGGTACTAAATCATACGAAAAAGGACCCTTTGGAGTCTTCTTTCATAGCCGTTCAGATTCTCTAAACATGAAAGATACCGAGTTTTCTTTCATTGGACTCGTTAAATTAAACATTGAGAGGCCCATTCTTGGGAACGAACCCCTCCTCTCTTAGGTTTGTAAAACATATGAGTTTAGACTTGTCTTTGGATGAGCTATACTGAGTGTTTTTTACCCTTTTTGAAATCGTAAAACCAAAAAGAGGCACTCATCAACCATGATTGGGGAAATGGGAAGGGAATCATTTTGCAAATAAATGACAGTATTTTGTCGTTACCTTTGAACAAGGAACTTGTCTGCATATCATTATAGTCAATTGGGTATTCAGCTGATGTCCGTGATGATCCACTTTCATGATTCATGTCACTCCTTTGAGTCTTTCAAAATAATGCATTGTCCACTGTTTCATTGTGTGTTTGTCCAATTTAGTCATGCTACCAAGTCTTTTGTCATGTTTCCTGATGTTCAAATGGAAGTTGAAGAAGTTTTTACCTCTGCAATTAAAAAAGTTTCTGTGTTAGTAATTTTGAGTTAGTACTATGGTTACTACATTCACATCATTCCAGAACTATGTTCTGAGTTTCATGTCATCGATGTGGGACTCATCATGGCCCTCCTTCAACGAGACTATTCCTGTCGACATCAGCTCATCATTCAGGAAATAGTTTTAGAAACAGTAACTTAGTACCTTGAGATCTGTATGCCTTAATGATAAATTCTCTCGCTCTCGATATAGGTTCACATCATTGACCTTTAATCTATAGAATCCACTGGGTGTCCGACATTAGGACATCTATTCGCACTCAGTAGATTGTATTAGGCTACCTTGGGAATCATTGACATCAATGGTGATCTCCCTCGCGCTTGTTAACAGTTCACATCATTGGCCAGTAATTAAGTGGTTTCTGCCATGTTCAACTTCAAATCATTGTAATCACATGGATATAATAGTATTTTATGGAAGACGGGATGAATACCCTGGGTATTTATTTAGCGCTCATTGCTTTCCCTAGGTTGCGATGGAGTTTTGTATATCTAGTATGGATCCACATTTGTATGGTCATAGTTATGCTCAAATTTGCGTCTGTATGACATATATCTATGTTGTATGTCTGGTAGCTATGTCCAAGTTCGATTCCTCTATCACATGGATCTACGTTGTATTCTAGTAGCCATGCTTGTTTATTCCTCTCATGGATCTGCCTTATATTGGTCTGCAGCCATGTGTTGGTTACATGTGTCTATGAGTCAAAAATATTTATGTACTACAAATTCCTACTTGACGACATGATCTGATCGAGCTGACATTTTCACCTTGAAGTGACAGCTTGTTCTCTCCAATCTCTTGTTTATCGTATCCCTCTAAGTCTCAAGCTTTGGGGGGAATTATGTTATACCCAAATCATGTCACCATCATGTGATAAGACCCTTAAATCCCATGTTTTCCCTTAATACCAACACTTAGAGTGGAAACCTACTATGTTTGTCAATTCTACATGAAAAAAATCAGCACTTGGCCCATGAGCAGTACCTTTCTTGCACCGCCTATATCATGTTTTCCATAAGTGGTGCCACCGCCTATGGTATTTTTTCCATAAAAATTTCTCATCTAAACCACTCTGTCATAAGAGAATAAAAGTGGTACCCTAGGTAAAATGGGAAAAAGAGAAGTTTATCAAGGCTTCTAGATCATGAGCCTCATGTCCTCCCTTCTCCCTATCATTGTGGGTCAGTTGAGCTCGAGATCCTCCATCATAGGATGTTAGAGCCACCTCATCCAAAAATATCTCAACTATTCCTATCCATTGAGACTTATAAATACAAGCTCATGTCCATAGTTGAGGGGGAGAACTATAGAGGTATTGTTATGCTGTTGCATTGACCACTTAGACCAAGCCATTAGAGAGCATAGAGAGTAAATTTGGAGCTTATGGAGATGAAGTGTTTGTTTCATGGAGATGCTTGTTGACACTAAGGCAATGGTTGTAAGCTTCTCCATACATCTTTGATGCAAAGCTGATTTCCATCCCACATTACTATTGTCTTGATTTCACATGTACATGTTGTTAGATTCCTTAGTCACTAATGTTAGCACTCAGAATGTACCCAGGTTGCAAAAGGTACACCCCGAGGTAACAGCAAAACCACTTTAGGAAGATGATTAGTATTCTCTTCCAGAGAGGGATCTCTCAATACAAACTTTACAACTTTACAAGACCAAATGGTAACACTATTCAAAGGTTTATTTGTTTGGTTGAAACAATCACATATCCATTGGGAAATGGAGTCATATACATATAAAAGATCCCCAAAATGCATACACAAGATTTTTTCAAAGGAAAGATAATCACATAATTGCAGTCATTTCATTTGTCAAGGTGAAATAGAAAAGACGAGGGAACAACCCATCAATACAGAGCGTCTAAGACGAATTCCATATCAACTTTAGTAGAAAAAATCATATAATACCTGAAACGATGAATAGAGCATAAGTATATGAATTCTAATCATCAAACACTATGTTCCAGATACGAAAGAAAAACATAATGGAGTGTTACACAGGAAAAATTACGATCACACAAAGAAAGAAAGGACGGACTACAACGTCAATGATACATGAATCTCTGAAAAAGGACCCTCATGCATTCATTTTGGTATTAAAAAATAAGACATATATGTTCTCCACAATCACTTCATTCGATGGGTTCCAACCCCCATCTCATAAAAAGATACAAATATATAGACTAAACAATAAGTCTGCCTCCAGCAGATCAATAACAGAATGGCCGGCGTAAATTAGAGTTTGTAACTAAATTTCCTACACCACTAGGAAGTTGTTACAACTCCATTCCTAACAGACCACTAAGTATAAATCAGTTAGATAACAAACTTTGCCCCATCAGCTCCGAATCTTTGCCCCAACAGCTCCACGTCCTTTGCCCCATCAGCTCCGAATCTTTGCCCCAACAGCTCCACGTCCTTTTCCCCATCATCTCCTCAGCATCTGACACCTGTTTCTAGGAGGAAAGAATATACTTTTTTTTCCCAAATCGCTCAACAAATCTCCACTACTCTGAACTTGGGGTATCACTTTCCATCATCTCCCGAATGGCTACCTCGAGCTCCATATATGCTTCATAGGATTTCTTGGGCAATCTGGCTTTGATAACGGTGAACTTCTGTAGGACTTGGAAATCTTATGTTAACATGTCTATAATGGTTTGTCCTGTCAGGCTCTTCTCCAAGCTATTAAACTTTGAGTGGTCCATGCGATCCCAGACGAGCAAGTGCTGATAATGCTCGGGTGGGAGCATCTTACCTTCTTTGTCCCAGAAGGACGGAAATCCTTCTTCGAACAGCTCCTTGAACTCTTGCTTGAAATTTTTCACCTACATCAGCAATTCTTCTGATTTGTCTTGGACAACCTTAATTAAATGGTACTTTTGGATGACCTTCTTCACCGACAGCACTATTGAAATCCTGTCCTTTATGCCCATGTCGTGTAGCTTTCGGTATGACAATGAATTCAGAAAATTCAATGTATTTTGAGCAGTAGTGAGGGGTCTTCTTGCCATGTGTTCATTCACCAGGTTCAGTCATTGTTGGGCCAACTCTGTCACTATACACAAATCATCAATGAAACCCAAGTAGTGCCGGAATTTGGTAATCTCTACGGTCAGGGTATCCCAAATAATATGTTTCGCCCCCTGAAGAGGGCCTTTCCTGATGCATTTTTCTTTCAATTCATCGATCTTTTTCTGTAATTGATGCTTCTCATGCAAAATCTGTTTTTTATTTTCATTCACCTTAGCTAATTCGGCCTTCATCTTTTCATTCTTAGTTTTCAACCCCTTAATTGCTTCCTCCTTCAGACTTACTTGGGACATAGATACCAACAAGTCATCTGCAGAAAAATCAGCTAGTGGCTTCTGGATATCTACAATAGATAAGTCATCGTCGGTAGGGGTCTGGCTCATCAGCTCCTCCATTATCTCCTTTTCTTCATTCTGATCTTTCTTCAACACGGAGATTTGGGATAGCAACTCCTCCCTCTCGGCTTCCCACCTATTCTTTTCCTCTTGGAGCTCTCCAGCTTTTCCCTTGTATTCCATCATCTCCTAATGGATTTTGTCTCTCTCCTCTTGGAGGGCTAGCAATTCAGCTGATTGGACATGTTCTGAGCCTGGCATCTTCAACTTCTTTTTCAAAACCTGGAGTGCGTTATCCTTTTCTTCTAGCAACTTCTTGACAGCCTAGGTATTGTCTGAGCTAGCAATGTCTGCTTGCATTTTTCTAATTTGAATAACATTTGCCTTATTTTCCACTTTCTCATGTTTTACCTGGACTTCCAATTTGTCTACCAACACCTCTAATTTGTTTATCCTCACCATGGCCTGCAATAAATATGAGTAGAGGATGTCACTTGTTTGTTTATGCAGCTGAATTTTGTCAGGGGTGCTGATTTTGTCCAACCTGACTTCTATTTCAGACATCCTTTTATCATTCACTATGGCCATCTTAAAAGTGTTTTTCTCGGCATCCCTAGCCGAAACTAGAGACGTTTTGGAACTGCACAAGTTTCTTACCCTCAGTAGCAGACTTCTGGTTTCCTCCAGGGACTGCTTTCTCTTTTCCATGTAGCTGCTCTTGAGCTCTTCTTTAGTCTTAAACAAGGGACTGGAGTCTGGACTGTCTACATCACCTTTTGAACTTTTAAAAGAAACTTGGTTTATCTGTACTGTCTTCCTGGGGACTAGGGCAACCATTTTGAACACACCCAAATCTTCATCATCTACGATCTCGCTACCCTCGAGTAGCTTTTCCTTCTTATGGGAAGCCTCGTCATCTACTTCCATACTGTCAGCATCGGACAAACTCCTCTTAACTGCATCACTAACACCTTCGGAGATTTGGAGTGCTGTACCCGGTGCAGGATGTGTTTCTTCATCGGACTTTGTCTCATTAGTGAACTGCAGTAAATTAGCCATCTCAACTAACCCCTCAATAGCTTGATGCTCAAAGGGCTTATTCTTGTTAGCTTGTTTTCTTAATGAAATTACTTGGTGGGGGTCCTAATTTACACTTGACACTTTAGTGAACTCCATATTTTCCAGCAACTTTTCTATAAAAACTAAGGCGCCCTTGCTTTTAAAAATGAAGGTGCCAACCTTAACCGGAAATTTGATGTTCGAAGATTTCTTGAAGGCACAAAAATGTTCCTCTTCGGACAGCAATCTCTGTCGCATGAATTCCAATACGAATACTCTAGGGGTCAAAAAGGAAGGTATCCTATAAGGCTAACCTGTGAATCCATACATTCTCAACACGGTATAATCTCTATACAAGAACCAATCTCCGACCCGCTCTTCTGGCAAAGACTGCATCAAGCTTCTCATTTCTTCAAGGACATGGGGCATGTCTTCATTGAACAACATTTTGTATATCTCAGACATGATCGAATTGGCAAATTCGATCATGCTAATCTGCTTAGGTAAATCAGAGGAACATAGGGTACTCAGGAAATTCAACTCTGAGATATTAGAACACAGTATCATATTAAGCAAATAGGTCTGGAACCTGAAAAACTGGACCTTGGGGAACTCGCTCAGCTGAAGGTGAATTGACTCAGCCAGGTATTCGTCTAAACTAAAAATTGGGGTTGACTGGGACTCAGAAACGAGGGAATTCATTCTCAACAAAAACCTGAGAACGACCTCGCCCACACGACAATCCTCATCTAGAACTAGGACTTGACATACCAAAGAAATGACTAATTGAACTTCACTCTTGAACATATGCACAGGGTAGGGCAGGGATATACCATTTACAGACTGACCATCTTTTAACATGCCCGACAAGAACTTACAGTGGGTTTCGGCTTCACACTTCTTATACAATTCAACCAGGACTGAATCGTTTATAACCTCACGGCTGTCTGGTTAACTTTTCGGCAAACTAAGGACTTCCCTAATGATCGCAGCATCGACTCTACACAATACTTTGGACGCAGCTTGACTGACAATAACTCTTTGAGACGGAGAATAATTTGAAGCACACCACTCTGCGAACTCTGGGAAGTGGAGGGTCTGTTCAATGGCGAAATAGTACAGGAAAGACCTGCACACATTCAGCACATCGTCCCCCCGCGAGTGGTGATACCACAATTTTTCTTTACTATCAGACACGCTCCCCATAGAGAGGAAGGGGTCGCAGACATTCCTATCCCTATCAACTAGGAAATCTTCTCTATCATCTACAACTTGACCCGACACCTGAACCTCTTTTCTTCGGTCCATTACTGAATTTCACACTGGTAACTTATAGGAGGAATTACAGAATTACTGGGCTTCAGTGTTACCTGGTTTACTGTGGCGGCGCGTGCCCGAAGCATGTCTGCCCTTGATGAATAGAAGCCGAAACTGACAGATGGAAGCTTCCAGACAGGCCCGTCCTTTTTACTGGTCCTGAGCAAATAAAATAACAATGATAGAGGTCAACCCTTCACTTTTATAAGCCTTTTTATTCCCAGAGCCTATCACCATTCGCCATGTGGAGGATCATTTATTCTCTGCAACTACCACTTACTATCCACTGCGCATCTTTCTTCTCCGGATCCATTACCCACCGTTGATCTAATCCCTTATGGACTTCTGGCCCTCGGATCGCGCGCCACGTATCCGTTTCCATCGGGTGCCTTGGCGATAAACCCCATGCAAATCTCCGCCCCGAAATCGCTCATGACCATAGATGTAACGTACCTTCATCCTTCACCGTTGGATCAAATGCCACGTCCCACATTCCGCTGAGCCTCCCAAATTTAACCATCGTGCAACTCTGAGTTCCAGACTCATCCTCATCTGTCGATCTGGTACATCTTTACAGGTGGGCCGTTGGATCATGTGGTGCCCACCAAATTCCACTGGGCTCCTTCGCTTTAACCGTCGAGCAGGTTTGATCAGCGAAATTGCTCCTAACCGTCGATGCGATATGCCCTTAATCGCTCACCGTCGGATCATCCTCCACGTACCCAATTCTGCTGGGCAATTCGGGGTTATCCGCTGTGCAAGTTCGACCCCCGGAATCTTTCTCGGCTGTCGATCTCACTACTCTTTGATCTCCAACCGTTGGATCAGGCATCATGCACCGGATTCTGCTGGGCAGCTCAGGATTATCCTGTGCGCAAGTCTCACCTCCGGAATCCATAATAGCCGTCGATCCATTCCACTACTGATCCTTGGCCGTCTGATCAACCGGCAGATACCCATTTCGCTGGACGCCTTGGGGCTTATCCACCATGCAGGTTCCGGTTGCAGAATTAATCACAGCCATTGATGTGATACTATTCTGTCCCCCACCGTCGGATCGAGAGGACTATACACGATTTATCCCACCTCCCTTCCTTTAACCACCTCGTGCTTTCATAAGGCGGACCTGATGTGCACCGTGGATCTGCTTAGGACCTCTTTAGAACCATTGATCAGTGTGGCTAGTTAATGGCTCTAATTTCTCCTATCTTCCTCGCATGTTTTGAAAAGCGGAGGGAGTATTGGCCACTGATTTTCTTCTTTGCACCTTGGCATCCTATGATCTTTGGCAACCTGATCGGCATTTAGACCATCATCACACTCATATACTATATCCTTTGACCAAAGTGCCCGAAAAACATTATTTTTTCTCCTCCATGGTCTCATTCTCCTTGGTCAAAGAAAGGTGTTAACAGCTGGCTCCATCTGGGGATGATATCCTCCCTACGAGGTATCAAAGAACTCGTAGACCAGGTGCCTTCTTTTCAACTTTTCATAATAGTTTCCAAAAAACCCATTTTCCATTTTTTGCACATATATCATTTTTATGTATTTGTAGAGAAAGTGACGGTAGGCCTCCAGAATTTTGGGGCTTTTACTGCAAGCTCCAAATATCTTCGGTCTACCATTATTATTGGCTTGTAAAAGAAAAATATGTATAGTCTATAATACATGTTTTACCTTCCTCCCTTAGGACAGGTAATGCTTCAGATATCTCCCATTGATAGGGTTGCTCTCAAGAGGAACCCCATTTGTATACTCCAGCAAAAATGCATTCTGCCCTCTGTATCCGGCAACAACATAAGGTCCGACCCACATAGGATCAAATTTTCCATGTTTTTCTTCATTAGGAGCATCCCACTTCAGAACCAGTTCATCAATCTGAAATTGTTCTTCTTTGACTCTTCTGTCAAAAGTACTTTTCATTTTTTCTTGATGTGACTGTACTCTATCATAGGCCTTGTGTCTTCGTTCTTATAGCTCAATGATCTGATTTATCCTCCGCTGTATGTGGTTCGGTTCTTCTTGCTGATCTTGGAAATATCTCATAACTGGAACCCCTAATGACGCCGGAAAGATCACTTCAGCCCCATACACCAGTTGGAAAGGAGACATGCCAATTGCTCTCTTAGTGCTAATTCTGTCAGCCCATAGAGCGTATTTGAGCTTGGTGTGCCAGGATCTCTTATTGTCCTCCAACATATTTTTGATGATCCTTACCAGACTCTTGTTTGAGGATTCGGCCAACCCATTCCCTCGAGGATAATAGGTTGTCGAATGGTTCAGACTTATGTGATACTTATGGAAAAAATTTATCATTTTCCTGGACTTGAAAGCAGCGGCATTGTCTGTTACTATCCTTTTTGGACATCCAAATCGAGCCAGTATATTCTCTTCAAGAAACTCCATGATCACATTTTCAGTGGCCCTCCTGGTAGGGATTGCTTCTATCCATTTGGTAAAATAATCTGTAGCTGTCAGAATCCACTTGTGCTGACCTGATGAATTGGGGTTTATTTCTCCAATAAAATCCAAACCCCATTGTTGGAAAGGTGCCTCTACTGTTATCGGGTTCAGAGGGAGAGGTAATACTTTTCTTGTACCCTCGAAAATTTGGCATTGATGACATTTGTTGGTTTCCTTATATACATCTGTGAATAATGTAGGCCAATAATAACTAGCTCTCAGGATTTTGTTGGCTGTCACCTTCCAGGAATGATGTCCTCCACAGTCTCCCCTGTGAAATTATCTTGTAATTTGTTGGGCTTCATTCTCCAAGAGACAGTTTAGTAGAACCCCTCCAGGGTCTTTCCAATAGAGGTATTTATTTATGATACAAAATTTGGCAGATTTCAACTTCACAGATCTAGCTCTTGATTTACTTATTCCATCTGGTGCTTGCAGATTGCAGAGGACAAATACAATATCAAAATACCATGGAGAAGTTACAAAATCAACCATCACCTCTATATCCGCTTCCAACTGAGCGGGTTGATGAGATAAGAAATTTATTTGCAGAGCTTCACAATTCGAGTTTGTCATCATCTTTGCAAATCCTTGTCCTTTGATCAGCTTCGTGGGCTTTATCTCTAGGTCATATTCCAATAAGGTAGCTATCCATTTCGCTCTCCTGCCCTTTGGATCTGGTTGAGTCAAAATTGCTTTCACAGCAGCGGTTGGGACATGTGCAATTACATGCAAATGCAGAACATACACTCCAAAATCTTTTAATGCTTTAACTAAAGAATAGGCTTGCTTCTCCATGATGTCATATTTCAATTCTCCATCCCGAAGTATCTTACTGAAAAAAGCTATAGGTTGTTCCTGGTTTTCATCATTCTTTTGTTATAATACTGCTGCTATAGTATGCTCCGAAGCGTAGGAGAATATCGAAAATTCTTTGGCAAAATTTGGACTTACCAAAACAAGGGCTTCTGAAATTGCTTTCTTGATTCCCCAAAATGACTCCTTAGCTTCTGCACTCCACTTTATTTCATGGCCCTTTTTCAACATATTAGTAATATTCATCAAAATATCGGTGAAGCTAGGTATAAATCTCCTCAATAAATTTACATGTCCCAAAAATGACTGTACCTCCTTTTTGCTTCTGGGATCCCCCACTTTTAGGATTGCACTTACTCTCTCAGGATCAATCTTTATGCCATCTTTGGATATTATATGGCCTAGCAGCTTTCCTTCCTCTAATGCAAAATTAGATTTCTTCGGATTCAGAGATATACCATATTTCCTACATTTCATGAAAACCTTCTCAAGATGATGCAGGTGTTCTTTGTCAGAATTAGAGTAGACTGTGATATCATCCATGTAGATCACCACAAAAACTCCAATTTCCCCTGCAAAATCGATGTCCATGGCTCGCTGGAAAGTGGCTCCTGCATTCATTAAACCAAAAGGCATCTTCGCATACATGAAAGTGCCCCATGGTGTAGTAAAGGCAGTTTTCTCTTGATCTTCTGGTAACACTTTGATCTGGTTATACCCGGAGAAGCCATCCAGCATCGAAATCCTTTCAGCTCCCACCACTTGCTGCAACATGTGGTCCATCTTGGGCAAGGGGTAGTTGTCTTTCATGGAGACCTTGTTCAAATTGTGAAAATCTATGCATAGTCTTATCTCTCCACTCTTCTTCCTGACAGGAACCAAATTAGCAACCCACTTAGAAAATCTGAGCGTTACAATGATCTTGGCCTCAAATAACTTCTTTATTTCCTTCTCAATGATGGGGAGCAATTTAGGGTTGATCCTCCTGAGCTTCTGTTTAAAAGGCCTCTCTCCAGGCTTTATAGGAATAGTGTGTTGTATGATAGATGTATCATATTCTTTGAGGTCTTCATAACTCCAGGCAAACACATCTGTGTACCTTTTCATCAACTCCACATACTCCCTTTTCTCCCTTTCAGGCAGCTTCTTGGATAGTTTTATGATTTTAGGATTTTCATCAGTGCCAATATTTTTATCTTCAACTGCATCACCAACCGGTTTCACTTTGGGGTTCTTGGCAACATCATTTTGATCAAAGAGTCTTTCTAAAGGGATCAAGCCCCTTGGTATGAAGTTGTTTTTGAGCTGGATGATATCTTTACCTCCCAGGGTTTTCCTCAAATTCTCAGTGTCTTCTTCTGATTCAACTTCTTCGTCATCTTCGGGGGCCCTATCATTACCATTCTCATTTTCAACCTGAGTATTCACAAACTCTCCTGACAACTCCAGAAATATTCGGATCTACATATCATCTTCGAACACCTTCCAGTATTTGTAATTGTCGGGGATAGACAGTCTGTTCAAAATCTCCACCTGGTATTCCTTTTTGACTGGTCATGGGGGTTTCAAATTTTCCAGCGGATACTGCTAAGGAATTAGCCACCATATTGTCAACCCTGGGAACCACCTGAATTGTGTGCTCTGTAAAGAAGTTGCCAAGCATATCCCATACTTCATTTCTGTAAGCCCTCATCTGAGGATGCTTAGTTTGATAACTCTCATTTACCTGGTTTATCACCAACTCGGAGTCTCCTAGGATCTTGACCCTCTGAGACCACAGATCTGTCAAAGCATGCAACCCTAACAACAGGGCCTCGTACTCCGCTACATTATTAGTGCATTCAAACAGCAATTTGTATGACAAAGCTTTGAAATCATGAATAAGAGAAATGATGTAGACACCAGCCCCAACACCAACCTTCGCAACAGATCCATCAAAATACATGATCCATTGGCCTTCTTTTTTCTGTTTCGCTTCCAGAGCTTGCTGTTCCAAAACTTCTTTTTCTTTATTCTCCTCGGACTTCTCCTGTTCTTCAGATTTCTTCTGCAATGCAACTTCCAAATCATGTGGGGTAGCCTCATTAAAGAAAATGGAAGATCCTAAATCAGTGTCGACAGCATATATATGATGAATTTCGGGCTTAGCCTGACTGCTAACCACATAAGGAGTTCTCTTTTTTCTATACAATCTTCTGCTCCCATCTGGAACTGGAATGGTAGCATACGACATGTCCATCTGCAAGCTACCTTTCAGCTTGGAAGTCCAATATCTTGACAGCAATACCCCAAATTTGGGTGGGATTTCTGCCACTACTACATCCATGACTATGGTCTTAGAAGGCAGTTTGTTCAGGGTTACCACCATGTCCTTAATCAGTCCCAGGCATTTCACCCTCCTGGACTCGAACGAGTACAAATCTTTATAGGGCCTTGTTACCTCCAATCCTAAACTTTCTACCACTCCTTTGGGCATCAGATTATGTGACGCCCTAGAATCCAACATGGCATTGTGGACCACTTTGTCGAGCACATTTAGACTTAAGTAGAAAGGAGGCACCTCTTCACCCTATAAATCTTCAACTTTTGATCCAAATGAAATAGAAGGATTATCATCATTCAAATTTAAAATGTCAGACTTCCCTTCACCTTGGTCTTTGACCATTTTTGAAATAGTATCTCTGTATTCAGTGTTCCTCAATAACTCATTAAATGGAATAGAGATCTTCAGTTTAGAAAGCTCATTTTGCAGGTTAAAACCAGCACTAATCTTTTCCACCTCAACCGGAGTCACCTTCTTTATTACTTTATCCCTCTGTACATCATTCTCAACCTCTCTACTCACAAAGGGATCTTTCGGTACTTCCTTCCCCTTTTCCCCATTCAAAGAACTAGAGGAAGGCTGATTTGGGTTTGCCTTCCCTTTACTTATAGGGACATCTCTATTTCTTAGTCTCATTTTCCTTTGGACATCGTCCATCGCATGCAAATAACCTCTTTGATATAGTTCATTCTCAAATTCTTCATTCACATCTTGCTGCGCAAACATATTATGCTCCTCTTCAGTAAGATATATTTCAGAATCTTGCTCCCCAAACAGATGAATCTCATTTTCAGGGGGATCTTCCTCTTCGCCAACATAATTTTCAGGAAAATGTGGGCGGATGGGTAGTTCTTCTTGGTTTCTTGGATTCCTCTGGTCTCTCTGTCTATTTTGAGGGGGAATAGGGGGATTGGGTCTTTTGAAGTTTGGATTCCTGATCTGGGGATCTTCTTGCTCTCTATTGAAAGGCCTAGCATCCATGGTTAACTTATCCATCAACTTCTCCATAGTCTTCAGCACTATCTCAAACTTAACATCTGCAGCAGAAGATGAAGTAGAAGGTATATTTTCTTCTTTCCTCCTCCTATCCATATCTCTATGCTTGATCTTTCCACTGGCCATCATGTTAGCTTCCACTTCTAGGGCATCAGTAAACATGGAAGCAAGAGTTGCCGATTTCCTTTCCCGCAAGGAGAATGCAAAATCATTATCAAAAGCCCCAGCATAATGCAGTTTAGCAGCTGCGGGAGAAGGCTTTATATCTTCTGGGATAGAGTTATAAGCCCTCATGAACCTACTTGAGAATTCATGGACCGACTCAAAACCTCCTTTCTTAATACCGTTATACTGAGATAAAAGCTGCAGAGGATTTAGTTTATCATCCCATCTATCCAAAAATGCATTCTGAAAAGCCTGAAAATTCACAATAGACCCAGGTGGGAGGTCCTTAAACCACTTTTTTGCCTCCCCAGACAAACTTTGGGCGAATAACCGCATTTTGACATCAGGATAGTCTACTTCTTCCAAGTCAATGAAGTCTTCAAACTTGGCAATGTGTTGTTTTGCGGTTATATCCCCTTCCCCATCAAACAAAGATATTCTCTGAGAATAATTTTGGGGAAGATCATGCAACGCAACAGGGGGACGCAAAGGGGAAAATCTAGCAGCCATGGGTCTGGGCGGGTTTACAGGGACTGCAGTACTTTGAGGATGATCGGAGGCGGTTGTTTTAGCTTTGGAGGTTTGTCGTAAGTCTTTCTAGAGGGAATCTAACAAATGGGATTCTAACTCACCAGGATTAGGATTAATATTTTTGAGGTCGGATTCAGACCTGGTTCTGAACCTACAAGGATTGGACTCAGCACTTTTTAGGTCGGGTTCAGATCTAGTTCTCAATGGCGTCTGTGCAGCGTTGATTTCCCATGCTGGATTAGTATGAGAATCTGGTGCTGATGATGGGCCGAACAAAGGAAAATCTACCTTCTCTTTATTCCTTCTTTTAAACAATTTTTTTGGATTCTCAAAACTTTTCAAAATTTCGGTATCAGAGTTACCTCGTGTGTGTCTTCTGGAAGCCAGATTGTTGTTCTTGAACTCTGAAACAATTTCATAGTGGAGTCGCCAGGGAAAGTACACAACCTTCTTTTCTTTTCGAAATTCCCGTTTTCCCACAGAAATCTCTCTCAATCTTTGTCGTTCTCCCGGGGTAGATATACACTTTCGTCCCCGGCAATGGCGCCAGTTTGTTAGCACTCAGAATGTACCCAGGTTGCAAAAGGTACACCTCGAGGTAATAGCAAAACCACTTTAGGAAGATAATTAGTATTCTCTTCCAGAGAGGGATCTCTCAATACAGACTTTACAACTTTACAAGACCAAATGGTAACAATATTCAAAGGTTTATTTGTTTGGTTGAAACAATCACATATCCATTGGGCAACGGAGTCATATACATATAAAAGATCCCCAAAATGCATACACAAGATTTTCTCAAAGGAAAGATATCACATAATTGCAGTCATTTCATTTGTCAAGGTGAAATAGAAAAGACGAGGGAACAACCCATCAATACATAGCGTCTAAGACGAATTCCATATCAACTTTAGTATAAAAATCATATAATACCCGAAATGATGAATAGAGCATAAGTATATGAATTCTAATCATCAAACACTATGTTCCAGATACGAAAGAAAAACAGAATGGAGTGTTACACAGGAAAAATTACGACCACACAAAGAAAGAAAGCACGGACTGCAACATCAATGATACATGAATCTTTGAAAAAGGACCCTCATGCATTCATTTTGGTATTAAAAAATAAGACAGATATGTTCTCCACAATCACTTCATTCGATGGGTTCCAACCCCAATCTCATAAAAAGATACAAATATATAGATTAAACAATAAGTCTGCCTCTAGCAGATCAATAACAGAATGGCCGGCGTAAATTAGAGTTTGTAACTGAATTTCCTACACCACTAGGAAGTTGTTACAACTCCATTCCTAACAGACCACTAAGTATAAATCAGCTAGATAACAAACTTTTCCCCATCAGCTCCGAATCTTTTCCCCAATAGCTCCACGTCCTTTGCCCCATCTGCTCCGAATCTTTGCCCCAACAACTCCACGTCCTTTGCCCCATCAGCTCCTCAGCATCTGACACCTGTTTCTAGAAGGAAAGAATATACTTTGTTTTCTCAAATCACTCGACAGCTCTCCACTGCTCTGAACTTGGGGTATCACTTTCCATCATCTCCCGAATGGCTACCTTGAGCTCCATATATGCTTCATAGGATTTCTTGGGCAATCTAGCTTTGATAACGGTGAACTTCTGCAGGACTTGGAAATCTTCTGTTAACATGTCTATAATGGTTTTCCCTATCAGGCTCTTCTCCAAGCTATTAAACTTTGAGTGGTCCATGCGAGCCCGGACGAGCAAGTGCTGATAATGCTCGGGTGGGAGCATCTTACCTTCTTTGTCCCAGAAGGACGGCAATCCTTCTTTGAACAGCTCCTTGAACTCTTGCTTGAAATTTTTCACCTACATCAGCAATTCTTCTGATTTGTCTTGGACAACCTTCATTAAATGGTGCTTTTGGATGACCTTCTTCACTGACAGCACTATTGAAATCCCGTCCTTTATGCCCATGTTGTGTAGCTTTTGGTATGACAATGAATTCAGAAAATTCAATGTAGTTTGAGTAGTAGTGAGGGGTCTTCTTGCCATGTGTTCATTCACTAGGTTCAGTCGTTGTTGGGCCAACTCTGTCACTATACACAAATCATCAATGAAACCCAAGTAGTGCAGGAATTTGGTAATCTCTACGGTCAGGGTATCCCAAATAATATGTTTCGCCCCTTGAAGAGGGCCTTTCCTGATGCTTTTTTCTTTCAATTCATCGATCTTTTTCTGTAATTGATGCTTCTCATGCAAAATCTATTTTTTATTTTCATTCACCTTAGCTAATTCGGCCTTCATCTTTTCATTCTCAGTTTTCAACCCCTTAATTGCTTCCTCCTTCAGACTTACTTGGGACATAGATACCAACAAGTCATCTGCAGAAAAATCAGCTAGTGGCTTTTGGATATCTACAATAGATAAGTCATCGCCGGTAGGGGTCTGGCTCATCATCTCCTCCATTATCTCCTTTTCTTCAATCTGATCTTTCTTCAACAGGAGATTTGGGATAGCAGCTCCTCCCTCTCGGCTTCCCACCTATTCGTTTCCTCTTGGAGCTCTCTAGCTTTTCCCTTGTATTCCATCATCTCCTGATGGATTTTGTATCTCTCCTCTTGGAGGGCTAGCAATTCAGCTGATTGGACATGTTCTGAGCCTGGCATCTTCAACTCCTTTTTCAAAACCTGGAGTGCGTTATCCTTCTCTTCTAGCAACTTCTTGACAGCCTGGGTATTGTCTGAGCTAGCGATGCCTGCTTGCATTTTTCTAATTTGAATAACATTTTCCTTATTTTCCACTTTCTCATGTTTTAACTGGACTTCCAATTTGTCTACCAACACCTATAATTTGTTTATCCTCACCATGGCCTGCAAAAAATCTGAGTAGAGGATGTCACTTGTTTGTTTATGCAGCTGAATTTTGTCAGGGGTGCTGATTTTGTCCAACCTGACTTCTATTTGAGACATCCTTTTATCATTCACTATGGCCATCTTAAAAGTGTTTGTCTCCGCATCCCTAGCCGAAACTAGAGACGTTTTGGAACTGCACAAGTTTCTTACCCTTGGTAGTAAACTTCTGGTTTCCTCCAGGGACTGCTTTCTCTTTTCCATGTAGCTGCTCTTGAGCTCTTCTTTAGTCTTAAACAAGGGACTGGAGTCTGGGATGTCTACATCACCTTCTGAAATTTTAAAAGAAACTTGGTTTATCTGTACTGTCTTCCTAGGGACTAGGGCAACCTTTTTGAACACACCCAAATCTTCATCATCTACGATCTCGCTACCCTCGAGCAGCTTTGCCTTCTTATGGGAAGCCTCGTCATCTACTTCCATACTGTCAGCATTGGACAAACTCCTCTTAACTGCACCACTAACACCTTCGGATATTTGGAGTGCTGTACCCGGTGCAGGATGTGTTTCTTCATCGGACTTTGTCTCATCAGTGAACTGCAGTAAATTAGCCATCTCAACTAACCCCTCAACAGCTTGATGCTCAAAGGGATTATTCTTGTTAGCTCTTTTTCTTAATGAAATTACTTGGTGGGGGTCGTAATTTACACTTGACTCTTTAGTGAACTCCATATTTTCCAGCAACTTTTCTATAAAAACTAAGGCGCCCTTGCTTTTAAAAATGAAGGTGCCAACCTTAACCGAAAATTTGATGTTCGAAGATTTCTTGAAGGCACAAAAATATTCCTCTTCGGACAGCAATCTCTGTCGCATGAATTCCAATGCGAATACTCTAGGGGTCAAAAAGGAAGGTAGCCTATAAGGCTGACCTATGAAGCCATACATTCTCAACACGATATAATCTCTGTACAAGAACCAATCTCCAACCCGCTCTTCTGGCGAAGACTGCATCAAGCTTCTCATTTCTTCAAGGACGCGGGGAAATTCTTCATTGAACAGCATTTTGTATATCTCAGACATGATCAAATTGGCAAATTCGATCATGCTAATTTGCTTAGGTAAATCAGAGGAACATAGGGTACTCAGGAACTTCAACTCTGAGATATTAGAACACAGTATCATATTAAGCAAATAGGTCTGGAACCTGAAAAACCGGTCCTTGGGGAACTCGCTCAGCTAAAGGTGAATTGAATCAGCCAGGTATTCATCTAAACTAAAAATTGGGGTTGACTAGGACTCAGAAATGGGGGAATTCATTCTCAACAAAAACCCGAGAATGACCTTCCCCACACGACAATCCTCATCTAGACCTAGGACTTGACATACCAAAGAAATGACTAATTGAACTTCACTCTTGAACATATGCACAGGGTAGGGCAGGGATAAACCATTTACAGACTGACCATATTTTAACACGCCCGACAAGAACTTACAGCGGGTTTTGGCTTTGCACTTCTTATACAATTCAACCAGAACTGACTCGTTTATAACCTCACGGCTGTCTGGGTAACTTTCCGGCAAACTAAGGACTTCCCGAATGACCGCAGCATTGACTCTACACAATACTTTGGACGTAGCTCGACTGACAATAACTCTTTGAGACGGAGAATAATTTGAATCACACCACTCTGCGAACTCTGGGAAGTGGAGGGTCTATTCAATGGAGAAATAGTACAGGAAAGACCTGCACACATTCAGCACATCATCCCCCTGCGAGTGGTGATACCACAATTTTTCTTTATTATCAGACACGCTCCCCACAGAGAGGAAGGGGTCGCAGACATTCCTATCCCTATCAACTAGGAACTCTTCTCTATCATCTACAACTTGACCCGACACCTGAACCTCTTTTCTTCGGTCCATTACTGAATTTCACACTGGTAACTTATAGGAGGAATTACAGAATTACTGGGCTTTAGTGTTACCTGGTTTACTGTGGCGGCGCGTGCCCGAAGCGTGTCTTCCCTTGATGAATAGAAGCCAAAACTGACAGATGGAAGCTTCCAGACATGCCCGTCCTTTTCACTGGTCCCGAGTGAATAAAATAACAATGATAGAGGTCAACCCTTCGCTTTTATAAGCCTTTTTATTCCCGGAGCCTATCACCATTCTCCACGTGGAGGATCATTTATTCTCCGCAACTACCACTTACTATCCACCGCACATCTTTCTTCTCCGGATCCATTACCCACCGTTGATCTGATCCCTTGCGAAATTCCGGCCCTCGGATCGCGCGGCACGTATCCGTTTCCGTCGGGTGCCTTGGTGATAAACCCCATGCAAATCTCCGCTCTGGAATCGCTCGTGACCGTAGATGTAACTTACCTTCATCCTTCACCGTTGGATCAAATGCCACATCCCACATTCCGCTGAGCCTCCCGACTTTAACCATCATGCAACTATGAGTTCTGGACTCATCCTCATCCATCGATCTGGTACATCTTTATAGGTGGGCCGTTGGATCATGTGGTGCCCACCAAATTCCACTGGGCTCCTTCGCTTTAACCGTCGAGCAAGTTTGATCAGTGGAATTCCTCCTAACCGTCGATGTGATATGCCCTTAATCGCTCACCGTCGGATCATCCTCCATGTACCCAATTCCACTGGGCAATTCGGGGTTATCCGCCATGCAAGTTCGTCCCCCGGAATCTTTCTCGGTCGTCGATCTCACTACTCTTTGATCTCCAACCGTTGGATCAGGCATCATGCACCAGATTCCGCTGGGAAGCTCGGGATTATCCCGCGTGCAAGTCTCACCTCCAGAATCCATAATAGCCGTCGATCCATTCCACTGCTGATCCTCGGCCGTCCGATCAACCGACAGATACCCATTTCGCTGGACGCCTTGGGGCTTATCCGCCGTGCAGGTTCCGGTTGCGGAATCAATCATAGCCATTGATGTGATACTATTATGTCCCCCACCATCGGATCAAGAGGACTATACACGATTTCGCCTGCCTCCCTTCCTTTAACCACCTCGCACTTTCATAAGGTGGACTTGATGTGCACCGTGGATCTGCTTAGGACCTCTTTAGAACCATTGATCAGTGTGGCTAGTTAATGGCTCTAATTTCTCCTATATTCCTCGCATGTTTTGAAAAGCGGAGGGAGTATTGGCCACTGATTTTCTTCTTTGCACCTTGGCATCCTATGATCTTTGGCAACCTGATCGACATTTAGACCATCATCACACTCATATACTATATCCTTTGACCAAAGTGCCCGAAAAAGATTATTTTTTCTCCTCCATGGTCTCATTCTCCTTGGTCAAATAAAGGTGTTAACAACTAATATGGATAAGTAGATGATTTTCTGGTATCTTTGATGTGTTTGCATGTTTGATCTGTTTGCAGGTACACAAGTTCACTATCGAAGCAGCATTCCAGGTGTCTACGACATCCATGGAAGGTCTTCATCCTTTGTCATTCACTCATTTGTTTTGGATCTGAACCATTCAGACCATAGGAACAACTTCTATCTGCAGAAGGTGAAATATTCCTGGTTATAGCTAGATATTGATTATGGGAAATACAGATCATGTATTGATGAAAGCTTAAGGATTCTGTAGAGAAAGTACAGTTTACAAAAAATGATAAAATCCAAGAAGCAACTAATGAGGGAGAGGAAATGTTGCAAATGCAACCAATGAATCACCAACAATGAAGAGAAGGGAGGATAGTGAAGAAACTAACAGAAATTATATGCTACTGAGATGAAAAACAACATGGTGCCTATGATAGGGGGGATTGGGAGATTGAATTCTGAAAATGAAGGTGCCATGATAAAACGAAACAATTCAAGAATCATTATAAGTTGATATTTATACAGTAAACTAGTACCTCAGTTTTTTTTGTTTTCTACATCTTTCATTACTTAGGGGTTGTCGTCTAGGCTCCCATTATGTATCAACACGTGTACTCAGTTGCCCCTTATATTTCTTTTGTGATCATTTGTTGTACTTTAATAAAATGATCTTATCTTATGTCCCTTGGTTGTTAGCGGACATATGTTTTTTATGCCTTATTCGACTTGTGAGTGGTGTTTTCTAGGGTCATATTTCTTTTGTTAGCATTGGTTTCTTTCCTTTAGGCGAGTCTTCTTCCTAGATCTTCAATACTGTTGAATCTTGAATTATCCTTGATCCTCTAAATTCAGGCTCTACATAGCTCCTCTATTATTTATCTTTCTAATCATTTATAAGAATTTCATAAAGGTTTTGATTATAAAGTCTGTATTGTCTAGTTCTGACATTGTTTTTGAAATCTTTCATGATTCCCTTAGGATTTTCCAAACTGGTTACTTTTTGTTTTTTCTTAATATGCTATTGTTTGCTGTTAAAAAGTCGTCATTTTATCTTTGTTATTTTATGAAGATATTTTGTAAGGGAAAGGTTTGGCTTTCCTATGGTATTTTAGACAACAAAGTAAGTATGTTCTTGTCATTCCTCATGTAAATTAACATTGCTTAAAAGAGTTATAAATGATCCATAGGTAGTCAAGAATGTCTCAAATAACGGGCTTACATGGAAATGCAAATCTTTCTTGAAACAAATGAAATGCAGCTATGTTTTTTCCTTAGTGTCATATTTAAGTCGATGTATGCTCAATTATTTTAGTTGTAACTTTGAGCACAACTATCCCTTATTTGTTAAAATGTGGTGATGTCAATGCTCTGATTTTATCTTTTCCAACATGATACGGGACTATGTAAGAGTCTCCTTTAGGAGTATGCACAAAAACTGAGCCTGCCACTTCCTAGTTATTGTTGTAAAAGGTTAGGAAAGATACATTTGCAAAACCTGTAGGGGGTAATGTTTACGTTTGTTCCATTAGAGGAAATATCATTTGCATGGTTACTAGGTTTTTAAACATCTTTATCTTCTAGTTATTAAGTATGATATTTTGTGTAACAACTATTTGGAAAATAAGGTTGAGTATTGTTACCACACAAACTAGCATCTTAAGATTGAATCCCTAAAATCAATCATAACATATGGATAATTAAGAGGGAAGGCAATGTTACCATGCCTAACCCTCTCTTGATATTTAGGTTAGCTCTTCACTAGATCAAGGGAGGATTCCTTAAATAGGAGTATTATAGTAAAACAAGGAAGCACATGATGAAATCAAAGAATAACTTTATCAAAAAAAAATGTTTTGTTTTTTTAGAAAAGATAAAGGTGATGAAGGGATTGGAGACCAATGTCTTATCAAGTGGGAAAATGGGGTCAACTAAGGATTCAACAATGGTTTATTAGGAAAGAATAGAAATTTATAGGTTTGATTTTAAGATCAATCAAAGGGGAAATTTCTAGAGCATAAATTTCAAATGCACATTAAGGAGGAAGACTAGCATGGAAGGAATCGAAAAACACATAATATACAACAAAAATTGGGCACCTAAACTACACTTCCAACTGATAGAAAACCACATAAATGATAGAGTCTATTATTTATTACCTCAAATTCGTTGACAATTTGAAGATCCATCTATCAACCAAACAAAAGAATACGAGAAGCCTTCAATGGAGCACTAGCCTTAGCCATCCATAAGAACAAAGAAATATTCCAAAATTCTAATGGGGTTTCTCCTCCATTACAAACATGATAAATGAATGAGAATGAAAATCCTCATATAGGTTGTATTCCATCTCATTCTACAATAATATATGAATAAAAGTAGGCTAAAATACTAGATCTAGCCTAGCATAGAGTAAGCAAACCAAAATGCTCCATCAAAACTATAACAAACCCTAACATCCGCCATGGAATGAGGTGGTTAAAACCACAAGTACAATATCCAAGATATAACAAGGTCCAATAAATAGGGTGCCTCCACTAAGCATGGATTAACACAAGTAGAAATTGTAATGCATGGCCTCCAAAGGCTCTTCCAATGGCTAGCACTTTGACCTCATCAATGTGTAATGAAAGAATCCAAGTAGAAGATGTTTTTAAATAATGAAATGGAAAACCCCTAGATTAGGGTTTGACCAGCCTCTAAGACCCAAGTATCCTCCATAAGGTGTGCAACTAACCGTCAAAAGTGGAAATCTAGGTGAGCGGATCCCTAACTAGTGGAATTCTCACAGAGAATGAATCTATGAGTGCACAAACAACCCTCCAAATGGAGTCTATTAGCCCCTATATGGAAATATCCTCTAAAAGCAGCATAGATATTCCAAAAACTTAACACTCTCCCAAAAATTACCTAAGTAAGTGTGCCAAGGACTCTCCAAAGGTGGAAACTCCAAGGGGAAAAACCTAATCAGTTCACAATGGTCCATCATAAACAACATAGGAATGAGTCATATTTCCCTCCAAGGATGAACAATGCACAAATATTGGAAAATAATCATGGAAGGAAAACCATTATGCTAAACTCTCTCATCAACATGGAATAGAAATTCTCCAAAATTGGCATAGAGAAAAGAGCATTCCTCTACAAGGTGGAAGCTCCATAAAGTAGGGCCTCCAACAAGGAGATAGATCCAACAAAACCCCAAGAAAACCAAACCTTGTCCATAACAAACACATTATAAGTTGTGTGTCCAATATTCATCTTGATTATTAAATATGATACAGGTCTATCTTAGAGATCTAAAAATGATGGTTAGATTTCCACATAAAAGATCCAGTATACTTTACATGACCCTATCCTTTCCAAAAAATCCTCACATATTTTACACAAGTGCACACTTACAGGTATCAAAATGGAAAATACTGATTTGGAGAAGAATAGACCTCAGAGGAGTCCCATGTCTAGGTCTGATATAGGCTCAACACCCCTTTTGAACACTTTTTTATTAACAACTAGATTGTGTTGTTGCTATAAGTCCACCTCTAAATGTCTTCATGTGTTCCCTCTGTTTAGATGCATCCATTCCACAAGGAGAAGTATCCATGAAGATTTATGGATGAATATATCTGGTTTCTTTTGCAACAACAATCTAGATTAAAGAGGTGGTATCAATCCTTTATTAGCACCATTCAATGGTGACCCAAGATGGGAAAATTTCTAGTGGAACTTTTTGGCATGGATATCCATGAAGACTTCTCATAACAATACATGGATCTGCATCAAAACTGCTCAGGGTTTTCCCCGTAGTAGCAATTTGATTTTTTCATTGAAAACATTACATTTTGCAAGAAGCATTCCTCATAGTCAGGCCTCACACCATGTACAACAACACAAGGATGCAATTTGCTTGCTATATGCAACCCTTTTAATGATTTATATAACTCTTTTATGATGTTACCCTTAGCAAATAATACTATTAATGCTTCAGATCGAATTTTGGGTGCATATACTTCATCATCCTATATCATCAACATGATTCACATTTGAGGAAATTAATAGGTTCAACTTGAGGTTGATCATTCATTGGTTTTTGGGCTACAATAATGCTTCAATACCTTCCCATTATACTACTAATTGCACTATTACCTTCCTTCTTGTTACTAAGTGTTAATATGGCAGATTTTAGAAATGAAAACAATCTTAAGTGTTTGATAGATTCCTTCATCTGGAACCATGTTTATTTCATCTCAAGACAACAATATTTTCACCCATATTATCAATTAGAAATAGAGCCAATGATGCTAACCAAGCATTGCAACGGAATCAAATTCAATCCATCCATGCCAAATCATCTCAATCAACCAAGCATTAATCATGAAATTTCCAAATCAAACCAGCAGAGCAAGTGATGTGCAAGTGGGATGCATTATTGTCATGAAACCATCAATAATCACCATGTGTGAGTACATCAATAGCTAATTGATAAGGAAAATCATCCCATAGCTACCAACATGTAGATCCATCATGAAAAGCTATGTATCCATAGGCATTAACCCAAATATGTCATGAGAATCAAATGGGATAAAACACCAAAATATTGGGCATCATCAAATTGGGCCATCCCAGTTTCCAACAAGATTCAAGTCCCTACTGAAACATTTGATAAAAATCACAAGAAGATGCCCATGCAAAATAGGGGTAACGAGTATTGCAAATTAACTCACAAATGACCAGGATGTATGTACCCTTTTACAATTGTTTGAAAGGGATTTCTTAAAGTTTAGACCATGGTGTTTACACCTATATTATTGAAAGGGATGTATAATGTCCCCTTGGAAATTAGTGTTTTTGTCTGCTACCGCTCATTCCATGAGGGTTAAATGTGATTTTGATCACAAAGATTTAGCTTGATCAATAGTGTTGCAGAAGGGAATCCTGGATGGCCAAAGTCTGAAGTGTCTGAAGGGACTCCAAGTTAATGATATATTGTATGATTAGTCTGGCCAACATCAAACACTGGGAACCCTCTAGCATCCACAAAGTAACCTCCAAGGTAGTAATCAATTTTCAAAATATTAGATTCATGCACATTAAGAACTAGGGAAACAAGATAGCCGATTGTCACACCAAAAGCTCATTGTCTATCCTTGTGGATGTCATTTTGTCCAAGGAGAACTGGGACACCATACTGGAGTCAATCATCAGGGATAATGTTACCAATCTAGTGGAAACCTTAGCAGAACCAACCCTTAACTCAATTCCCAAGTCTGTCCCAATGTGTAGAGGGGATTTTCAATCAGTCTGGGTATTTTTTAACTTTTACTCTTTCTATTCATGTTGTCCTTCTCCCATTTTGTGGATGGATATTATATCTATCAATTGGATATGTATCACCAAAATCACCTCCCAAATCCATATCATGATGAATCTAAGGTTCCTGATCCACAGGAAGCTGGATAGAATTTGTTAAATAAATAAGTGGTGTAAGGTCTGTTCTCCTCACTATTCTCTCCCTATTTTGCACAAAGCATTGGGAGGTTATCTGATTATGAACACTTTGGTGTTGCAATGGAGGGCAGTGGCAACTCATCATTTTTCTAAGCTCAGGTTTGGTCTCCACATAGCAATTAGGAATCCCTATGTTTCTTCAGCATTTCAAGAAGTTTGTCTTTGTAAATTTTAGTTCCAGTTCAGCACTGGAGTCCTATGCAATAAAGATCAAGATATCCTTTAATTTCGGTGAATAAATTGTACAAGGGAAGCTTTGTGTGAAATTTTCCCTGGCTTCAAGCAGGGATCCAACTCTAGATCCTTAATGAAAAAATTTATTCAGTCAGGTTAGTATAAAAGCCTCTTATGAATGTGGCCCTAACTGCAAGCACATATCCATCTTCAGGTACTTCACTATTGTATGATCTATCAGTCTTATTACTATGCCTGATTATTTAATAAATAGTTTTTTAAACCAAAAATACAAATTCTTGATCTTGGTACAAAAACAAAGAAATGCCAAAAGGAAATAAAAAAATAATGCCTTCTAGAATCTAAACAACATGCTACCACAAGTCATAGTTAAGCTACAAATGATTACATTGATATTTATACATTGCAATTTCAGATGCAAGTAACATTTTTTATCCCATGAAATATTACATTAAGTAATATTTTGGCCAATCTACACTTGTCAATCCCCCACTTTGTCTGCTTGTGAAAGACAGTAAACTGAGATAGGATAATAGTCCTAGAAAACAGTGACAAAATTGCATTTCATTATGTTAGTAATCTATCAATACAGATAACAATTCTCAAATCTGACGCATCCTTTCTCATATAAGTTTGTTTTTGTGTATTTGTATGACATTTTTATTTATAGTGGTAGCAAAGGTGATCATTTAGCATATTAGATTGGTGTTGTAAGTTTTGTATAGAAAGGAGTTGCAAATAAATTTGAAGAAGTTGTTGTATTTCAGATTTATAACCTTGTGGAAAGAATTGAGCCTGGGCTTTGAGAAGGTGAAGGCTCTGCTGCATTGGCTAGTACTGTGCAGTGTACATGGGGTGAAGAGTTTCCATGGCATTTATAGCTTTTACAATAAGTTTATTAATTTTTTAGTTCTTCTTTACTATTTGAAGCAAGCACGAGGTCTTCAAAATAGGTACAGATGACCCTGTTTCCAAAGTTGCAGACAACTCTTTATGCTCCATCTTTTCCTGGATTCCTTGAGTCTATCAAAATTAAGTATTATCCCATGTTGTTGTGCCATATTTGGGGCTCAAGGTTCTTGAGGGTTGTTTATTCATGGTATTTATTCAAATGTTTTTAACCAATACATGCACCGCTTTAGTTATTCAATAATTACTTAGCTATTATGTGGGGATATAAAATGAATTATTATCAGCATTTTATTGATTTTATCATCTGTCGAGCTTATCTTATTGTAATGTTGGAATATTTTGTTGATTGTGTTGTTGTAGATATATTTTTATAATGGCTCAAATGGAAAGCTAGAATAAAACATGGATATAAGGGAACAAGTAATATAGACTAGGGAGAGCTGGTTGTTTGTTGATAATGAAACATCAATGGTATATCGAGTTCGTTATATTGTGAAATTTTCTTATGTTTCTTAGTAGTTTAAAATTTTAGCAGTTGAAATTTGTTTCTGATTCTTTAACCTTTGTAAGCATTTATTTTCTTATTTGTGAAGAGTTAATTTCTATATTTGTTGATTGTTTAGATGGGAACTAAAGGCAACTTCAAGAACAGATATAAACCACATGTTGGTGAAGGTCTGTTGAGCCCAAATAGAGAAATGGTTACATATTTTGTAAAAGATATTTTTACCGAGCATCCTACATTTGCAAGGACAATCCAGATAAAATTCCTTGGTATAAGTGGTAAAAAGGTAAACTCTCTTAACAGTCTATGTTTGTGATGTTTGGCACTATCTTATGTTAGCTCAAAATAATTTGTGGGGTTGTGAATTCTTAAAACTTGTATCCCTTTATGTTTTAAAAGCATCCTTGATTTTTGTTTTTGTAAATGGTTTTTTTCTTTTGTCTCTTCTCAAATGCATTCTCATTCATTGTATGATCTCTTATGGGTTCATCTGTTTTTATTTTACATTCTTTCCCAGTAATGTTCATGACAAAATATCTCTTAGCGTCACAAGGCATTGCGACATTCGAGGATTGTGATGGGATTTCATGGAAAATAGAGTGGTATGCACACCTGCAGTCTGGACGGAGACTTGTGTTCACTACTATGCTCTAAATTTTCTTCTGATCACAGTGCAAAACATGGTGATATGTTACTTGTGGAAATCCTAAAATTTGGCATTAAAAGTATGATTTATGCTCTATATTATTATTGTAGCATTTTATTTTGAAACCTTAAATATTGTAGCTTAAATGTTGTAGATGGTAAATGTTATTTAGGGGCTATTGTCTGGGCTCCCAAAATGTATCAACATGTTTACTCAGCAGTCCCATTAGATTGACTTTGTGACCATTTGTTGGACTTTAATTCAATTACCTTATCTTATCTAACAATTATGGATGCCCATCCCCCTGTTCTGGAAACTAATGCAACATAAATTTTAAATGCGGTTAGTAATTGTAGCATTATAGATTATGCTTGCAACAATAGAAAGCCATCTGTCATCATACGCATTTAATTTGTTTTGCTAGCAGTGTGATGCGCATTGGTTCTTAGCAATGTGATGCCCATCATGTGGGAATTGTACTCCCTTCATATTATTCCTGTCAACTTGTCAATAAGTTATAACAAAATTCTCTTTGCTCAACTTAATAGCGATTTTTATCTTACTTTTTGCGTTGGTCATTTCTATATGATTTTCATGGTCACTGAACATGAACATAAACCAGGTCACTTATCTTATGACTACCTAGCTAGGTTTCAACTTCATCGTTGCATTCTTTCATTGCATTCACATTCCAAGATTTAGATAGTGGGTATATTTGAAATCAACATTAACTTCTCATTTTCTCTTATTTTTGTAAAATTTTTCCTTTCATTTGGATGAGCACTGTTCCATAGATATTGATGGTGCTTTCTTAACTGTACATATTTTTCAAATTCCCTATTTAGTATCTACAAGACCCTGGGTTCATTCCTATTATAGTTCTCTGGATCAACCTTTGAACTGTTGGTGATCATAAGTGGTCAAATCACTAGGGATCTGTTATACCTAAATCCTGTCACCATCATGTGATGAGATCCTTAACTAATATGTTTGCCCTTAATCCCAACACTTGGAGTGGAAACTTGCTCTGTTTGTCAATTCTACTTGAAAAAACCTAGCATCGCGCTTACCCTTTGGCTGATGAGCGATACCTTGCTCAGCACCACCTGTGTCATGTTATATAAGAGCAGTGCCACTGCCTATAGGCTTTTTTCTTAAATCGGTTCTCACCTAAACTGCTCTGTCATAAAGGAAGAAAAGCGGTACCCCAGGTAAAATGGGAAAAGAGAAGTTTCTCGAGGCTTCTAGATCATGATCCTCGTGTCCTCCCTTATCCCTATAAATATGGGTTAGTTTGAGCTCAATATCCCCTTTGGTAGGATCTTGGAGCCATCTCACCAATAATGCTCTCAACTATCCCTATCCATTGAGCCTTATAAATACAAGCTCATATCCATAGTTGAGGGGGAGAACTATAGATGTATTGTTATGTTGTTGGATTGACTACCTAGTCCAAATCATTGGAGAGCATAGAGAGCAGAGTTGGAGCTTATGGGGATGAAGTGTTTGTCTCATGGAGGGGCTTGTCGACACTAAGGAAATGGTTGTAAGATTCTCCATACATTCTTAATGTAAAGCTGATTTCCATCCCACATTACTGTTGTTTTGATTTTACATGTATATGTTGTTAGATTCCTTAGTCACTAGCATGGATAAGTAGATGATTTTCTGGTAGCTTTGATGCACTTGTATGTTTGGTATATTTGCAAATCCATAGGTTCATAATCAAAGCAGTATCCCAGGTGTCTACAACATTCAGGAAGGTCTTCATCCTTTATCATTCAATCATTTGTTCTGGATCTGAACCATTCAAACTAGAGGAACAGCTTTTGTCTGTAGAAGGTGCAATATTCCTGATAACAAATCTGGCAACTCCATTGGAGAGCAAAGCAAATTGCAGTTGATTTGATATTCCTCAGTCCCTGAACACTTGTCCGAATCAAGGCTCCAGTTTCTAACTCTCTTCAGTCAAATCTGCCATCTGACTTAGTGAGTTTTGGTTTGAAACTTTCAGATATGTTTGGATCTGAACTATTTTAACCTTATATGCTCTTTTTTACTGTCAATTCTTCAATATTTACCTTGATTTGATCAATTTTTTACTTGAATTCTCGTTCTCTTTGTGTTTTGGATCTATTCAGGGAACCGCACATGTGTTGTTGGCAACAAACGTTGCCACCACCTGAACTCTATTAGAAATACATGGTGCCACAACTTGAACCTCATTATCCAGAAGTGGTGCTCATCCAGAACCACTCTATCAAAGACCCCTCCAGCGCGGTGCCAAGTAGGCCTTGTTCCAGACTTTGTATTTTGATTTTTGTGTGTTTTTGGCTTACCTTTTGATGAAAATGAAGTGTATTTTAAAAACAAATGCTCCCTCATGGCTAGGAGGGGTCGTGAATTGTATATTTTGCATTCGTTTTGATTGTTATATTCCCTCTATGTTCAAAGAGAGTTTATGTTGCTTGCATTGGATTTTGCATTATTTTCTTTTCTTGAAACATCTTGCCTTTTTCTGTAGATATTATTCATTGGAATTGGAAATATACATTTCATTTTCATGTGTAGGTTTTGGTTTTGTTTTGGACTTGGAATGTGTGAGTGGTCCATGCTATTTTGAGTCTTTCTTTGCTTGGGGTGATTCTTGTTTCCTTTTACATGCTGATTTTTTCAGTGCTTGGTAGGAAAGATTGGTTCTTCGTTTCCTTGTCTGTTTCAAAGAGAATTTTTAGTTTTATCTCTCTTTTGATTTATTCACAAGTTTGTTGAACAATTTTCTTCTTGTTTTGTGCATGCTTTTTGAAATTCTAGATCCTACTTTTATTAAGAATAAATATTTGTTTTCAACTTTGCGTGCTTTAGAGTTAGTTTTGTTTGGAAACATTAGTGAAATCATCTTTCCAGTAAGTTTTTATGCATATTTTTCAAGCATGAAAAGATAGGAAACATTTTTGGTTTATTTATGTTTGATGTTCTATAGATCTCTTTTTTATTTGCTTTGAAGATTGTTTGGGGTGCATTGATATTTCTCTTTTCGTTTGAAAATATATAATTGCATTTGCATTCGGGTGTGAATTTTTTGGAAGAAAAGTAAATCTCTCTCCCTCTCTTAGGTAGAATTTCATTGAAGAGGAAAACTTGCATTATCATATAGATTAGTGTGCATCTTCTTTAATTTCAAGTTTTCATTCCATGGTTCCACCTAAACGCACAAGATAAAATTAACATTAGTACTAGGTTAAAACTTTTAGCAATTTGAGTGATAAGTTAGAGATGTGTTCGAGCGTCGTTAAGCATAGGAGCTGTCGTTACTTTGTCTGCACTATAACCCGAGACTTGCGCATTTCTTCCACATAACGTCGGTATATCGAATGGCCTTTTACTTACCCTTGAGATATATAGAAAGGTACTTCACATACTCGATTCTTTATAGGAAGGTCCCTTGTGAACGATTATGCATTAGACAACACTACTACCGATTTGAGCTCCCATGTACCTTGTGTATATTGGGAAACCTTTTTAGGAATCCTCAAACCATCTAAGTTATCCTTTTGTCCTGTCCTGTGAGATTCCTGACTCTTGTCCACTCCTTTCACTTGTTTGCTTGTTGCTTTTAGTTTGAGTAGTACTTTCTTGTGTGTAGTAGTTAGGGGTTTTTTAGAAAGTTTATAGATGGCATCATCATCTGGGACTACCACTCAAGAGGTCCCTTTCCAAGGTGAACCTTTTGTATTCCCTCCAAGTGAAGGTATTGGTCCTCCCTTTATTGCCACTCTAAATCTTCCTGGATTAACTCTAGGATTACCAGTCTATCTGTTTAATCCAATAATTCCTATTGCACCTAATGTCTCAAATGCCACCTCTCCTTCGAGAGAGGATCGACCTCAACCTAATCCTATTCCTTCTCCACCGGTTGTAACTTCATCCCTTTATTCTTCTTCGCTTGACCAAAGCTCTACGGTTAGTAGTATGATGGATAAGAGGAAGAAGAAAGGAAGGGGTAAAAAGAAGAAGAAGGATAAGAAAGAGAAAAAGCAACAACCATCTGCTCTTGATGGTTCCCATTCTAAGAGAACACTCGAAAAACCCATGTTCGCTTTTAAGCTTTGCAATAGGGGCACCTTCTTAAGGAGTGTCCTGGTCTCTCCCGTGTATAAGAAGAGTGGTCTAAAAGGTCCAAACCATCTATGTCATCAACCTCTGATCATCATGTTTACAATACTCCCTCATCCAGTGACCCATTGGTAAAAGGTCGTAAGGGTAAAGTCGTGTATCCTTGTTTGATTTGTAAGGCTATGCATCGTACTTTTCTTTGTCCAAGCATGGATGAAGCTTCGTGTTGGTTGGAAAATATTACTGATCATCAATAGGTGATTCCAACAAGTGATAGTAAGTTATCCCTTAATTCCCCATTAGTTGACCAAGTGATCAATTCAGTTTCATCTATAATCGATCCCACTCTTCCTTTGGAGAGTGAAGTGGTCGAGTCGGTGTCATTTCCACCCAATCCCGCTCTTTCATCAAAGAGTGTTAAGGCTAAAGTAGTCGCTTTGACCAAATCTTCGTCTTGTTCTTCTCTTCCAATAGAGAATGAACCAAAACCTATTGAGGTTTTTATGCTTCGTTCTAATTGTTCTCGACAAGAGGAAATTTTGTCTCTTTCGATAGAACCCTCTCCAAGTAGTGAGGTTATTTCCTTTGACTGGAGTAGCCTAATAGAGTCTTGTCTTCATTTGAGTGTTCCTTTCCAGATAGTTGTGAATGTTACTACTAGGTGGATACTTAACACTATTGTTGACGAAGGGGATTCTGCTAGTATTCTATCCTCAACTGCTTGGTAAGCTTTAGGTTCTCCTCAGCTCGCCCCAGCGACCGATCAGATACTGGCTTTCAATCAAAGACCTACTACACCTTTAGGGACCCTTCCTTATTTTCCTATTACATTAGGAGGGAAAATTGTCTGTATTGATGTTATGGTGGTCCAAGGTCCTTTAGATTTTAATCTACTCCTTGGACATGATTATGTTTACGCCATGAAAGCCGTAGTGTCCACACTCTTTAGATTTATGCATTTTCACCATGATGGGAAGATTGTGACCATCGATCAGCTTTCTTTTGTTACACCTGACCATGGCATCACTCCTAGTAATCAGACTGCCCTGAATGTGCCACATGTTCTTGTGGTTCCTTCCCCTTCTTCTAGTTATCTTCTTCCCATCTTAGGTAAAATGGGGGGCATGGCTCTAGTCTATGGAAATCATAATGGAGTGAAGCCGCTAGGTTTTATGTGATCGGGGAAACCTACAAACCTCTGGATATCATGTTTGGAAGGAGCAGGTTCATGAGCATAGTTCCCATTCTGTGTCAAGCCCATTAAAAAATGAAACAGATCCCTATGAACAAAGTTTCCATTCTATGTAAACCTCATTAAAAAATGAAATGGATCTCCTCAAAGCATATTTTACCTTTTGGTTTCAAGCTTGCATAAAAATGAAATCATTCCTGAGGATCTTTCATTTTCTATGTCAAGCTCATTAAAAAATGAAATAGATCTCTTCAAGCATAGTTTACCTTTTGGTTTCAAGCTTGCATTAAAATGAAACCATTCTTGAGCATAGTTCATTTTCTATTTCAAGCTCGTTAAAAAATGAAGTAGGTTTCCTTAAGCATAGTTTACCTTTTGGTTTCAATCTTCCATAAAAATGAAACCATGTTCCAAGCATAGTTATCTTTTGTTTCAATCTTGTGTAAAAATGAAACAGATCCCCTTCCTTTGAGTCGAGTCTTCACTTTAGTGTTAGAACTTGAACCTTCTTTTCACCTACCCGATTCTCGTTCTTCCTACTCCCTTGGTGAACATTTTCATATTAGTAACCAGGTTTTTAAGTTGGGAATGGAAGAAGAATCATCAAATGAAGTGAATCTTGGGGGCATGTCAAGCCGCTGGCAACCATGCTAGGGGTAAGCTTCGCTAGCAATCATGTTGGGGGCAAGACTCCAACCTCTGTATATCATGTTAATGGGATTTTTCAAGCATAGTTTACCCATTGGTTTCGAGATTGTGTAAAAATGAAACCAATATTCGAGCATTCTTTCAACTGATCTTTGAGCTCGTTAAAAACAGTAAGATGGTGTTGAGCTTACTTTTCATTTTTCGTGCCACTGGTTAAAACATGGAAAGTGGTTTGAGATTATTTTATTACATTTTCGTGCTCTAGATTCAAACATGAAAAAGGTTAATAGAGTCCTCTTTAAGCTATTTTCAGACTCTTAAAATGTGAAAAGATAGCTGAGTGATATTGTCTTCTGCACGCTCGTTAAAGTACTTGAAGAGTTGTTCGTATGATGGTAGGTTATCGCTTTTTCAGTTCAGATTAACTATTTACAAAAAAGGACCCTTTGGAGTCTTCTTCCGTTGTCATTCAGATTCTCTAAATATGAACGATACCGAGTTTACTTTCATTGGACTCATTAAATTATACATTGAGAAACCCTCTTTTGGGAACGAACCCCTCCTCGCTCAGGTTCGTAAAACATATGAGTTTGGACTTGTCTTTGAACGAGCTATAATGAGTGTTTGATACCCTCTTTGAACTCGTAAAACCAAAAATAGGAACTCATCAACCATGATGGGGAAAATGGGAAGGGAATCATTTTGCAAATAAATGGCAGTAGTTTGTCGTTACCTTTGAACATGGCACTTGTCTGCATATCATTTCAGTCAATTGTGGGTATTCAATTGATCTCCATGACGATCCACTTTCATGAGTCATTTCACTCCTTTGAGTATTTCAAAAGAATGCATTGTCCACCGCCGCACTATGTGTTTGTCTGATCTAATCATGCTGCCAAGTCTTTTGTTGTGCTGCCCGATGTTCAAAGGGAAGTTGAAGAAGTTTTATCTCTACAGTCAAAACGGTCTCTATGTCAGTGCTCTTGAGTCAATATTATGGTTACTTCATTCACATCTTTATAGAACTTTGTTCTGAGTTTCATGTCGTCGATGTGGGACTCATCATTTGCCTCTTTCGACAAGACTATTCCCGTCGATATCAGCTCATCATCTAAGAAATAGTATTAGAAACAAATTTAGTACTTGAGATCTGTATGCCCTAATGACAGATTCTCTCACTCTCGACATAGGTTCACATCATTGACCTTTGATTGATGGAATCAACTAGGTTTTCGACATCAATACATCTATTCACGCTCAGTAGATTGTACTAGGGTACCTTGGGAATAATTGACATCAATGGTGATCTCCCTCGCACTTGTTAATGGTTCACATCATTGGCCGGTAATCAAGTGGTCTCTACCATGTTCGACTTCAGAACATTGTAATCACATGGATAAAATCGTACTTTGTGGAAGACAAGATGAAGACCATGGGTATTTGTTTAGCACTCATTGCTTTCCCCAAGTTGCGATGGAGTTTTGTATATCTAGCATGGATCCACATTTGTATGGTCATGGCTATGCTCAAATTTGCATCTATATGACATAGATCTACGTTGTATGTTCAGTAGATATGTCCAAGTTTGAGTCCTCTATCACATGGATCTACGCTGTATTCTAGTAGCCATGCTTGTTTATTCCTCTCATGGATCTGCCTTGTATTGGTATGGAACCATGAGTTGGTTACATTTTTATATAACTCATAAGTATTGATGTATTACAGATGCCTACTTGACGACATTCTCTGACCGAGGTGACATTTTCACCTCGAAGTGACAACTTGTTCTCTCAAAGCTCTCACTTATCGCATCCCTCCTCATGCTTTGGGGGGCATTATGTTATACCTAAATCCTATCACCATCATGTGATGAGATCCTTAACTCCTATTTTTTCCCTTAATCTCAACACTTGGAGTGGAAATTTTCTTTGTTTGTCAATTCTACCTGAAAAAACCTAGCACCGCACTTACCCTTTGGTTGATGAGAGGTACCTTGCTCAGCACCGCCTGTGTCCTATTATATAGGAGCAGTACCACTGCCTATAGAATTTGTTTTTAAATTGTTTCTCACCTAAATTGCTCTATCATAAAGGAAGAAAAGTGATACCCTGGATAAAATGGAAAAAAGAGAAGTTTCTCGAGGCTTCTAGATCATGAGCCTCATGTTCTCCCTTATCCCTATCAATATGGGTTAGTTTGAGCTCAAGATCCCCCTTGGTAGGATCTTGGAGCCACCTCACCCACAATTCTCTCAACTATCCCTATCCATTGAGCCTTATAAATACAAGCTCATATCCATAGTTGAGGGGGAGAACTATAGAGGTATTATTATGCTGTTGGATTGACTACCTAGTCCAAATCATTGGAGAGCATAGAGAGCAGAGTAGGAACTTATGGGGATGAAGTGTTTGTCTCATGGAGGGGCTTGTCGACACTAAGGAAATAGTTGTAAGCTTCTCCATACATTCTTAATGCAAAGATGATTTCCGTCCCACATTACTGTTGTTTTGATTTCACATGTATATGTTGCTATATTCCTTAGTCACTAGCATGGATAAGTAGATTATTTTCTGGTAGCTTTGATGCTCTTGTATGTTTGATATGTTTGCAAATACACAGGTTCATAATCGAAGCAGTATTCCAAGTGTTTACAACATTCAGGGTTGGTCTTCATCCTTTGTCGTTCACTCATTTCTTCTGGATCTGAACCATTCAGACTAGAGGAACAGGTTCTGTCTACAGAAGGTGCAATATTCCTGATAACAGGATCTCCTAACGTGATTGAAAGTCACAAAGAGATCCATATAACTCTCACAATTCTCAAACTTCCTGGAAATCTCTATTGCATAAAACTCCTAAGGTGTCAATACACTAGTACTGGAAACTTGGAAACACCTCGAATACTTCTTGGAGACACCCATGAGGGGTATGGTACCCATAGGAAGTCTAACCTATCTACAAATCAACTTATCATTCTTATTATTAGAGATGAGATGGTTAAATTTGTGGATCACCTTAACGAACAATCCGACTCCATTAAATTTACAATGGAGTTGGAGGAGAGTAATTGTCTTCCTTTTCTTGATACACTAATTATCAGAAAGCAAGATGGGGGCATATCTCATAAGGTGTATAGAAAGAAAACCCACAATGAGCAATATCTTCATGCTTTTTCTCACCATCATCCACAACAAAAAGTGGGAATCATGAACACATTGATCACCAGGGCCATTAGGATTTTGGATACAAAGCACCTAGAAGTTGAAAAAGAACACTTGTATAATGTGTATGACTTTGATCAAATCAGGAGGGATTTTTCCAAAACTGAAAAACCCATGCACCTCAAAGAAAAAAAGGTGAGTGAACACAAGGATTTTCTTCCATACATTCAAGGTGTGACAGAGAGGATTGAAAAACACTTGAAGAAGAAAAAGAAAAGTATCGACTTTGTGTTCTAGCCCATGAACAACATCAGAAAGCTCCTAAAATCAGTCAAAGACCCCATTGACCCTTCCCTAAAAAAGGGTGTTTGCATGATTCTGTGTGAATGCGGGAAGGCCTACATCGGTGAAACAGGGAGATCCATTACAACTAGGGTTAAAAAACATTGTGCAGACATCCGGCTAGATAGAACACAAAAATATGCTTTGGCCCAACACTCCCATGGCACAAAAAACCCAATCGGGATAGAGACATGAAAGTACTTGCTCAGGTTGATAATTGGTCCTCAAGAAGGATAAGGGAGGCTATAGAAATAGTAAAACATCCCAATTGTTTAAATAGGGATGATGGCCTAACCATCAGCAGGCCCTGGCTCCCTAACCTAACTAAATTAAGCCAACAAATACCAAACTAATTAATTCAGAAATTAATAAAACTTAAAATGAATTAACCTTTAGATTAAAACCTTTAATTAAAACCCTTAATTAAAACTTAAAGTAAACATAAATCTTAATTTTATGTGTTTAAAATAATTTTAGCTTTTAATAAATTATAATATAAAACTTTAAAAATTGTATAACATAAAATTAAAATTGTTAATAACATAAATCAAATTTTAATTACATTAAATAAAATTTAAAAACAAACTTTGGATTTTAATTTAGTTTATAATAGCATTATTAAAAACTATTGAATGTTATTGAACATTTCAGAACATTAAATAATGTTAACATTTAAAAAAATAAAAATAAAAACAATAAATATAAACCTTTGAAAATTAAAGATTTATTAAATTATAAACCTTGAATTGTAACATTGAATTAAAAATGCTAATAACATTAATTAAAATTTTTAATAACTTCAATAAAACGTTTGATTAATTAAAACAAACCTACAATAGCATTATGTTAAAACTATTAAATATTATTAAACATTTAAAAACATTAAATTGTTATAACATATTTTAAAATAAAATTATAAATTAAAATTTAATAAGAAGTTAATTTAAAATTTTAATATTATAGATAAACTTAATTTTTAAAACTTTTAGAAAATTAATTAAAAATTTAAAACCTAAAAAATCTTAAATGTGGGCTTCTTATGATAGGTCTATATTTATATGGAGTGAAGATTCAACTATCATCTTAGGCATGGATAATGTCGTGACGATGAGCTAAGGATGGCTCGAAACATCAACAATGAACCATATACTGCGGACAGGACCACAAGATGCCATTAACAGTCACTGCAGGACCACAAGATGCCATTAACAGTCACTGCAGATTCTCAGCCAAAACTATATAGATTATCTTTATATTTAAATACTGTGTTTCCTTCAACTTACCGGTTTGGTTGGCGGAGGGGTCAAATTTGCAGGAACTCCATTTCTGATACTAGTACATGTTTCATACAACTTAGTTGGAAATGCTTTGCAGCTGTGTAATTGTTATGACAACAATTCTAGTTCCATGTGCGATTTTATTTGGGCCATGAATATTACTATAGACTGCAACATTTGGAGCGATGCTTGTGCCTCTAGGTTTGGGGAACCATCAAAATGATAAAATCATGGCCACTTCTCTATTCTTTTGTTTATATAATGTTTTACTAAGAGATCGTTGTTATGTCAAATTAAAGATCAACATCACAAAGTTATCAACAGTGTGAGGATATAAAGGTCAATAATTTAAACTCAGCGACAATTTTATGAGTTTGATGGCATACACTCAAACATAGAATTCCATGGTTAACGTTACTCACAAACTCCTTTTTAGTTGTCTTGTCTGGAATATTGTTTGAAATGTATAAGCATTAAATCAATGATTTCAATGCCTGTCCAATCAAAGCAATGTTTTGAAAGTTTGAAGCAATTTATTAATTGGTATGTTGTGTACCCATTTTTGCAGTTCAAAGTGTTTCCTTACTGGATAAAATGCTGATAACCAGATATTAAGCTAACAACGTAATGTGGAATGAAATTCATTTGGGAAGGAAAAGTATGAGTTTCCCTACCCTGAAAAGATCTGTACTTTTGGGAACATTCTCTCGTTGTCTTTGCATTATAAAAATGAGACAATATTTGTGGCCTGGTGGTTTCTTTTGTTGTACTTGATGCTGGTAATTTTGGATATCTTAGAGCATTACTTGACAGTGGTTATCTATGTTCTTCAACAACGAGGAAGACCTGAATCGCATCATTGGGGAAGGTTTGCCTACAGGATTGACTCAAAATATGAAGAGAGCAAAGGTAGTTCGTTGTTAGTCAGGGAAAGTTTCCTTGAGATTCGGGACGAGTTAAAAGCTTGTGTTGACAAAGAAAAAAACCAGGATTCTCAACGTATGTATGGATTCCATTTTAAGACTGACTCTTTTTCTTTTCAGTTTGATGCATCTAGCTATATTATTTAGTTTCTCTCAGCTTCAAAACTCACAAGTTAAAGACTCACTATAGATTGTTGATATACTCTGGCACAAGTCCAATTAAAACTAGGAAATGGATGAGGAATTCCCTTCCCTGTTAAAGTCTCTAGCTATCTGATATGAAGAGCTTTGGTTGAAGGAATGAAATTAACTTAAGCAATGCATCAAGATTGAAAAAGTGCTAAAGAAGTTTCAAATTTCAATGCTTTGGCTCACGAGTCAGTATGTCGGGTGCTATGTACATGAGATTTTTTTTTCCTTGTAACTGCTTGGATCTCAGTTCTTCATAACTTTATTAAGGCATTACTAACATTTTTTTGTTAATTTGGAATTCATTGAGTTAAATATCTTACATACAGTAGAATGGATGAAACAAGATGAAATCTAAAATTGGGTGGTATTTATCCTCACATGTCCATTTGCGAAAAATTATGAAGACAGGATGAACATTTGCATTCAGTAAAAAGGGAAAGAATTGAAGCTGAAGATGAAACCAAGAAAATTGTAGAAGCCTGCTGTTTTTCTTAAACATCCTCAGGCCGTCGGATTTCCGACGCCTAGGCCATGTAAAGGCCGTTGGATTTTCCAACGCCTAATTCGACGAACAATTAATAGAAACGAAGACTTCCGGGCGTCAGATTGAAGTGCTATTCGTCGGTTATTCGACGTCGCGTCGTCGGAATTTAGGCGCCTAATTCAAATAAAAATGGTGTCGAAAATTCAATGGAGTTTGAATTCATGTCGAATAACTGACGAATTCCCATCGACGCCAAAAAAAAATGTTGCGGTCAAATAACATACATGGGTCTGAAATTCGACATACATGGGTCTGTTGAATTTCAAATTTACTTGTGGATTAATTAAGCATATCCTCTCTTTCTCTTTTTCATTTCATTTTTATTTTGTTTTCCTACAAGTAGATAATTAGAACACAATGAGATCGAGGAGAATAAGACTAATTTCTTTTCCTATTTATTTTTTATTGTTTAGTTAATGTTTATTAAGAATTAATAAGCATTGACAATATCCCAATAACCTACAACCCTAGATCTCATATAATCAACTTAATCCCAATTAGAATCTAGTGCCATATTTATGTATTTTTCTCATTTAATCCCAATTAGAATCTAGTGCCATATTTATGTATTTTTCTCATTTAATCCTTCCTAGTATTCCTATACATAAATCAAATGGTGACTATGCCTCCCTTCCAAGCATTTCCAAGCCATCAAATTTGGGCCTTCCTCTAGCTTGTAGTAATGTGGTTTCGCATGCTATTTGTCATGCTACACTTGTAGTTCATCCAATGTTCATCGTGGATAACTTGGTAGTGATGTCCAATGTGATAAGTTGTGGTTGTTCCATTATTCTCACATTTGAAGGAATTGTGCACTTTGGATACTAATGGATCCCATTCGGTTTGTTGTGTGCTATGATAGTGGAGGTATAACTTCTAACTAAATACTAAATATTCTTAATTAGTAAACCTACTTTTATTTATTGAAAAATCATTTATTTATTAATTTGTTTTCCAAATTTTATCTAAAATTCATTTATTTATTAATTTGTTTTTCAGGTTTTATCTAAAAAATTGCTTTAGAACAGTCTGTTAATACTTCTATGAAATTATTTTCTCTCAAACCCGCAGAAAGGTTGTCACACCCGCAGAAAGAAACTTAAGTTATTTCAACAATTTAAAACAATCTCCTAACACTTGGTATGCAATTATTTTCTGTCGCTTGCTGGTAGGAACTTCAGTTTTATTGAACATATACAACTATTAAACCTTTGGCTCCTCCATTTGAGTAATTAAGTGGATAGACTTTTCTATTTGAGATTTGGGGTGGAATACTACCTATACTTTTTCATCTACAGATGAGGATGAGACACGTGTACTGTTGAGATTGATTCTATGGCAGTCGTTCAAAATTTGAAGTAGATAATTATAAAAAAAATGAATATAAAAAATAATTGGTAGCTAGCCGATGAATGGATAACTGGTAGCAATGCATGGATAAATCATACTCAATGAATGGATAACCAACAACTCGTGCCAGATAACTAGAAGAATGTGAGATAAAAAGAAAAAGAATATAAAAAATAACTGATAGTTGATAAATGGATAACATGAAGAATGATGGTGATAACTGATAGTTGATAAATGGATAACACACACTTGAACCCATTTAACTAGAAGAATATTACGAATAAAAAAAATCCAAATTGTCTTCCATTCCATAACTATCTTTTAACCATTTGATCTTTATCGATGTGATCCAACCACAAACTATGTGGATATGCTAGTTGTTTTTACTAGTATATTTGTAAAAGAGACGTTACAAAGAAACTACATAAAAGTTATGGTTGACAATGGTAATATAAAAGTTATGGTTGACATTGGTAATATACTCTCGACATTTTCATGTGAATATGATATTACATATGGCATATTTTCATGTGAATATGACATTACATATGGAATAGAAGAGTAAGTTTAATATTGGTGGACTAACTAAAGCAATCACACAAGTGCAACTAGCTTGATTTGAACACATGATTCTAACTGTAAATGGCATGGTAGTTCATATCATATGCCATTTAAAGCTTTCTATGACTTCATAATTGTATAGACAGTTTTATAAATTGAAATGGAAAAGCATAGTTGGGTTGATATTTCTTTATCCACGCAGTTAGTTGATTGTTTTGTGTATTTGTTTTTGGATTGCACTGTGTTAAAAACAATTATAATATATA
>LPNX010381783.1:108589-149860 GCA_001517045.1 Pseudotsuga menziesii
TTGGATCACATGCACTCTCTCTTTCTCTGGTATACAGAGTTTACCAAGGTGATACAAGAGTTGATTATGCACATAATAGTTCTCTTCATGTTTACCATGTATTAGTGATGCATATACTTTCTTAAAATCTTTATCTTCTGCATACTGTTCAATATAACTTTCATGTGTTAATGAACTGTTTTGAAGAATGATTGAAGCATTTGTAGGAGGCCTTGATAACATGTCTGCTACCTTATTATGAATCCCATTTTTGTACTTAATTACGAGATGAAACTGTTGTAAGAACCCCATCCATCTTAAATGCCTACTCTGTTGTATTTTAGTTTGAGATTGTAAATATGGAAGTGGCTGGTGATCAATATGTATGACTGTCTCTTTTCCCATGATAAAATGTTTCCACTTCTTCACACTCTGTACTAAAGCATACAATTCTTTTTCATAGGTCGGATAGTTACTTACCATAGTAGAGAATGTTTCTAAATGGTAACAGACTGGCTTCCTTCCTTGCATCAAAACTGCTCCCATGGCAAACCCGCTAGCATCAGTTTCAATCTCAAATGGCTACTGCAAATCTGGCAATGTCAGAACTGGTGCTGTGCTAATCTTTTCCTTCAAAGTGTCGAAGGCTCTCTGATGCTTTCCTCCCCACTGGAAAATTTCTTTAACACTTGTCAATGCATGTAAAGGCGTAGCAATGGAAGAAAACCCAGAAATGAATTTTCTCCAATACTGAATCGCACCTAGAAAAATTCTGATTTCAGTAACGGTGTTAGGCCGTGGCCAGTTTACAATGACAGCAACCTTGGCTGGGTCCACTCGCAGGTGGCCTCCACCAATAATATGGCCCATATATACTAAAGAAGTTTTAGCAAATTCACATTTAGTCATTTTTGCATAAAGCTTTTCCTTCCTTAGTACATCTAAATTTTTTTTCACATGTACAACATGCTCTTCCCAGGTTTTGCTAAACACAAGGATATCATCTAGATATACAATTACAAAATCATCAATGAATGAATGGAAGACATCATTCATGACCCGCATGAAAGTAGCAGGAGCGTTACATAGCCCGAAAGGCTTTACAAGCCATTCATACAAACCCTGTTTCATTTTAAAAGCTGTTTTCCAAGCATCATGCTCAACAACACGGATTTGATGATACCCACTACGCAGATCCAATTTTGTAAAGTAAGTTGCATGTTTCAACTGATCAAGCAAATCATCAATACGAGGAAGAGGATACCTGTTTTTAATGGTGATTTTGTTAAGGGCCCTATAGTCAATGCACATTCTCCAAGACCCATCCTTCTTTGGAACCAAGACTATAGGAGAGCCACAAGGAGAAGTGCTGGGTCGGATGACCCCCTTCTCAATCAGCTCCTGAACCTGCTTCTTGATTTCCTCGTTCTGCATTACAGACATCCGGTACATGGCTATGTTCGGGAGTGGCACATCCTGCTGCAAATGTATCTCATGCTGAATCTCTCTCTTCAGTGGTAACCCCTTCGGATCTTGAAACAAATCATCATACTCAGAAATGATGTCAATCAGTTCATATTTATGCTTAGGGTCACATTCTTCGAAAGATTTAGAGACTTTATCATTTTTCATCTTGACCATCATCAACACAAATTTCTTACTAGCATTTACCAACCTCTTCATTTGTCCTGCAGAGACTATTGCTAGATTGGTTTTTATCTTATGTGCTTGTACAATATATTCCATACCTTCTTTAAAAAGATGATACTTATTCTGCTCTCTATAAAAGACTACTTTCCGGTCATACAAATATGGACTCCCAAGTACAATTCCACAAGTGTCAAGTGGTACTACATCCAATTCTACCTCATCCCTAAAATTTTCAGTAATTGCAAATTTTAATACACATTTCTTTGTAACTTGCAATCGTGTATCATTAGTAACCCAACCTAGAGGATAGGGCTTTTCATGAGGCACAATAACTAAATGCAATTTCTTAACCACTTCTTCTGAGATCAGATTTACTTGTGAACCACTATCAAACAATGTATCAATCTTTGTGTGATTTGCAATGACACGAACATGAAACAATGCACTTCTATTTTCATCATTTTGCTTAGAAGTAGATGGCAGATTTGTACTTGCACTAGGACTTGATTGTGCATCAATGGGAAGTGAGATACTTTTATCCTTACCCTGGATTCCGACAATGGTAACTTTTGTTTCATTGCCTGAGTCGGATCCTAAGTCCCGAATAACTGCTGCAGTAGCTTTTGCTTTGCCGTCATCTTTGTTTCCTCCGTACTTCTTTGGCCTTAACTCCAGATGAAGTTTCCAACACTTGGAGACATCATGTCCCTTTTGACAATGCGAACATTTACGCTTTTCACCCTCTTTCTTAACAGTAGCCATCTTCTTTTTCCCCTTATCTTGACCTTTCGATTTGTTGTCAAACTTAAAGGATTTCTTCACAAAAGTATCATTAGCATGCTTACCCCTGGCTTCTAAATGGGTAGCTTGAACACATACATCATCCAAATTATTGGGGTTAAACATCAACAAAGTATGCTTCAAATAAGAATGCATGCCACCAATGTACTTAAGAAGAGTTTCCTGTGTATCTAATGAAACATTCAATGCAATAGCCCTCTTTCTGAATTCATGAGTATAATCTTGAATGCTTTGTCCTTTAGCTTGTCTAAACATTTTCCAATTCATGGTTAATTGCTGCATGTGACCTAAAAGATAAAATTGCTTCCTTAATACTTCAATGAATTCATTCCAAACTGAAATAATTTTACCATTCTTTCGAAGATTTTGCTGAATCTTTCCCTCCCACTAAGTAAGAGCCATTCCACTCATCCTCAAAGTGGCCAATTGAATCCTGGAATAGTCATCATTAATGCCCTGCACCCTGCAATATACTTCAAGCTGCTTGATCCAATTGTCTAATTTTTCAGCATCTACATCTCTATTATAAATTGGTAATTCAAATTTTACATCCAATTTGAAATAAGGCATATTCGAATGAGAAGTATGAGAAGAAGAAAAAGTCTGATTAGTGTTAGGAGGATCACCATCACCTCCTACTCCTTTACCCTTTTCTTCCGGCTTCACTTCTGCATCTCTGGATGAAGATCCTTCTTCTTTCTTCTTCCTTTCTGCTCACTCATCGAGTAGAATTTCCATCATGGCTTTCATGCTCATAAAAGCCTCCAGAAACTCAGTTTCAGAAATGACAGGTTTTTCTCGTTTGGTATGTCCTTCTTCTTCCCCTCGTGGAGAAGACATGGTTCTCGAGAATGTTCTCCTTGAGCCAATCTCAAGATCTTCTTCAACTAATTCTCCTTCACCACACTTTAACCTGGACCTGGTAAGCATTCACAAACTTGCACAAGCAGCCAACCAGCTCTGATACCATAACATGATCTATAGGACCTCAACTTGTGTGCATTAAAAGTTTGTGTTAAAAGAATGCATTTAATCAGTTTGCTTACTTCTTAGCATAGCATTACAGCCTTAAATGCTCAAAACAGAAGTGAAATGCAAACTACAATAAGACCCAACGGAAACAGAAAGAGAACAGCAATTGCGACGGGAATGAGAAAACCGAACTGAAAACAGCGAGACTGATAAACAGATATAAAAAGAAACACAGAAACAGAGAGTCACAAACAGAAGTTGATAATGGAGTTCACCCCCTCCACTGGGCTACGTCTCCGGGTCCCTCTCCAATGGGTACCGATCCAATTAATCTCTTGAGAATGGTACAAAATGGTTCTGAAATCAACTTCAACAACTGTAAACAGAATGATGTACAAAGTCTTTAAGACTTCTCTTCTGGAAATTACAATTAGCATTCAAGGACAAAGAAAGCTAAATGATAACAGAGAATGTCGACTTCAAAAGAAACAGCATCTGGACACTTCGCAGCAAAAGCTCTCTAAGCTTCTCATAACAGAGAAACGATGCTATGCGCTCTGAACAATCTGCCTCCCTCCACTGTGTTCATCCCCTTGGCCAACATCCTCTCTTTAAGCATTTTGCGAGAGGATTCGTAACGGACCACAACTGTTATCTTCTTTATTATCGTTACAACCATATGCTAAACTGAATCATGCCATCCCGCCAAGTCACGGCCCAAGCGTTATGTTACCACGACGTTCCAGATACTCGAAATGTTGCAGCCAACTCCACGCTCATGTGCCAACTCACAACACGTCGTAATGACTTGCCACTGGGCTATGCCACGTAACGTAACCGTTTGATGTTACTATCAACTTCGCAGCACACAAATGTCGCAGCCTATGAGGAATTCACCGAACCATGCGATGTTCCCCTTGACGGTTCGCAAGCTGCGCGGCCCATACCTAACTGCGCACCAATGCGATAAGCTGTGCACTAGGCGTTAGCTGCGTGCCCATGCGATGAGCTGCGCACCATCTGCGCGGTGTGCGATAACTACGCGGCTCATATCACTGTGCGAGTTGCACGACCCATGCAAGCTTGCAAGCTGCGCGGCCCATGCTAGCGGCGCGATGTTCTGTAGAACCGCACGGCCCTTAAGGCTAGTCACGCACTATGTTTAGCAGGTTATGTTCTTTGAACCATAGACTAACAACCATTGTACCATATTGGATCGGTATTTTTTTTGAAGATGAATAATCCACCGGATCAATAATGGTCATCTTTGAGAATCTCTCGAGGACCACGAAAACACACTCAATTTCATGCTTAGTAGAAAGAAGGCCCGACATGTAATCCATGGAGACGGATTCCGAGGGTCGACTAGGGGTAGGCAACGGAGTGTAGAGGCAGAGTATCTAATGTACTTCCAGAAATCCATTCGAAGGTTTGGCCAATAGAAATACTTCTGCAGTACTCCCACTGTTTTCTCAACCTCAAAATGTCGAGTGACCCGACTGTAGCAGGCTTCCCAAATCATCTTGGCGTGCTCGTTTGAAAGAACACAAAGGTGTCCTAGGTGACATAAGAGTCCATGCTCAAGGTGAATATTGGGAACTCTTGTATGTGTGGCCAAATTCTAGATCACTCTTGTAAAGCAGTGGTCAATCAGAAGTCTCGTTCCCATAAGAGTTGAGCACGGTGGTAAGCGCCACTATTGGTGGTGTGCTGAGGTAGTGTACACCATTATTGGTGCTTCTCTTCTTGTACTTGATATTCAAATAAAACTATTGCATATATGTGGGCCACTTTTGATGGCAATCGTTCTGCAACTTCCCTTCCCTTGTGTTTGCATGAACCGCAGCAAACTGTGAGGCAATTCCCTTCCCACTGCAATCCTTCCCAAGCAACCCAACTTTGCAGAAATAACTGGAATTGTTTGAAAACCCATGGGTCCAAAAACTGTAACAGGTTGCAATCCCAGTAAACAAGAAGCAGAAGATATCTGAGCCCATGAGAAGAATCCATATCTGCATTGAAGAGCAGAGATTGAAGAGAAATCGCTGCTTAAAATTCTCAAGAGTTGAAGCGAATCAGACAAAAAGCGAACCGATTTTGAGCAGGTGAGAGAATACTGCAGATACGCCTTATATAAGCTGCCCATTATCTCCCTTATCAATTTTCTACCTCTCTCTCGGTAAAGAAGCAAACCATTCTGCTATGGACACAAAGCCATAAAATCTGAAGAAGTCCAATCTAGGCCAAAGAATTCCCAGCCTGTCATACAACATACAAAAGTTGGGAAAATAAAAATAATTCAATCACATGCCATGCAGAGTTAACAACGGCGTTTCACGCACGGCAAACAATTGGAAAATGTATTTAAAATGGTCGAACACATATGGGCAGTTGGAAGGCCCATTGATGCGAGCCCAATAACAAACGTGGAGGCCAAAGCTGCATGCCTGCATCACCATCCCCATAAGACTGGGACGCCTGCATGCATTACGAGGATTTTTTTATAACTTCAACTGCAGAATATAAGGTCGCAGTTTCGACTTTCGATACAGATTGTATTAAACTAAAAAGCGATCATTCTCTTACTCCGAATCTAAATTCAGCTCTGCTCCGTTGGAGAAATGAAAATTTTAAATCTAAATTCAGCTCTGCTCCGATGGAGAAATGAAAATTTTAACAGTTAACTTTTGCTACGTCGAGGTACGAGATAAATAAATTTGTGTTAGTTTATGATTTTTATTTATTATATTTTTGGAATTAAAATGAACGTATGTTTGTTTGTAGTTTAAATTCATATAAATTTAATGAAAAGTCAAACATGGTTATGGCAACGTATTTAAATATATTTTAAATTAAAAAAATAAACAAACGCATTTCACTGAAACGATTTAAAAATCCAATTCCTGAGTTGAATTTATGAAGGTTATTGATGATAGTTTCACACACACGCGGTGTTGATAAAATTTATAAAATAGTATTCCAATTGTATTATTAAATAAAAATTGATTTATAATCTAAATGTTTTAATATATATATATATATTTTTTTTATAATTACGAAGGATACATATTTTGGCGGAAAACTCATTACCAATTGCTTTAATCTGGTGATATAGTTAATTTTAAATAAAAAAATTTAATTTTTTTAAAAATATAATTAAAATTGTGAATTAATCTTATGGTACAAACATCCACAAATTATAATTGAATGTCAATAAATATTTAAGGAGCATCCAACTTCCAAACTTTGAGATTTTTTTTTAATAGAAACAAAAGAGTTTGTGATAAAAGGAGGTTGTTGTGGTGTGTATAATTAAAAGATAATAATGCGAAATAGTTGTACGAAAACATAAGTTTGAAAGGTTAGCTTAATTGATAAGATGTGTGCATACTTTTTCTCTGAGGGTAAGGTTATGACTTTAAATCTTCAGTCTTTCGGGGCCTAGGCCTTCGACAATGAAGGTCGATGGTTTACCACTCTTACCATTCATAAACATGGGAATGTATTTGCCAAGTCAAAATTTTCAAACGACATAAATGTCATGGAAGAGGAAGAGGAAATGTTCCCCCGCTTAATTACACATTCCTCCTAATTTGATTTGTATTATGGTGATGATCTCCTTACAAGGGTATTATCCTGAGGGATCACCATGAGTACATATGACTCTTGACAATTAGGGAGAGTTTTTTTTTTGTAAGGTTCGAAATGCATTATATTAAAAAAAGATGTATGTACATAGCCAAGTCACCCAAGGAACGATGTGAAAGACCCCAAATAAAACAGAGAAGGTCTGCAACTTTCCAAAGTTACCAAAAAATCCAAAGATTGTCTAATGGTAAACAAGTATCCTTTCTAACTAGAATTAGATAACCAAAGTGCTCCCTAAAGAAAAGTCAGTAGCTGATCCCCCACATGTTTGGGGTTTTGGCCCAATTTGTAAAGAAAGTGATACCTATAAAAATTCTGAAACTAGCCCGAAGGTATGAAAAACTAGAATACATTTGAAGATGGAGAAGTGAGGAGGCGCCAACACCTAAAATTTCAATCTACTCACCCTTGGTCAATGTTGTGCATCATTTGAACATGAGCTGAGTGTTTTTCGTAGAACCTGGAGGAGGCCTAGTGAACATTTTTCTAGTGATAGCCAACGCGAGCGCATCAAAATTTCTATCCAACCTTTCCATCTCATCACATTAGAACTCGGTACGAGCCAATAGTGTGGCCTCCACATTCGACAGATGGTTCACTAGGGAGAGCTCATCGTTCTCCTGCTTTAGCTGCCCTTGCATGCAATCATCCATATCCATGGACATTAGACCCTTAATGGTCCAATAAACCCCTATACTCTCTCTATGCCGAGTCTCCTTGGTTTGGGCAGAACCCTTATCCTCCACCAACCCACCAAATTAGGCTTTAAGGGTCTCAGTTGACGGATTCCCTTACTTCTTTATCAATCCTTTCTCAAGTTGTAGTGTGCAAACTCGAGTTGAAGTCGAAACCTCATGCTCAAAGAAACCCTAAATCTGCTCATTTCCCTCAAGTTGCATAACATGTTTGTGTGACGTGGCCCATTGGTTATTTTCTGAGGAGTAACATTCGTCCTCACCATATTGAACTCACTAATCAAAATATCCTATAGAGAAGGGTTCTGAAAGATATGAGAAACAGTATTGGTTTTTGTCTGGCTGTAAATGCCAAATATGAACCAGAATTTAAGCCAACACCACCCCTGCCTATGCCTAGGATGTGAGCATTATTTGAGTCGTCCTTACAATTGCCATTGCACAATATCTCCATAACACTCCGCACAAGCGGAGAGACTTCCTTGTGTATGGGTCAACCAAAGTAGATGCTTGAATGATTGACCATTGTACCAGTAATCGAGCGGGTATTTAAGAGCTCAAGTGGAGGCAGGTATCCATGATCCATGTGTTTGGATGCATGGTGCAACCCATCATTTGTCATCATTGTTGAACACGTTAGGCAACGACCCCATCCTGATGGCACCTGTCGTGGGTGAAGGAGTCTTGTGAGTTGATGCATTGGTAGTCTTCTTATAAAGTGTCTCGTCCATTCTCTTTCCAGGATTGACTGCACTCTTCCCTAGGGTGATTTATTCCCCAGTTGGCCATTTTGTTAGCAAACTTGTTTGCTTCCTGATGGACATTATAAGTGACTATGACTGTGGTTTTGTCAATACTAGCCGTAAGCAGTTCCATCATGGAATATAAGCACCAACTAGGATTGACTTTGCTGAGATGGGAGCCACTGAGGAGCTTGCTAAGAATTTGGATCATCATAGTAGAATTGCCTTCAACAATTAAATTAGTGAACTTCTCTTGTTTGGCAATTACTATACCTTGAAGCATTTCAAACAACTCTGCAACATTGTTGTTGTCACTACCCATTGATCCAACATAAAACCTAATTATCTTGTTGTCATGATCTCTGAAGACCCCGTCATATCCAGTTGGGATAGGGTTGCCTCTACTTGCACCGTTGAATTTGAATTTCACAAAGCCTATACATGGAGGGATCTAGGTAGATAGGATGACTTGAAGAGTTCTCCTTGGTGGGTTATGTTGGGGTATGCTGGAGGGATTCAATTTCTAGGCATTAAATATTTCTTGATCTTCTGCAGATCCTTCCAATTTCGAGGGGTCCCACTGTGTCAAACTAATTGTCTCTTGGATGTTCAACTGTAATTTTCCCCAAGTTTGTAGAGTGGTTGAGCTGATGTTTTGAAATATTCTACGATTTCATTCTTTCCAAATTTCCCAGAGTAAGAAGCCTAGGAAGGGCTACCAAATTATGTTCACAATGTTATTAGAGGATATTTGGTCCCTCCAGTTGGTAAGAGTATCTTTGATGTTGGATTGGTTACATTCTGATTATTGGAAGGCACCGACACCAAGATCCCATTATTGCTTACTGATGGGGAAACTGTCGAATAGGTGTTCAAGATATTCATTAGCTACCCAACATAAGTAACAAGTGGAGGGTCCATCAAATCCTTTTTTTAGAAGTCTATCCTAGGTGAGAATGTGTTTCCAAGCAATGAGCCATAAAAAGGTGGAGAACTTCCACCATAGATTTTGTTTCCATTTATTTTTCCATATTCCAATGGAGTTATCCTGATCGATCCCAACTAAAAGAGAGAAAGGTTCCTTAAGATTGAAAAAACCACTACTACAGTAGCCCCAACATAGAATACCCTGACCTTCAATACCTAATTATTTTCTTGGTATGCAATTCATCCCATAAAATATGTCATTGTTCTTCTTTGATATCATTCAGCCACGTGGAGCGATCCTTCCAGAGATGCCATTGGGGGTGGTTGGTCTCATTGTCCCATAAATGAAAGATAAGGAACTTCCCTTTTGAAATGGTGGCAAGTCTTAGGGGGTGGAGATGGTCCCTAGTTATGAATTTGGCACTCTGTTTCCAGGAGACATCCCAAAACAGGGTTGTACAACCATCTCATATTTCCCGTAAAGCATGCTCTTGAATTAGTTGTTTATTTTGCTATCCTTCATTCCAAATTATTGATCCTTTGGGGATTTTTTCCATAATAATGAGATCATGTATATGTTGGGCGACATATTTTCCTTTCCAAATTCTTGACCAAAGAGACTCCTAGTTAGTAAGCCATCTCCACCAAAGTTTTCCATCATAGCTTCATTTTCTACCTTTGGGTCTTGTAGTCCAATACCACCTTGAATTTTGACCTTGCATAGTTTTCCCCATGCCACCAAGACCCATTTTCGACCTTTGGTCTTGGATCCACCCCATAAGAAGGTATGTTGCAAAGCTGATATTTTGTTGAGGAACCTTTTAGGGGCACTAAAGATGGAAAAAAAGGTAAGTGTTCGTGCTTCTTAGAACTAAGTTGAGAAGGACAAGTTGACCTACAATGTTAAGAGAACAAAAAGACCAATTGGATAAACACTTCTCCATTTTTTTTATTAGAATAGACAAATCTCTGTGCTTTGTGGAAGTAGTAATGACTGGGGCTCGAAGACACTTGGAAGGAAAATACTCGCGATGGAAATTCAACAGTATGGATATTTCCATTTGAAGCCTTATTAGGGTGTTAAAGAAGAAGATCTCTTATTTTTTATGATTGAGAGAGAGACCCGAGGCAGATAAAAGGGTGTGGAGAAATTGTTTTATGCTTTTCGTTTCTCTCATGGAGACTTTAGAAAGTAGCATGGTATCATCCATGAATTGCAGGTGTAAGGATTTGTTGTCATAATTGGATGGTTGTAGTCCTGAGAGGATATTACTTTAAGTAGTAACTTTCAATGATCTCCCTAGTACTTCGACCATTAGGATAAAGAGGAAAGGGGTGAGGGGCTCCCCTTGTTGAATTCCTCAAGAAGAGGGGAAGGTGGGGAATGGAAAGCCATTCACCAAAATTGAGAAAAAAACATAGGAGGTTAAGGCTAGGATCCAGTTGACCTAGTGAGTAGAAAATACAAAGGATAGGAGAGTTTTCTTCATATAACCCCAAGAAATGATCTTATCAAAATATTTAGAAACATCAATTTTAAGAATCCTACCAACATGATTTGAGCTTCTTAGAGTGTGAATTTTTTCGTGAGCCACTAGAATGCCATCCAAAGTTTTTTGTCCTTCCACATACCCAAATTATTCTTTAGAAATGATTTGTTGCATGATTGGCTTCAACCTACTTTGCATGAGCTTCATGATGATTTTGTAGATAACATTACATATAGAAATTGGATGAAATTTGTTGGGATGAAAATTATTTTCTTACTTCAATACTAGCATGAGGAAGGTGGCATTAAGCTGGAATGAAAACCAATCTCTTACGGGATTCTTCCATTGATTCCAAAACTTCATACTGAATAATGTCGTAGTAATTATGGAAAAAAATAATTGTGAAGCCAGGTCCAAGAGATTTGTTGGTGGGAATGTATTTGATAGTCATGGTGACTTATTCTAGAGATATAGGTTGCATGAGGTGTTGTTGGCCATAAGAAAAGACTAGAATAAATAACTAGAATAATGATGGGAAAGATGAGCATTATGGTCACAAGTTGAGGAAAATATGTGATGGTACGAGCCGCAACAAAATAGGAATAAAGAAGTCGAAAAGAAGACTTCCACTGATTTTGGGGAAAGATTTAGTTAGACTAAAATATTGCTTTTAGTAATAAATAATGATTGTATTTTAGGCCGATAACGCCTATTTTTGGATGTAACTAAATGTATTAAAATATAAAGAGAACCTGTCGAATAATAGTTGAGAGTCAACCGACGGTTGAATCAATGTAAAAGCATAAAAGCTTATAAAAGAAGAAAAGCTTATAAAAGCATAAAAGCTTATAAAAGCAGAAAATCTTATAAAAGAATGAAGCCAAGCTGTGAGTAGATTTTGTCTGGTTGGATGGTTGTTGTTGGTTGTTGATCGATAATAGAGAGAGTTAAGTAAATTAAGGCAAGGATATATTTGATCCAGGATGTGTACAGATCGACTATTTAGAAACTTGAGAGAGAGAGAGAGAGAGACCAAAACTAGAGAGCGTGAGATGAGATATGAATATATTAATTGTAAAGAATATCAAAAGAAGAGTCTGAAAGTTGAGTGCGTAGACCAAAGGCTCCAAACCAATTATCATCCCAGAAGAAGAGCACCTTTGTTGTTTTTCCTACATGGGTTTCCACGGTATATCTAGTGTCTCTATGTGTTTTAATGTCTGTATTATGTCAAATGCATATTTAATGTAAATGAGCCTGCTTGAATGTGTCTCACGGACTCAATGGCGAATGAACTTATATATATGTCGCATAGACTTAATGGTGAATGAACTTATATGTGTGTCTCACCTATACTGATTTAACATATGTTAATGCTTTATGATATATGTTGTCATATATGTCGACAATATGGTACATGATTATCTTAAATGAATTAACGAAGAGAAAAGTATAATTCTCGGTTTTGGTAATTCTCAGTTTTGGTCAAGTGACCTGATAGTATTGCAAGAGTGAAATCCCTGACATAACTACTGAAAACTGGTTCTAGCAGTCCCCATAAGATATCTTAGGTGAGACATCATCTGCGTCGCAGGTGTTGCCGACAGGGTCCTACTCTTTAGGGTCAATATATTGGGCATTGTTGATGAACAAGGGATTTGAACCTAGTTCAACCAAAAGTATGGAAACAAATGGTTCCGTTGTTAGGATTGTGAATAATTCCAATGGGTTTATGTTTTGCATCCGACGAAGATGGAAATTCAAGATTGGATTGATTATAAGGAACTAGAGTTTTCATGGGAGGAAAGTGAAGGATTGTGGCTGAGTCTGGCTGAATGGTTGCAGCGATATCTTTAAACGGACATTCATGAAATTTTCTTTAGAAAATTTCCCATCATATTGCATGAGTGGTTATTGAAGCTAGAAACCCAGAAGAAAATTTTCCAAGGAGGAGAACCAACAGAGTGGAGTCCTGAGTGGATCTAGTGGCTGAAGAGGGTGAGAAATCCTATATCTAGGGCTGCCAATTTATGGGTTGATAGTATTCTAGGTAGATATATCACAGAAATTGCAATCAACATGCTAAAATCATACAGTGAGATAGAAAGAGATTTTTCCAAGGTCCTAGAGGTCGCTATTTGAAATCTTTGAAACTATAGATTAAGGTGTTGGTGTGTGAAAAAGGGATCCTGAGAATGGATTGTGATGAGTAAAAATTTGTTCATGGAGACCCAGGAATGTCACAAGAAAGATTGAGAGCAGAATGGGTGGGGAAAAACTGAGATGTTTTCTGGTAATTCTGAGACTGAATTATAAGGTGGACACATAAGGAGTGGAAAAAGATTTTGATCGAGAAAGAGAAGAAGGACTGCAACAAGAAGAGGAAGCTGCAGTGCAATTGGAGGAGAGGACTACAAGTCATACATTGAAGGAGGATCTTACTACAAACAAGAGGACTACTAGCTTATACATGAAGAAGCCGAAGAAGGAGAAGCACCAAATTAAATTCAAGGTGATGACATAGCTATGACCTTGCATACATCACCCGAGGTAATATCTAGAAACACATAACCAGTGGTTATTCTAATCAAACTAACAGTAATAGTGAAAATAGAAGTTAGGGAACTCACACTAGAGAAATATTTAGTTCAACAGTACCAAGAGTAAACATAATGGTTGGGAATCATATAAAGTTACCAATATTTAATGGAAATGGGTTAGAAGACTCTGAGAAACATTGGTTTCTATACGAAGCCATATGGACCATGCGACATGTCCATGATGAGGCCATTAAGAAAGCTTATATGATCACAACCCTTAGAGGCCATGCAGTTGACTGGTACATGAAATTCTATGTGGTTCCAGCAAGAATTATGCAAAATACATTAGATCAAAACAAGGATGGATTAATAGATGAGTTTAGGAAACCCAAATATGAGTCGCAGTGTATTACATAAATCAAAGAGATTAAGAAATTACCTATAGAGTCTGTTTGGGACTTCGACCAAATATTCAAGACTTTGATGGCTAAAGTAAGTTTTCAGATGTTGGACGTCCAACACAAAGAATTCTTTATTGTAACGATGTACACATCTGTATTCCTTTGATGCAACAAAAGATCATATCGCAGAGCAAGGCTCTTGAGCTTGCCAGGAAGTTGGAAGCTACACCGGTCAGGAAAAATGGTGCAGGAATGAAGCAGATCCAATCACAAATCTCCAACCTTATATTGCAACTTTAGGACATCAAGAAAGGAAAGGAAGTACAAGAAGAACTATGGTGTAACAGAGGTAGAACCAAAGGACATCATAAAGATAGAGTAGATAAGGAAGCACTATATGGACAACTGAGAGTGTGATCGATAACAAAAAAGAAAGCACCATTCGATGTCCAAAAAGAAAAGGATATATTCTTGAAATATTGACATGAGTTCATTGATATAAATCAAGCGTTGACTTCTTCTACTAAACCAAAAGAAGGACCGATATTGGAGATGCTTCAAGGATTCAACCAACTCTTCTAGAAAAAACATACATAAAATGTTAGTAAACTGAAGCAATGCTTTAAGAGTTGTTTAAGCACTAATAGAAGATAAAGATGATGTAGCTGAACTGGCATCTTTGAGAGAAGAACCTCAAGAATATGTGCAACCATAAAGGATGGTTAACCATATTGGGAAAATAATGAAAATTGGTCATGAACTAAGAATGACTGCCCAAATAGGATATTATGAAATGGACTATATTATTCTGGACTTGGGTTTAGATGTTAACATTATTACTAGGAAAATATGGGAGAATGGGAAATTAAATACTAGTATGGTCTCTTATCCAGCTCATATTAACAAATTAGTCAAAGGTTTCACCTATTGGTTGACTAACTCGAGTTCCTGTCGAGATAGAAGGACTTCACACTTATGCAGACTTTGAGGTGATTGACATTGTTGATGATACAAATCCATATCCTATGCTTCTAGAGATCGATTGGGCCATTGATAATCAAACTATTATCAATTTTAATAATAAGATACTAACATTTGAAGATGAAGTGCCAAGGGTGGTTGCATCGCTTGATTCTCTAGAAGGCCAGAGGTATGTCGAGCAAGTGAATAATGAAGGACAAGGTGGATATATGGACCATATCTATAACATTACTTATGGAATGGATGATTATGTGAATCCAACGGCTGAAGAAAAACTCAATTGGTGAAGCGTTAGTTCCTGCACATCGGATTCTAGAGAAGCTTTGGAAAACTACCAAAACTGATTGCATGAAGTGTCAATGAGAATATGCACGAGAATTAAAAAATTCATGTGATGGGTAGGTATCGAGGTATGTGATTTGCTACCTATGAGGCATTAGCTAATTTGGAATCTTTTCTGACAGAATTTGAATAAAAAGTAATAGAACCTCAATGACTATCTCCTTTGGAATTTGCATTAAAGGCTACGCCTGTAAGATAGTGGGTCGCACATAAATAGTCTATCTTAGAATGGCCCCAATGCCGAAGATTGATGGAAGTCCGATTTGGAGGGAAGATGATATACAATGGCTAGAAATACACAAGAATGACTAGTCCTGTTGAGCACATTGAGCATTGTCATGCGACATAGGAGGCATGTCTATGACAGGAATGGGTTCATCAGTTTATACACACATTGGAAATGATACCAAGGAACTGGTATATGTCGTTTGAGCTATGACAAGGAACAATAGAATGGGAAGACTTAGCTACTAGTTTCACCTAAATGTTTTAATTTACTGATGATCACCCTTCAAATGACATTTCTCTATAAGTAATCAAAACTAATATATTTGAAGGTATTCATGTGTTGAAGACATATTTTTTTCACAGCAACGTGACAGTCCAGCACTGGATGGAGTGTTATAATGTAACAAGAAAACCTGATGATGATGATCCCCACGACATAAATATTCCTAAGTTTGAAGGTACTCGTGCGATGGAAGGATCAGGTGTATCAACTGACAAGTTTCTGAACTTGTTGAAGATACATAAAGTAAACATTGGCTCTCCAGAGAATCCAAAGTTTGCCAATATTGGCAATTATTGGGACGATGAAACTATTGCAAAGATTATAGACCTCCTACATGAGTTTCAAGATCTGTTCCCCACTAATTTTTCTGAAATGAAGGGAATTGTTGGATATCTTGGAGAAATGAAGATTCCATTGAATCTTGACGTAAAACATGTTAAGCAACGACTGTATCGACTCAACCTCGAGTACAAAGAAAAAGTTAAAATGGAGCTAGATCAAATGTTGTCTATGAGCATCATAAAAACTGTTGAAGAATCTGAGTGGATCAACCCAATGGTAGTACAAGATAAGAAAAATTCTAGTGAAATACGTATTTGTGTCGGCCTAATGAAGATGAATGATTCCTTCGTGCATGACCCATTTCCCACACCCTTTACTAATGAAGTATTAAAGAGTGTAGGAGGTCAAGAAGTATACTCATTTACTGATGGATTCTTTGGTTACCACCAGATCATAATCACGAAGGAAGATCGACAAAAAAAACCTTTGGGATGGAGTGGGGATTTCCCACCTTACAATGATTCCCTTTGGACTCAAGAACACTCCTTCTATATTTTCCATGATAGTCATGGTTTCTTTCAAATATTTTATTCATAATTTTATTGAAGTCGATTTTGATAACTCGACGGTATTTGGGCTCATAAAAGATCATATTGAGAGACTAAGAATGATGATGGAATGATGTCGATAGTACCATACTTCCCTTAACTTAAATAAATCAATTTTTGTGCTCCTTTTGGAATTCTGTTGGGTCATGTGGTTTGTCACAATGGAATATTGGTGGATCCTACTAAAATTTTGATCGTTGTCAACCTACCACCACCCGCAAAAGTAAAAAAGATAAGAACAACTTTGGGACATACATGATACTATCAAAAATTTATGAAAGGATACGCAGAGGTGACTGCTCCTACGAAGAAATTATTGAAGAAGAATGCTAAGCTTAAATGGAATGAACAATGCCAAGTGAGCCTAGATTTCCTGAAGAATAAAATGGTTACAACACCCATAGTAATTTTTCCATACTGGAAGAAATAGTTTCACATCCATGTTGATGTATCGTCTATCATGTTGGGTGTTGTACTGGAACAACTAGGGGAAGGATCTATCGATCGAACCATCTATTTTTACAAAATAAAATTATCAACAATAGAGAATAACTATACCACAATCGAAATAGAAGGAGTAGCTATGGTATATGCACTTCAAAAGTTTCAAAACTATTTGTTGGGAGGACATTTCAAGATGGAGACAGACCATTCTACGTTGAAATATTTGGTCAATAAGGCATTTTTGCGAGGGGAATATTTTTTGATGGATTCTTCTTTTCCAAGAATTTGATTCAAGATTATTGTTAAGTCGGGTCGACCAAATTCAAGACCCGACCATTGTTGAGGATATAAAGTGGAGAAGAACCTGGTAATATCAATGATAGTCTTCATGATGGACAACTATTTGCGGTCAATATTTTTGATGATCATTATAGAGGTATTATACACTTCTTGAGTACAAGATATGCACCATCCGGATTCACTACAATGCAAAAAAAATAGTTGTATGAGCTACAGATTTCCAGTTGATCGCTGGAAAACTATACAAAATGGGACCAAATGAAATTATTCGTCATTGTGTATTGAAACATGAGAGACTAATGATATTGAATGAAGATCATGCCGGTGTCATAATTTTCCATTATGTCAGGAAAGATACAATGCAGAAAATATTACAAGAGAGATTGTGGTGGCCTACTTTGCATTCAGATGCTTGAGATTATTGTCTCAATTATCAAATATACTAGATAAATGGAAAGTTGTTGTGACGAGATGAAATTTTGTTAGTACCTTAGATAAATTTACAAGCATTTGAAAAATGGGATGTTGATTTTGTCAGACCTATTAATCCACCAGGAAAAAGAATAGGTGCACGATACATTATCACTATGACAGATTATTTAACTAGATGGGATGAACCAACGACAGTAAAGGACTGTACTACTACGACAGCTGCCAGGTTTTTGTTTGACAATGTAGCGACCCAATTTGGATTCCTAAATTTTTTCATAAGTGATCAAGGCACACACTTTGTGAATGGTTGATCAAAAGATTAACTGAGGAATTCTAGATTCATCATTGTAAAATGACACCATATCATCCACAAGCGAATGGTGTTGTCGAGGCATTCAATAAAATCATGGAGAATGCATTGACAATGATTTGAAATGTTCAAAGAGATGATTGGGATCAGAAAATATCTGTAGTGTTATGGGAATATCACACCACATGTAGAAAGTTGGCAGGCCAAACTCCATTTTGAGTGTTTTATGGACAAGAGGCTATTATTATGTTGGAATATATTGTATCGAGTCTAAGGATAACTGCGATTACTGAAATGACTGATGTTGGAAATGTTATCACCAACCTTGTAGTTTCCTATGTAAGATGGATCATGGATGGACGATAGAGGAACAAGCAACTAGGGATGTGGAACCAAGACTTCCTTGACTCCCAAATGGATGGCTCTTGTGCCAATCAAGGAAGTATTCACTTGATGTTGTCTTGGCCCAAGGTAATAATGAGGGAGACCCAAATCTACTCTCAAGAGGAGAGATCAGACCTAGACACCAGATCAGATCAAATGGACTTGAGGTACATAAGGTGTAAGGTGACGGAGACCCTAGATTTATGGATGATGTCACTAGGTGAACCAAGGATTTGGATCAGGGTTGAAGAGATATGGGATTTGATCCAAGTAAGGACACAGATGACCTATGAGGAAAATACTAGATATGAGGTTAAGGTACTAGAAAAAGATGAAGATATCCACTGCCTTGGGAAACACAATCAATGCAGGGAGGTCAGGAATAGGATTGGGGCTATCTAGTACCGAAGGATAGGCTCAAAAGAAGGTATGTTAATTTCAAACCGCCCAAGCCAATAGGAAAAGGTCAAAACACAAGAGAAAAAGGAAAAAGGAGGGGTAACACTAGGGTTGATTATTAGTACCTTGGGATCTGGGACAAATGGAGTCACTTTCTACCTAGCATTGAAGAAGACCCACCTAAGGTTAGACTTGATCTACAAACCCAAAAAGTGGTTTTGCTCGAAAAGATCATATTTCAAGAAAAGAGGGAAACAGGAAGATAGTGCTAGGGTTTGGAGACCAATGCTTTCAGATATAGGCCAATGGAGTCACTTTTGGCTCAATGTTGAGGAGGAGCCACTTAGGTCATGACCTGATCTACAAAACCCAGAAATGGTTTGCCGAGAACTCAACCAGATTGAGCCATAATAGTTTTTGGTTTTTTACATTAGAGGAAATTTCAACTAAAAATGGGCCTCCTAAAAAAAATTAATAAAATAATACTTAAAACAATAAAATAATATTTATTAATTTTGGAGGAAGAAAAGAAAAAAAACTACTTTTTTGTTTGTATTTTTGACATATCTCCCCGTGTTTTTACTCAAATTTCGATTGGGAGAGCTTGTTGGATGCGAAATTAAATTCCACATCCAACGAGTACCCACTCGGCGTACTTTTGATGGACCCCTCTACCCCAAAAACAAGAAATACCTGAAAAAAATGTGATGATGACATCATCATCATGTTTTTTTAGGTATTTCTTGTTTTTGGGTTAGCAGGGTCTGTCAAAAGTATGCCGAGTGCATACTCGTTGGATGCAGATTTTAATTCCGCATCCAACAAGCTCTCCTGATTGAAATTTGAGTAAAAACACGGGGAGATATGTCGAAAATACAAACAAAAAAGTAGTTTTTTTATGATACCTATCCCCAAATTTATATTAAAAAAGTGTTTAAGACCTATACGGTATTTCAAATTTAAAGAAATTTCATTGGCTAACACATGATGACATGGAATTTGAGAATTTGAGTTAAAGTTAAAAGGCCCATTTTGAGTTTAAATTTCCTCTATTGTGTTTAGGGTTTTAAGATGAAAATGGAAATACAGGTGCCAATGGATTGAGATATGGAAGAGAAGTACTAACCTATAGATATCACTTGGAAAATATTGTAGATTCCTTAATGATGATGATCCTTTCTATCCTGATCAATTTGAGAAAATTTGAATGAGTTCTATGCCCAACGTTTTTCCCCAAGAAGCCAATGCGCCCTCTCTCTTGCACAACAAATGTCAACCTTATCAGATTTGTTGCATCATGAGGAAAAATAAAATGCTACAGAAAAATAACAAGATGAAATCATAGATCGCATTGATGCTAATGAAAACCCCTTGATACAAAACACATCCAAGCCAAGCGAATTAAGGAATCCCTGCAAAAACGCCCAAGTTGAAGTCGCCCTCTTGTAGACAAGACAATGTTTCCTGAAAAAATATATAGATATCACAAAAAATACCCAAATGTTAGGAAACAAAATATTTTCCAATCACGATTGAAGAACACCAGATGCAAAGGATATCCAAAAATATCCGCAAGAAAAGTTTTTCTATTATCCGAATCCAAGAGCCAAAGCCCCTTACAAATGAGAAGCTCTCTCCTTTAAATAGAAATAAGAGAACCAAAATCTTAACCAATTTTCAAATGGGTGGCTAATATTAAAAGATAAAAATGTTCTAATCAACTGTTAAGATGAGCTCAACGTAGATTACATGGATCAATACAATAATATAATCTAAAAATGGACCAAATCACCCTAGGAGAGGGGATCCCACTAAAAAAAATAAATGAAGCTCATGGTGGGTGCAGGGACTATTAACTAACTCCCCTAGGGTGTCCTCGTGGCACAATAAAAATAATATAATTTTTTAACTGCCAAATAGTGCCTCTTTGAGGAAATCGTGAGCCTCCAAAAGCTCCAGAAAATAATAAAATATGCCCAAAAATAAATGTGGGCCCATCCAAGTGCTTCAACTGTTGGAGAAGAAGTGGAATACATCACACTAATTATCGGGACTCATCCCATGCCATTTCCTTTCCTCGGTAGCCCAAATCAAATTCTTCAATAGCCATTTTAATTATTTTTTATTTTCCTCGAGAAACGTGATATGCCAAAAACAACCTTCTAGGGTGCCTGCGTTATCCAACTGATCCCACCAGGATCTTTGGGAGGGGGGTAATATGGTACAAACAAGTGGATGGACACTCGCTTCCTCATACAACACCCTAGAAGATCTAACAAAATCATCTCCCTGCTTAGACATGTCATCCAGTATAGCAAAACTGCACCATAAAGGTACACTAAGCAAATCATCTCTGCAACTGCTCGAAACTAAAAGTAAGCTGTCTCATTGGACTCAACGAGTCCAAATCCATCCTAGGTTCATACTCATACACCCTATAGGTCTCTGCATGATCATCTACAATATCCAATATACCTAGATAGACAAAATAATAATCTATAAATAACCATATAATATAAGCCAGGATGTCATCCATCCACTCCAAGTGTTCAAAGGTTAAAACATTCTCTGCAAATCATTCAAGTAATAAAAAAACAAGTAGTAATCATTTCATTGATGATCTATCAACCAAATATATAGGGTTTACATTTATTAACTATAACTCACTCCAAACTTTCAAGACCATACTCCATTTCATAGTTGCAATCAATTTGCTAGTACAGGGTGAAGGTTAAAATTCAGAGGCTAGGTCAAAGGATGACTGCCAACTTGAAATTGTGACACTTCAGATGTGGGAATGGGATATTCACTCTAGCATATGTAGGACAAGAAATAACACAGGGGATGGTAGTGTCTCACAAATGGATAAGCTACTTTAGAGGTGCTTATTCACCTTGACAAATGCTCACAATCCAACTCAATACAAGTAATGCCAACAATATTTGGATATGAATTTTAAGAACCATTTCTTTTTTGGGCCTTTGATTTTCCATAGCCTTGGTCCATGTATTTATTACACGAATTTTTATTATTGAGGCTTCATGCATTCATGTATGTTTAAAAACACTACTTTTCACGAATGTTTTAAGATATTTATTTCATTATACTTCAAAGCCAATTTCATTAGCCTTTCCTTTCATTCATGTATGTTGAAAAACACTACTTTTCATGAATGAGATTTTTCATAAGATATTCATTCATTTCCAAATACATTGTATTGATGGCAGTGCTACTTGTTTTAGGTTTAGCCAACACAACTTTGGCAACTTAGAGAGGAGACACAAATAAACAAGGAAGCTTGTCCAACAAAGAGGCTCTAGTGGGGGAAGGTGCTCCATGCCACAAGTCAAGTAGTAGGCCAGGTTGGTAACAATAATTGCAGGGTAATGGATGGGTGAAGAGGGTGAATAATGAAACCAGAACTAGCAAGCCAAAGTATGGTGGGAATGACTACCTCTATTCTCCCTAAGGAGGGTAAAACCAATGAGTATAGATGAAGAACTTCCAGGTCTGAGTAGGGACATCAATACATAATTACAATACATCCAAGTCCACATATTTATATGACCGTCAGATCATGACACTAAATGCTAATACATGTCACAAGAATAAGTATAAGAGCAATGATAACCATAACACAAGATAAAGTAAGTCGAGTCATAACATGTAAATAATTCATCTGAACCAATCATCTATCAAATGAGAAAACACTGATGCAACTATGGGCACTACTAATTTCTCTACAATTGGATAAATGGCTACATCAGTCCTCAAATATGAGTGTACTAAGACTCAGTCATGGCGTGGGAGAGTACTATAATCCATCAATCAAATAATGATCCATCATAAATACTCATCTCAGCATCTCATATGTAAGGGAGCTGGCTGAAAAATGTACTAGAATATGAAAAAGAGAATATAGTATCTAGGCTACTATATATTTGATAACATTTGGCTCTAGTTGGGACAAGTGCTTTGCTGAATAGAGTGCTTGAGAACCTCAAAATACCTGGTCCTCGCACTCTGCTTTTCACAATCCTCGATCCATCCTTCCAGCTCTGCAACTGCTTCCAAAATGTCACCAACTACCTACAAAATGTCCATAGCTATACCAAAATCATAGACCGGTCATCAACACACTATGTGGATAAAATAAAACACTCAAACTGAAATGCATAAAACTAAAAAGAAGAAAGTAAATCTAATCTATAACCATAACTTTTAAGCAAAGTTTGATTTTTGTTGTGTGGGAAAAAAAATGCTAACACTGAAAACTATACTAAGAGCTTTGAAAAGCAAGCTTCAGGAAATGACAAAAGGTGCAAGACTGATAGGATACACTACTGCCCAACAAGGGGTTATTCAAGTCCTACCTACTCTAACCAATTTAGACAAGTGTTAAGTAAAATCATAAATCCAATGCAACCACTTGCTGAAAGAATCTATTGAACTTTCTTTACAGTTAATGATACAACACATCAAAGATGGATTGTAAGTAATGTGAATGAAAATTGAAGCCATTATAACTTGTTGTTTGAAAATTAAAGAAGGATAAAGAGAAATGAAATCATGCCAGGGATGAGATTGATTGTTGCAAAATTCTTCCATCCATAGATCGATAGGATCATAAAATTTATGCAAGTTTAAATTTGATGAAAGAAAAGAATACGATACATGATTCCTCCCTCCTAGGCCATCACTGTTTCCATCATCTTTCTGGTTAGCACATTCAATCATACTCACATTATAATCAATGGTGAAACAAAATAGGGACAAATTAGAGATCAATAAACCATAAATTGAGCTTTACCCCATTTGTTGTTTAAAAAATGAGAAAATATGGAATTGGTCTTTATAAATATTTTCAATCAACCAAACAAAGAAATTAGCAAAATTGAAAGCATTATGCACCAAGGATGAAAGGAGATGAAATGCTTTACCATTGACCAGTTGGAACTTTCGAGACTCTGTACCAAAAAATTTCGCATGACACCATACAAAAAGACTTCAAAATTTGGGATGAGAGGGTGGATTGAAAAATTAAAACTTGATTTGCATCACCTAAAGGTACTAACGCCAATCTTGTATGTGATATTGGACATTTGTTAAAGAAATTGGCAATATTAACACTAACCTCCCAAGAACTAGACTCACTATGATTAATATACTCAACCAAAAATCTGATGGGGAATAGCAACAACATTACAAGAATCATTCCTTGGTATTAATTTGTCACAGTGGTCTAGGGACTGAAAACACAGTCTCACAAAGAATTCAGACAATTAAGCATAAAATTGGCAAAATGGTGCTGCAATGATAGTAGGAGCTCTGTATAATCAATGAATATTGAATAATACAATACAATGATCATGCAAGGTGCATGAATTCCAAGACAATTAGAATTTCCAAGGAGGTCATTTGAATTGAATGAATGGGTGTAGATTAACTGACTGTAAGACATAGTAAAAACTCTAGTTAACCAACTGATCAAGTCCCGATTGACTCAACTGATTCCTAACTGAAGTCGGAGTGCAATGGATGACTGAGTCTAACTGAAAGTAGCTCAGACACATGTCACAGCATCATTAACTCCAATGAACCCCGATGAGGTTAACTAAAGTCAAACCAACCATCATAGGTGATTGGAGGCACCCCTGTTGACTCCAGTTCATTAAATATTAATAAAATAATCAATATAATGAATGGAGGTGCCTTCACCACTCAGCTTAACTGATTGTAACCATCAGTTAGCAATTAGGTACATTTATGACACTCAAATCACCCCCAAACTGTTCTAGTTAGCCTCCCCTAATGAAGGAGAGGGATTAGTTGGCCTCCTAGACTAAAGGTAGGCATGGGCGTGCTCATGATGATGTCATAATGTGCTCATCTGATGTCGATTAAGTCAATAAAAATTAGGATAGTTGTTTAACAAGGTAAAATTGACCAAATTAAATGTGCATGGTGGGAAAATGTCTCCAACACCCCCCCTTAAGCTATACTCAGAGTAGTAGAAACATAAAGTGCATAAAATGCTAGGGTCCCGACAACAAAGGCCATAGGTCATCTTGTACAATAATGTAACCCAAACAATGCTCAAAAATAAATCTAAGTGAGGAAAAGAGGGAAAAAAACCCCCTCAAGATGAAAACTGAAAGTAGTCTAATCACCTTGATGAACTCACCCCCAATATTGAATGGAGGTAAGTGAACTTCTTTTCTAAAAAGATCTTGGTGAAGATGTCTGCAATGTGCTCATCAGTCAGACAGTATTGTAGAATGATGGTCCTGTCATGCACTAATTCCCTGATATAGTGCATGCGTATCTCTACATGCTTGGTCCTCTGCCTGGTAACTAGATCTGTGGATATCTCAACAGCACTTTGATTGTCATAAAATAGGACAGTGGACAAATTACTACCAAGATCAAACTTTGAAATAATGCCTTGCAACCAAACAGCTTGGATGCAAGCATTCACTGCTCCTCGATACTCGGTCTCTGTTGAAGACGATATGCTATGGCGGCCTGCTTTTTTATAGACCAGTAAATGAGGCCACCACCAAACATGAAGAAATATCCAAAAGTAGACTTCCTATCAATAGAATCACCGGCCCAATCAAAATATGTGTAACCAACCAGCTCTAGCTCGGAGTCTACAACATAGTGAATGCCGTAGGTCCTGGTTCCCTGAATATACTGGAGGATCCTCTTGGATTCCTTCCAATGTAGATCGTGAGGTCGCTGCATGTATATTGACATAGAATTCATGGCATAACATATATTAGGCCGAGAATTAGTCAAGTAGAGAAAGCTACCTACCAGTTGTCGATAAATAGTGCAGTGCATGGGAGGTGTGCTTTTTCCTTCTTCAAGGTTGATCCATGAAAGGAAAGGGAATGGAGTAGCCTTACATTCAACCATGTTAAAATTGACTAATAGCTCTCATATGTATTTTAACTGAGTGACAATTATCCCATCAAAAGGTTTCTCAATTTCAAGCCCCGGAAATTGCTTCAAGAGCCCCAAATCGTTCATTTCAAATGCATCGTGGAGAGCAGTTTTGATGACTGAAATAGAAGTAACTGTGCTTCCTGTAATTAGTAAGTCATCAAAATATAAAAAAAATAATAATCAAATTACTATTGTATTGATTTATATATACATTTGGATCTGATTTACACCTTTGGAATTTTTGCGAGAGAAGGAAGGCATCCATCTTGGAATACCACTCTCTTGGGGCCTGTTTTAACCCGTATAGTGAATTTTTTTATCTTGCAAAACAAAGATGGATCAGAAATCTATCCCTAAGGCTAATTCATGTATATCTCCTCATGAATATATCCATGCATAAAGGTAGACTTAACATCCATATGATGCACTTCCCAATGCTTAGATGCAGAAATTGCCAAAACTAGGCGGATGGAGTCCATTTTTGCAACTGGTGCAAAAGTCTCATGGTAGTCCACACCTTGGACCTGGGAGAAACCTTTTTCTACCAGCCTTGAATTATATTTTCAGGTGCTTCCATCCACAGCAACCTTAGTCTGAAACACCCACTTGCATTGAACCAATTTCCTCCCAGAGGAAGAGAAACTAGCTCCCAAGTAGTGTTTTTCTGAAGAGAATTCATCTCTTCATCCATGGCAACTTGCCATCTAGGATCCTTATGATCATGGTAGTAAGACTTAGGGTCTGAAATTATCATCAAATAACAATATTCAGATAGCAAATAATTAGGACAAGAGAGTGTAATACCTGCTCTTTGGAAATCAGACCGGGTTCTCCTTAGATCATCCATATTTCCAATGTTATCACCTGCGGAGGAGAGTGACTATCGGGACCAAGTTGGGAGATGATTTTGTAATTAAGGTTGTGATTCAGAATATGATTTTTTTTGTACACTGATACGATAAATAAGAGGATCCAAATCAGGGTCATCATGCCCAATTGCATCATCCAAATATTCAGTAGAATAGGAAGGAAATTCAACAGTTTTCTCCTTCACTAGTTCTACCTCCTGAAGAGGCTCATCAAAATTGACACTCCTTTCAATGATGATATATTTTTTTTTGATATCCAATAGCTTGAAACCTTTATAATTCATCAGGATATCCAATAAATAGACATTCTATGCTTTGCAGTTTCCAATCCCTCCTTTTATCAAGTGGGATTCAGGCTCATGCAGTGCACCCAAACACCCTCAGATTCGACACATTCGGCTTGTGTCTGAAATATGCTTTGAAAGGGGTCTTCCCTTTCACTGATGGATGTGGCACTCTATTCTAAATATATGTTGCAGCATGCATGGCTTCCTCCCACAAATTTTCAGCCAACTTCTTTGACTCCAACATATAGGTGGTCATCTCCTTGAGAGACCGATTCTTCCTCTCCGCTACACCGTTCTACTGGGGAGTGTAGGGGACTGAATGCTAGATATGAATACCACATTGGGAACATATATGTAGTAAATCATTACTGAAATACTCCCCACCATTATCAGATCTCAAAATCTTGATCCTTTTTCCAGATGCATTCTCAATCAAGGCCTTCAATTCAGTGAATTTTTCCAAGACTTCTGACTTCTTTTTGATAAAAAAAAACCATGTGTATTTGGAAAAGTTAGAAATGAAATTCAGAATGTACCTTGATACATTAATGGATGTTATAGGCATGGGACTACTGATATCAGAATGTATCAGTCCCAAGATGCATGATGCTCGGTTTTTCTTCCCCCGATCGAACTTATGCTCAGGGTGCTTTCCAACAACACAGCCCCTGCAAATTCTAGTGGTAGCTTTGATGACCGGGAGGCCTTCAACCATAGAATTATTCTGTAATTGCTGCAATTATTTGAAGTTAAAGTAGCCAAACCTCTCATGCCACAGTCTACTAACTTCATTTCCATGATTCAACAATGCGGTGGGATTTGCATTCACCACAAAATGGGAGAACTCATAGGATTTTGCATGATGGTTTGCAAGGCCTTTTGCTACAAGTTTTCTGGATGCAAGTTCTATGATCTCTATATCATCTAGGCTAAAGGAGACTCTCTTGGGAACTCCCATATGTGTCATTTGATAAACACTTAGGAGGTTTGATACAAGAGATGGTACATACAGAACATTGGAAAAATAACCATGCTCAAGATCTACAGTACCTTGTCCTTCGGATATGATTGTGGAGTCATCTCCCATGTGGATGGGAATGGATTTTTTAGTCTCCAAAGATGAGAAAGAGACTCTTTCATCCATCATGTGATTCAAAGCTCCATAATCTATCAAGAGTGATTTGGACTTCGAAGTGCTTTCCATGAGAGCATGACCTCTTTCATGTTGTGGTTCCCGATCTTGCTGATCTCTCCTTCGAAAGCTTTCTGGAAGATTGATGTGATTTTTCTCAAGAAGAGAAGTAGCTTCAACAAGTTTCTTTTTCATGTAGGCATGTTCAGGGTGGAAGCCCTTCCCACAGTATGAAGACTTGACTTTTTCCTTCCCATGATGCCCTTTGGTTTTGTTCTTCTTCGAGCCGGAAGTCTCTTCATGTTACTGGTTTTCAACTTTAGGATTATGAGCTTCGAATTTGGTTTTTGGGTTCTTCTACTACTTTCCTTTACCCTTCAGATATTTGGGCCCCACGACATGGAGGGATTTATCATGGGAGGATCTGATGATCCCCATCTGGACAATCTTATCATGTTCACTTGTTAGGGAATCAATGAAGACATTGAGTGAAGTCATCTTCCATCTAGGGGTTGTGAGCTTCCCCACAAGGAATGTAGATACAAACACCAAATAATTAGCTCCAATTTTGGAGAGTATGGATAGGATGAGCTGATCATCCTCCTTCTCCACCTTAAATTGCTTCAACAGTAAGACAATGTGTTTGAACTTTATGAAAAAATCATTTAAGGTTTTGAAATTGGAAGGTTGGAGAGACATCAACTTGTTTTCAAGCTAGTATACTGTCAAATCATCCTGTTTTCCATAGAGGGTTTCCAATTTGTCCAAAATTTCCTTTGGATTCTTCAATCCCGAGAGATGGAAAAGAAGATCCCGAGAAATAGAGAGGCACATGAATCTGAATGCTTCATCTTTCTTGTTCAAGGATCTATCTCTGTCTGTCATAGAAGAAGGCTCTTTTTCAGTGTCCATAGTGACCCCATAGAGTCCTCTAGAACGTAATTGGATCTTCATGTCTCCTTTCCATGAATGGAAATTGAACGGAGTCAAGATTTCTATGGAAGAAGCCATTTCAAACTACTGGAGTGAATGCTTTCACCTGTTAAAACCTGCAAATCACAACAAAAGGGGCACTGTAAGGTCAAACAGCCTGCACATTTTAGGATTTCATCACACCCAGCATAGTTGATCAAGCAAGCTTGACCAACAATTCCTTAACTTGTGGTATTAAGTGGTAAGTGTTGGCTTCTGGTGCAGTGCCAAATTTTTGAGATTTTGCTCAATTTTTCATGCAATATTTGTCAAAAACCTTGTTTTTGAGAGATCTAAGCTTCATCCTGACGTGATCTTTGATACCATATTAATTTTTCACAATGGTCTATGGACTGAAAACACAAACTCACAAAGAATTTGGACAATTAAGCATAAAATTGGCAAAATGGTGCTGCAATGGAAGTAGCAGCTCTGTACAATCAATGAATAATGAATAATACAATACAATGATCATGCAAGGTGCATGAATTCCATGACAATTCGAATTCCCAAAGAGGTAATTCGAATTGAATGAATGGGTGTAGCTTAACTGACTGTAAGCCACAATAAACACTCTAGTTAACCAACTGATCAAGTCCTGATTGACTCAGCTGAGTCCTAACTGAAGTCTGAGTGCAATGGATGACTGAGTCTAACTGAAAGTAGCTCAGACACATGTCACTACATGCCAACCAACAAGTGGTAGCACATCATTAACTCCAATGAACCCTGATGTGGTTAATTGAAGTCAAACTGGCCATCAGAGGTGGTTGGAGGCGCCGCTGTTGACTCCAGTTCATTAAATATTAATAAAATAATCAATATAATGAATGGATTCTCCTTCACCACTCAGCTTAACTGATTGTAATTATTAGTTAGCAATTAGGTGCATTTATGACACTCAGATCACCCCTAAAGTGCTCCAGTTAGCCTCCCCGAATGAAGGAGAAGGCTTAGTTGGCCTCCTTGACTGAAGGTAGGCATGGGTGTGCTCATGTTGATGTCATAGTGTGCTCATATGATGCTGATTAAGTCAATAAAACTTAGGACAGTGTTTTAAAAAGGTCAAATTGACCAAATTAAGTGTGCATGGTGGGTAAATGTCTCCAACACTTGGAGGCTCTTGATGACTATCCAAATGTGACAAAGAACGCTCTAGGTCAAGTTCGCTCACTAGTATATCATCATCATGTGGTTATTATTCTTTATATTGTTCATTACATTAAACTGAGGATAAATTATCACCATCATTCATTCGATAAGGAAAAATATCGAAATTTTCATTTCTAACTTCCTTATCATCCTCACAAACTTAGTCTTCAACCAAAATGTGACCACATGATTGCTCCTCAATGGAAATTTGATTGATTTCAACCTTTTCTTCTTCTGTAGAGACATAATAAAAGTTTGAATCCAGATTCAGATAGCTTGAATTTTCATCAATTAGGCAATGACTATGGAGTTTCTCTTGTAAAGGATCTATAATGAACTCACAAATGGAAGGATCAACTATAGATGTTTCTTGATGGTGATTGTTAGGTTCCCTTCCACATATTAAACCCAATATTTTCTCTGACTACTTTCAGTAATAATAACAGAGTATCTCGTATGATTTGATTGATATCCCTCTTAGTTTCAGCGTGAGGTTTTGAAACATTATTCTCAAAGTACGCTGTAACATTCTTATGGATTGCAGGTGCACTCATAATTTGGAACATTTCAAGAGAGGAATGATTCAATTGAGAAATAAAATTGTCAATATACTTACTATCAACTCGACAATCATTGCTATATTTACACTAAATAATTATTAGTGTTCCTACCCCACTCATCTATTAGAAGATCTATGAACAGGTCATACCCAGTGATGGATTCTGGTGCTAACTGATCAAACCATAGTTGAACATCCCCTCACAAGGATTCTCCTAAGGCTCTCATTTAAACATGTTCATTGTTCGTACCTATAATTTCCATGTAACCGCAAAGAATATCGAAATTAATTTCAATAGATATATCCATATTTCCATTAAACTGGGGAAACCTCCTAGTGTAATCATTTGGCATAGGATGAGATGCCCCTAGTATTTCAGAAAACTCAAAAGGAGAATATTTGTCTTTTTTTTTAACAACTCTGATTACTTGTCTATAAGTCTTTGACTGGGACTGACTTCTAGGTTCATGTCAACTTACAAGTTTATCAGGGGTTGTCATGATAAAACTTGTATTACACTAATGAAGAGGATTACAAGGATCATTCACTTGATTCTTTCTTACTAGTCCACTTGGGATGGTTGGAAAATCATTATTGCATGGGTGAGGAAATTGGTGGGTATCATAAATATTGTGATAACTAGATTCATACCCATAATCATGCTCAAGATCATCCTCATACCCATAGTTTGACCTCCATATATCCCTTACGTTTATTAGTCTTTTAGCTTCATTTATACTTTCATTTAATTCCTTCATGCGTCTGATAAATATATTTGAATTCATTATGATTTATGTGATGGGTTCGCTTCTCAGTGGAGTCGCGTTGTGGAGTCTCTAGGTGAATGAAATGCCATGTTCACCAATGGATGATGTCGTATGAGAGGTAAGTGAAATTCATGCAGCGATTGTAAATATTTAAACATATAAAATTAAATCACTGATGTTAGACCGGATGTGATATGAATGATAAAAGATGTAAGTACAATCACAGACACCGAAGGTAAAATAAATGAAACAAGGTAAGCCTCTACCTCCACAGCAACAGTGGCAAAATGTTATCACCAACCTTGCAGTTGCCTATGTGAGATGGATCTAGGATGGACGGTAAAGGAACAAGCAACTAAGGAGGGGGAACCGAGATTTCCCCGACTCCCAAATGGATGGTTGTCATGCCAATCGAGACAGTCTTCACTTGATGTTGTCTTAGCCCAAGAAAACAAGGGGGGAGACCTAGATCTACTCTCCATAAGAGAGATCAGACCTAGACACCAAATCAGATCAAATGGACTTAAGGTACGTAAGGTGTAAGGTGATGGAGACCCTAGATCTATGGATGATGTCACCAGGTGAACCAAGGCTTTGGATCAGGGTTTAAGAGATATGATATTTGATCCAAGTAGGGACCCAAATGACCTATGAGGAAAATACTAGTTCTGAGGTTAAGGTACTGGCAAAATATGAAGATATCTAGTGCCTTGGGAAATGCAACCAATGCAGGGAGGTCAGGAACAAGATTGGGGCTGTAACAAAATTAAATAATAACAACAAACAATATATATATCAATATGAATTATTAATATTAACACATATTGATATTCATAATTAATAATTAATAAATAGTTATTAGTAAACTATTCTAAAATGACGCATCCTTTCATGGATGGTATCCAAAGTGGCTTTCCAATTTATATATATATATAGCACTCACTTTGTAATATTTCATCATTCATCTATCAATTTATTCATATTTTATTATCTACAAATATGTGGGTTATTTCAGAAATTACTTAATTGAGAATATCCAACTATAGTTGTTACAGTGGTATCAGAGCTCTACGGACCTTGGACAACATTATTTACACCTTGTGTAGATTTGGGTTTCCCAAAAAAATAGGACTTTGTCCTTAAAAAAAAAAGGGTAAAAGTAACTCCCCCAAAAAAAGAGAGTTAAAAAAAAGTGAAAAAAACAAAACACAAAAAAAACTAAAAGAATGAGGGAAAAAAAAGGTTAAAAAGAAAAGATAAAAGTAAAAAGAAAAGAGAGGGTAAAAGTGAAACCACACCTAGTTTCTTAAAGTGGGTTTGGGTTTGAATATAAAAAGTGCATAATAATAACTACAAAGAAGCAAGTGGGATTTGAACCTAGGTGGGGAAGGTAACACTTATTCCTCCCAACCACCCAATCTACTTGTATTTTACAAAAGCGTTGGAAAAAAATAGAAGTCAAGGACTAGAATTTGGAAGGTTATATATTATTTTATATAACTTAAGTTTAATAATAATAATAATAATAATCATTATTATTATTATTATTTTATTAAAAAAATAATTATTTTTGGAAAAAAATTTTTATTTGACCTAACAAGAAATAGTGGAAGAAAGTTTTTTTCCAAAAGAGACACATTGAGAATTATTACAGCTTTTGTATCTACCCTTCTAGAAGAAACGAAGACAAAAGTGAAGTAGAAACATAGTCACAAACAATGGCTACTACATATTCGGAAATGAAGTCACAACTACAAACAACAGTGGATGAGTTAGAACAATACAAGGCGATCAATAAAAGTCTACAAGCTGAGGTTGAGACTAAAAAGTGGTTGAAAGAGTGGAAAGACGATGAGAATCACCGCTTATGGAATCACAATCGACAGCTAGAACGAACCATAAGATATAACAAGAAAATGTTATCTGATCAGGATAAATAAATATCATGTTTAAAAATTCATAATCAAAACCTAGAAGACCAAATCAAAAAGTCAAAAAATGACAACAAATCACCATATGGATGCGATAATGAATTAGAAGAAGAAATAAAGCATATAAAAAAACTCATCGTGGAAAAAGATGTTGAATTGGCACAAGTCAAGATGAGGTTAGAAAATCAAGGAGAAGAGTTACGTCATCATAAACAACAAAAACAAAAACTCTAGCAGCAGTATGACGACAGTAGGAAGACACATAAGTTAGAACTGACAAAAGTCAATAAGGTTTTATCAAGCCATTCCTAAGAAATTTTCAGATTAGGTAATCATAACAAGACACTAGTCACAAAAATTAAGAAGTTGAAAAGTAGTCGGAAGATAGAACAATCTGCATAAGAACCTTCACCCAAACCCCTCATGTATTCGGCCACAGGGTCATAGAAATCATGGAAACCCCCAACACGTTCTGTCACCTGCTCATGAGAAATTTTTCTGGAGCTTCCTGCTTCTAGGGAGCTGTCAGGATGACACTTGGAAGATTGTAGATGAGGACCCACGGAATTTTTCTCTAACAGAATCTCCCTCTCTCGGCCCGAAATTCCTATGACAAAGGTGTGATGTGCTTCAAGAGGGGGGTCTTCAACTTATCCATTGGAACCAAGCAAGCATACTTCTTCCTGTTGAGGTGATTTTCTTGGAAGCGGAATATCAGAAAAAGCGTTTATCTGAAAACAACTGCATCCGCCTCCATTCTTGCACAAGTTTCTGGCCTGCACCACCTCCGTTTCTTTCTGCTTTTGCTTGGAGGTCTTGATTATATGCCTTATCAGCTCAAAAGAGGCATAACACAAGGGTAAGCTATTGCCTCCAATTCCCTCATCATCCTTTCTCACTTCAAGCTTCTAGCTTGGCATTGCACTTCAACTTTTTTCATCAGAAGGTATCGTTTCAACAACTAGCTCATCAATATTCTACAGGCACTCTTCTTCATATTCGTCGTACATAGGTGCACCGAGCTCCTTCTCGAAATCATCTTTAGTTAACCAAGAGTAGGGTGGGTCACCATCTTCAGAGAATAGTCCTGCAGGACTGTTTATTTTAGCCTCAGGCTGGCCATCTTTCTGCATATCATGAGATATTTTTGACATGCCATAGGCTTCTTCCTTTTGCTTGTAGGGCCCAACCAATTTGTATGTGTCTATTATTTCACTGCCATTGCCTTGATCTGATAGCTTCCTGGACCTCTTAAGGTTTTCTTCAACCTCCAAACAGTTAGCAAACATCTGCTGCAAGGTGGCTGATCTTCTCTCCAAAAGAAGCAAGGACAGGTCAAAAGGAAAGGCAGCTGCATAATAGACCTTAGCAGCTTTCTTAAGAGGTTGAACTTCCTTAGGCATGTTGTAGTAGAAACTTGTGAATATTTTATTAAAACTGGACACGGCCTCGCCTTCATGCCACCTCAAAGAATAAAACTTTGAGAGTATTTGCTCCAATGGCCGGCTCCTACCCCAAAACCTCAAGAATGTGCCAGAAAGCTATTCCTAGGCGTGGATGGACTTAGGCTACAAATGTTTGAACCGGACTTTGGAATCCCCTTGCAAGGACAAAATGAATGTCTGCATGTAGATATATTCATTTTCTATCTCAAAAAGGTTAGAGAAATACTCAAAAGCCTGAATATGTTTTTCAGCAGTCAAGTTTTTAGATTCTCCGTCAAACCTGGGGAGGTACTTGTGATATTTCATGGGAAAATCATGGAGGATAGGAGACAATAGAAATGGTCTATATCAGCTTGGAGAAATGGGGGAGACAGGGCTAGGTACGATATCCGAACTATCGCCCGAGGCTTCATGAATTTCACAAGGGTGTTCTTTGATGTTGGGTGCCCCTGGATAAAGATCTAAGCTATAATATGATGCGCAAGATGCTGCAATGCTTTTTGTTTGTAAGGAAGGATAAACAGAGACATATTCGTGGCCCAACTCAGGAGGAGCTGGGCCAAAGAAAACTATTTTGATGAATCTAAAAAGGGACAAGAGAAAACTTACAAGGTAGGATAAGGCATCCTAGAAGAAATGTAGACTCGAGTGCCTGGACCTTCTGCCGTGCATTTCTGAATTTTATGAGGGGCCTTTTTCCAGGCGGGGTTGGCCAAATTTTCTCGGTCATCATATTTTTTGGATTACATTACCAGTTGAGTCGCCAATGTCTGAATCCTTCAAGGGTGGATTCGTCGGGTGAAAGATGCTCAACTTTCTTGGTGTCTGGCCGATTTTTCACCATCAACCGTCAGATCTTGGTCTTTGTCGTTCTTCCCGGGGAGGATCTTCAAGTTCGTCCCTAACAACGACGCCAGTTTGTTAGCACCAAAAATGAAGCCCAAGGTTGAGGAAAGGCCCACCTCCAGGGAACAACAAAACCACTTTAGCCATGCCTCCAGCCCTATGTGGTCAAAGAGGGATCTCTCGTTCTTTGTCGGAGCATCTCCACATAAGGTTGTCAGTCTTGTGTCTCACCTGAGACTGCTCCGCATAGGATTTTCAATCATCGTAATCAGGGGGCTAGGATCCTAAATGGGGAAAAGTATGTTGAGGAAGGTGCATGGGGGGATTATCAAGGGGATGGAGGGCCATGGGTAAATGGAGTCAAAACCTGCATAAGAATTGGCTGCTGGTGGAAGAGTGACATAAAATTGCAAGCGGAGGCAAGATAGCTACTGATTTCCCAATCAGGAGATTTAAGCGGGCGTTTTAGAAGACAAGGAGGGACAGTACATCATATGGAGCATTGGCGAGATGAATTCTATATGACTTTATAAGAACCATCGTTAAATGATTGTAATAGTGGCCAGAGCATAACAAGTATGAATTATGCACCACTATACCTTAAGTCGCAAACAGGAAAGCAATAAACAAAATGGAGTGGGAATAGGAAACACATTCACACGTAAAAGAAAGCACTTGATGGGAAAAAAATAACACATGAATCTTGGCTGTGAATGAAAATCCTTTACTGCAATTTATTCATACATAGGTGACGAGTTTTACAAATGAGAACCTCAGTACGAGGATTGTTTCCCAATCCAATTTTCCAACCTCATTCTCCCTCTACCGGGAGTGTTTTTATACAATCCTAATGCTGAGATTACAGAATTAAAAACCGTTACAAGTAGCCATATGACGTTAACAGAGAAAAGAGTGGACTATCGCCATGTTTTTTACAATCATAAACAAGCATCATGGAGATGCGGCATGTAGTAACTTAGGCTGACAGCGCAGAGTCTCGCACCACCCTGCTTCGTGAAGACGGCTCCCGCGCGACATGCTGACGATTAATTACCCACATAGGCTACCCTAGACCCATTTTGGGTCTCGTTGTCCATATAGAGGCTGCCGATTAGACGCTGACAAGAATGCCCAAATCCTCACCTCTACTATTCTCCTGACCTCATCCTTCATCTGGTAAGACTGTTATAGGAGGAGGTTGAAAAAAGGGTGGCCAAACTCCAGGTGATGATAAGCGACTTAAGAAGCTTATCATCCTTGTACTATCCTCTTCCTTCCACGAGGAGGATCTTCCCGTGGGACATGCTGGTGGATGTGCACCTGTCTCTCTCTTTTCCTATGACTAAGCAACCAAATGGAACCCCCAGGAATGGCATTGGAGGCTTTGGACCCACCTGGTCCAAGCACAAGATTTTGCTCCAACAGCTCTACGAGCTGAGACTTCGGAGGTTGAGACTGTAGTCGAGAGTGCCAGAGGGACGTCGCTAGGATGTCCAAACCCATGCACCATATATCTAGAGACTGGGCAGTGTAGAAGCAGGTGAATCCCTATTGGTATCTAACATATGTGCCCCGATGGTTGAAAGTATTCTGGCATGGACAACCAGAACACATATTTTCTTGCCTTCCTACCAAGAGTACTCCTTGTTGAACTAATTTTTCGAACCACACTGTCATGGTCGTCTGTGAAAAGATTCAACACTGCTTAGGACTCAACCTCATATAAATCTTACCGTCTACACAATTTTGTGTCTCAAACATCTACATAAGGTGGTGTTATATAGCGCGAGTAGGAATGGCTTCGGGAAGAGCTACCTCTTTGAGGTGGCGCCAAAGTGGGGCTTTTTCCCTTCTGATGTTCAATCATATTATACAACATGGTTAAGATTCTAAATCAGTTTCATGTGGCTACCAAGCTGGTTCTAAGGGCTACATATTTGAGCATCCCCTGCCGTTTCCATCACCTTGATGGTGGTGTCGAGCTATTTTAGTCCGCAGCATCCCTCAGTCTTGTGAAAATGCTGGGTCTATCACCTCAGTGAACCAAACCTCTATCTCTTCCATGGTTATCCTCTGAAATGAACCACATGCCATGCTTGCAACCCAGGAAAATGCGCCACCGGATGAGACTTCCACCTCAGGCGTATCTCGAATGGTGTCGAAGGAATCGACCAATTTGAGATGAGGCAGATTACACATGTGAACGCCCCCTTCACTATCATTTCCACGTAGGATGAGAGATCCAGACCTTGTAAATATTTCTTAGCCGTCCTATCAAAGGAACCTTTCACTTCTTATGTCCACGTCTCATTCATTCTTCCGCCAATATTTCCTTTCTTCCCATTGCAGGTAGCTCTGGTCCGCGACACGTTCTTCGTCGTCGATCAAGATTGGCTTCTCATGCAACTATCGATTGGAGTGGGCCCTGCCATTTTCGCAACAGAGGGTTCAACTATTCATCCGTGCAGTTTCGTTCTTCGAAAGTAACCTTAGTCGTAGATCTGTCTTAGCTTTTATCACGGCCGTTTATTCTTTTCTCCTCCACACCTTTTCACAATTTGGGATTGTGGTTTTATCTATGAAAGTATGGGTTGCGAAATCACTACAAGCCGTAGATCTACCCCAGGCCTCATCTCAACCATCGAAGGATTCTTCTCTCTAACAGGTTTCGCGATCCGGGGGAAAAATCCTGGACCACGCATGTATTCCTGCGCAAAACAATCTGGAACCGTTGATCTGCTGATGATTGATCACAGCCTTTGAATATGGATCGCACCTAATGTCACAATACACTTGCCATTTCCATTGTTGAAGGATGGTAACATGAGATTCGAGGGGCTGGGACCCTTACCGAACCTCTGTCAAGGCCAAAATCGACTGTTAAAATGGAGTGTTAACAGAAGCTAAATGAAAATACATGTCACAAGAATGAGTATAAGAGCAATGATAACCATAACAAAAGAAAAATGTAAGCTGAGTCATAACATGTAAATAATCCATCTGAACCAATCATCTATCCAATGAGAAAACATTGATGCAATTATGGGAACTACTAACTGCTCTACAACTGACTAAACGGTTACATCAACCTTCAATTATGAGTGTCCCGAGACTCAGTCATGGCATGGGAGAGTACTATAGTCCATCAATAAAATAATGATCCATCAGAAATACTCATCTCAACATCTCATATGTAAGGGAGCTTGCTGAAAAATGTATTGGAATCTAAAAAATAGAATACGGTAGCCTGGCTACTATATATATGATAACAGGCACCGTCGAAGAAATATTGTTGCAACTGGTTTAGTTGGAGGAAGAGTTCTTTGTCCTAGTCTATCATAAAAATGACGAGAAGGTGCGACAGAAATCTTGGCATGAACGACATATCAAGAATAAGAAATTTCACATTGGAGATCTTGTTCTCTTGTATGACAGTAAGTTTTTGAAGAATTATGGAAATATTAGAACACATTGGTTAGGACAATATATTGTAATTCATATCATTGAAGTAGGAGCCATACAGTTGCAGAATTTAGATGGTACACCATTCAAGGGATTGGTGAATGGATGTTATATATATATTAATTATTAATAATGTGACACCATATTTGGTGTAATGGATAATCCGTATCTATATTAAGTCAGCCTGTATCCAGGTCTAGGGAGGAATATGTTCCATATTCAAATAATTAAATGTATAAATGTATAAGAATTGAATGGGATGATGAAATATTACAAAGTGAGTGGATACAAGCTGACTTAATCCGGATACGGATTATCCATTACACCAGATACACTGTAACATTGGTATCAAAGCTATACAACCCTTGGCCAGTTTTTACACTTTGTGTAAATTTAGTTTTTAGGGTTTCCCTAAAATATAAGATATTGTTCAAAAAGGAAAAGAAAAAATCAAACCTAAAAAAAAGAAAAAGAAATAAAAAGGTATAGAAAAGAAAAGAGAGAAAAAAACAAAAACAATATGAATAAAATAAATATTATAATAATAATATTAATATTATTATATAATATTTTAAAACTTATTAATCCACCATTTAATAAAATATTTAAATATAATATTTTATATTTATTATTTTATTTCAACACATTAAATAATTATAATAATAATTATTAATTCATCAATGATTTCAAAGACATTAGTTGTCTTTTATTCCTCCATAAGTCAAAATAGACTTCCTAATACAAACATTTGCATAAAAAGGACCCAAGCTATGATGGAATTAAAAGACAAACCTGAGAAATTGGAGAAGGACATCAAGGCCCTCGGTGCCAACCAAGAAAAATTCAGAGAACAAACGAAAAATAACAAGGAACTATCCGCGAGATGTAGAACGGTTGTTGGTGGGGTATGGTTAAGACACCCCCTAAGCTAGGAGGTCACCGGTTCTAATCCCATCGGATACCAAAAATACAACCATGTTAAGGGTTGGTGCAGTCTAGGCCGAGTGCGATCCCCGAGTGATTTTGATGGCTTAGATGCCCCTGGTTCGTGGCCACTCAGCCAATGGAAACCCTACTAGTCAGGGGGGTTCCACTACTTTGCCAAAAAGAAAAAAGGAACTTAAGAAAGAAATCAAAGAAGATGTTGTTCTAGCACTAGGAAGAAAACTTGATGACAAAGTAGACATCATGCATGAGAAACAAAAAGAGTTATATGACAAGATGTGTGCAATGACATAGAACATAAGCACCATGGCACAGAACTTGAGCATCATGACACAGAACCCGAATACCTTAATGGAAATGATACAAAAACTAAGGTCTGATACAAACCATATCAGTAACTCAGATAGGTTGGACCACTATGTCAAAAAAAATGAGAGTAACAAAATTTATCAAGATACTATAAAAGACAAGGAGACTAAATATTGCAGGGATGACGAAAATACCAATAATATGTTTGATAAAGATGAGCTCGACCAAGATCATAATGAGGTTCAATCTAGTATTGTTGACAATAAGGACAACATACAATGACAAAATATGGATCCTACAATATGCAAAGGAATCCAAGTCAAAGGCGTTAGGTATCGTAGTTTCATCTTCTACCTTAACTCTTCTACCACCCTGGAGAAACTTAAATGTAACACTATTAGGTGACTTCAAATGTGAGAAGCCTCACCAAATTCCACTTCTCGCGATAACTCATAAGGATAATAAAATGAAAACATTACGTGATGGCATCCTAAGTATCGTAGGACAAGCGACTTCTAAAACAAGGCTTGATATGGTCAGTCACAAAAATATTTCTTGTATTCATGTACAAGGAAAATGGGATAACAATAATAAACATAATGGAGTACAAATTCAAGTTACAAATCAAAGGAAGATGACAAACTATTGTGTAAAGACCAAGCACATACCTAATACCAGTTCTAAAAAGGACAGAAAGGAAGTAATGACATTTTTTCAACACAAAATGAGAATGAAAAGACGACAACAATAATATATGTATGCTTTGAGGATAAAGCATCATGAACTGGAAGGCAATGTTATATAT
>LPNX010381783.1:150057-160855 GCA_001517045.1 Pseudotsuga menziesii
TCAATTATTATACATTTATACATTTAATTATTTGAAGATGGAACATCTTCCTCCCTAGACCTGGATACAGGATGACTTAATACGGATATGGATTATCCATTACTTCGGATATGGTGTAACAATAGAAGTCAGTTAAATCCTTACCAATTTATCCTCAATTCGGTCGACTAAGAAATCAAAAAAAATGAGAAATGAGAAAAGAGAAAAGAAAAAGACAAGACAAAAAGTCACAAATTTATGAGTGTTGCTATTTTTGCAAAAATTATGAGTATTATTGTTTTATGATTGTTTGGTTGCGGATATTTTGTCTGTCACAAAAGATGAAAAAGTGTTGTAGACATTCTGTATGTCGTAAAAGATGAAAATTGTTGCAGAATTTATGTCTGTCACAGAAGACAAAAAAGTGTCACAAAATTTCTGTTTGTTCGAGAAAAATAAAAGTGTTGTAGACTATATTTCTGGTGCCAAAAAATAAGAGTTATCACATGCTCATTGTATGTCGCAAGTAAAGAACCATTGTTGTGGGCTCTATTCCCGTTGTAGGAAAATAATTTTTGTCACACAATGAATTTTAGTTGCAAGTGACAGTTGGATACTAGTTAATGTGAGGACGTTAGATATTTTGGTGGAATAATTTTTTCTCACTTCCTCCATTAATGCACAATAGCTATCGTTGAACTAACAAGAGAAGTGATGTTTTGATTAGAAGTTTCCTAGTAATAATTAGAAAGATTGCTCCATGTGACAAAAGTTGCTGCCACCTTTCTGTTTATTGCAATATCGTGCGAACAAATGACTGAGTAAACATATATCATCTTCAATCCAAATTTTGTCATTTCATTACATCCATCTCATCAAACAAATTTTTTATCTACAACTGTAAAGAGACGAAGCTATTTTTCACAGAGTATGGTCATTTCCGTCTCCAGTACAAGAACCATTCAAGAATTAGTTCTTGAGATTATGTCGCCTACGCTAATCATGGAAGACATCACAGAAGTGATTTTACAGTCATTGATAGTTACATAACCCATTTCATAGTCCCCTTCTCAAGTGGTTTTATGACCAGGCTCACCCGGTACATCAAAGAGGAAGAGGTCTACCAGTTGAAAACCGTGAGAAATGACACCTACACTAGATGACGAAGTAACAATATATGCATCCTTATTGTCGATTTATGTTCCTCCAAGGCCAATGGATGCACATAAGGTCAGAATTGGTAAAATTTCTAAATATCTGTTGGTTGCACCAACAGTACTTAAAGGAGTGCGAGTAACGACAAACATTATTACAAATTTGCGATGTCACGTCCCCGTGCCTCTGACTGGCCAAGAGGACGGGACTCCAGCTTTAACCACCTGGGCTAAGAACCCCATGAACATGTACATGCATTAAAATGATAAAACAGAATGCTGAAGCAAACATATTGAAGTAGAAACATGCACACATGAACATTTATCATGCATAGATGCCATTATCTATTAGACACAGCGGAAACATCATGCATTCATACAAGCATTCATTCAACATGTCCATTATAGTCATTAACAATAAATATAGTTGCGGAAGTAGGAATGGACAAGAGAACTTATCTTATGATGAACTCGATCCGCAACCAGCTACGTCACTGCAACGTTCCACCCAACCATAGGCCAGCGTGCTCCTTAATCTCTTAGCAGCGTTGCCACCCCCGAGATGGGCATGATTCTCCAGGGAATAAGAGAACTAGAAGGCTTGCACATAGCCAAGGATACACAAAACACACAGCCAAGCCAACACAGTTTGGTTTAACAGGCCATCAAGGAGTTGGGAAAGGCTCATTGCTAAGCTGGTGAGCTCATTGCAGAGCCAAGAAATACTACACCAGAACTAGCCTTACTTCTAAGACACCCACACACACCCAACACAAGGAATCAGTCCCTTCTCTGCTACATAGTCCCTTAGGCCTTGCATTCCCTTCCAGTGCTATTCAGGGGTTGTGGAGAAGAAAGCCAGCCCTCTAGCTCTGTCTATGTGGTTTCCCAGCCACCAGGTTTGTCAAGAAAAACTAAGCCCCCATCCCAGCTCCCTACACAGTCCGAAGACCAACCATTGACTCAGGAAATCAATCAGCTATTGCAGCTCAACAGGGAAAATGAATCCCCTAGGAATTATACAGTCCCAAACGTTTCAGTGAGTGTAGCTCACAGCAAGGGAAAAACCACAGCCCATCCTGGGAAATAAATTCATCGGGAAGACATACATAGACCACGCTGAGGAAGAGAAAAACACAGACTTCCCAATCGTGTGTGTGAAATGAACAAAACGACCATACCCGTCTGTGAGACAGCCGAAAACGTGATTGGCCCTTCACATCAATTCGTGGGTGAACGAGCACGGCTCTTAGCTCGCTGCATCAGTCGAAAAAACCAGGAAAATTCCTGTGCGTAGAGGTGAACAGAAAATCATGAGGTCCCCGTGGTAGTGAGTGTGTGAAAATTTTTATTTCCATTAGGAAGTCAAACGTTGGGGTGGATTGTGCGTGTGGGTGAGGACTGACAGTCTTGCCACCCCACTCCCAAAGCAATTAACTACTTCAACCACCAGTAGCCATTCTTCAATGAAAGTGGTTGGAAATAAAACAAGGTGGTGACACATGGGTTTTTCCCCATTGGCCAAGGTTTGACAAATCCCCCCCACATCCTCATCCTTGTGAAAAGCATGCCCCTTCTCAATTTAGTTGCTGCGATCGTAGCTGGTTGTGTTCATTTTAATTAAAGATGCATATTTACATGATGATAAACTTAATATCTATGCCACATGCCCCGATACACCTTCGGTGACAATTTTAAATCGAAAACATAGCATAACCAATCAATGGTGGGACCTTGGCCTTTAGCTCCGCACCATGATTATTACAATATATACATCATATGCATCTAATGCAACGGGGTCAAAACCGAGGTGTGACATTCCCCTCCCCCTTTAATAGCACTGTCCTCAGTGCTTACAGAATTGAACAAAATGCTACACTGGTATCGCCTCAGTGTTCCGCAAAATTGAACAAAAATGGATGTGCCAATCACATGGCATCCTCCATCTCCCATGTAGCCTCTTTAGGTCCAAAGTGCTCCCATTGCACCTTTACCTGACCTATGGCTCGGTTCTGGAGCATTGTGACCTTCCTATCGAGGATGCGCATTGGCTCGATTCGGAACTCTCCCTCGGGTTCCACCTGAATCACATCCCAATTTATCACATGGTTAGGATCATGTACATATCTCTTAAGCAAAGAAACATGAAAAACATTATGAGCTCTAGTGCTAGCAGGCAATGCAATTCTATATGCAACTGGCCCTATTCTCTCGAGCACTTCAAATGGCCCACAGTATCTCGGTGACAACTTGGCACAACTACCAAGATTCAAGGAACTCTTCCTTGCCCTCACTTTGAGGTAAACATGATCCCCAACATTGAACTCCCTATTCACCCTATGCTTATCTGCATAGCTTTTCTATCTATCTTGTGTTGCTTTCAACTTCTGTCTGATCTTAACAACCTCTTGCTCCATTTCCTTGAGCAATTCTGGACCAAGCACAATCCGGTTCACTGGATTATCCCAAGTCACTGGTGTCCTGTACCTTCTTCCATACAAAGCTTCATACAGACTCATCCCTAAGGATTCCTGCTGCCCATTGTTATAAGCAAACTCTACCAAGTGCAAGTAATCTTCCCACTTGGTTGGTTTGTCCATCACATACATGCGAAGCATGTCTTCAAGCACCTGATTAACTCTCTCTGTCTGACCATCTGTCTGAGGATGATATGCAGTGCTGAAGTTTAGCTTTGTACCCAAATCTTCAAACAACCCCTTCCAAAAGTTGGAAGTGAACTTGACATCTCTGTCAGAGACTATTTCCTTAGGCAATCCATGCAATTTGAAACATTAGAGGAATTTTGGGGTCTAAAATGGGCCTCCTAAGGAAAATAATAAAATAATAGTTAAAATAATAAAATAATAAAATAATATTGATTAATTTTGGAGGAAGAAAGAAAAAAACTACTTTTCTGTTCGTAGTTTCGACATATCTCCCTGTGTTTTTACTCAAATTTCAATCAGGAGAGCTCGTTGGATGCAAAATTTGATTCCACATCCAACGAGTACCCACACTGCATACTTTTGATGGAGCCCGCTACCCCAAAAACAAGAAACACCTGAAAAAACGTGATGATGATGTCATCATCACGTTTTTTCAGGTATTTCTTGTTTTTGGGGTAGCAGGGTCTATCAAAAGTATGCAGTGTGGGTACTTGTTGGATGCGGAATCAAATTTCGCATCCAACGAGCTCTCCCGATTGAAATTTGAGTAAAAACACAGGGAGATATGTCGAAAATACGAACAAAAAAAGTAGTTTTTTTTAATGATAAATATGTCAATTCAACCATTATGGTTGACTTATTTTATTGAAATTATATTGGTTCTTGAATTCTAACTCACAAAAACTTATTTTGGCATGTTTTCTTATAAGGCCCATTTTAGACCCCAAATTTCCTCTAATGATCTCCTTCATGAAGATCTTTGCAATGTCGCTAGTCTCATATGTAGACTTAACCGGTATAAAATGTGATGCCTTAGTCAACTTGTCCACCACAACCATAATAGAATCATGTTGTCTCCAAGTCATTGGCAATCCTGTAATAAAATCCATGGAAATAACTTCCCATTTCCATTCTGGAACTGGCAAAGGCTGCAACAAACCTGCTTGATGTTGATGCTCAACCTTTACCTGTTGACATTTTATACATCTTGAAATGTACTCAGCCATGTCCTTTTTCATTCTGGCCAAAAGTACTGCTTTCCAGCTGTAGCAATTGTCTTCTGATATCCTGGGTGACCAGAATATGGAGCTTGATGGATCTCATCCATAACAACTCTCCTCAAATCTGCTACATCCGGAACATAAATTCTATCTTTATAAGTGAGAAGTCCATCTTCTGCCAATTTATATCCCTCATATTTCTTCTCAAGGCTTTGCTACTGCAATTTGTCCTTGACCTGCTCATACAATTCATCTCTAGCAACATGATTAACAATCTGTTGCCTCAAATCTGATTGGAAAATACTAAGAGATGCCACATGCATTTCCTACACCTTCCTGCTGAGTGCATTAGCTACCTTGTTCTCTTTTCCCTTTATGTGCTTGATTTCAAAATCAAACTCACATAAAAACTCCAGCCATCTTGCTTGCCTAGCATTCAGAGTAGGCTGATCAAATAGATACTTCAAACCACAATGGTCTATTCTGAGCTAAAATTTCCTGCCCATCAAGTAATGTCTCCACATTTTGAGGGCATGCACTATGGCTGCAAGATCTAGATCATGAGTGGCATAGTTCTTCTCATGTTCCTTCAAATTTCTCGACTCATAACATATCACGTGGTTGTCTTGCATAAGGACTCCTCCAAGCCCTTGTCCACATGCATCGGTACATTTCACAAAATCTTTGTCTAGATCTGCAACCTTCAATACTGGTGCATTGGTGAGAAGACTCTTCAGGCTCTAGAAGATTTCTACACACCTCGATGTCCATTCAAACTTCATCCCCTTCTTTTGCAAAGAAGTGATGGCATGTGAAACTTTGGAGAATCCCTCAATGAATCTCCTGTAGTATCCTGCAAGTCCCATAAAAGATCTTACATCTGTCACATTTCTTGGAGTAGGCCAATTCACAATGGCTTCTATCTTTTCAGGGTCCACAGATATACCCTCCTCTGAGATAATGTGACCCAAATACTGAATTCTATCTCTATAGAAGTCACACTTGCTCAATTTTGCATACAGCTGATGCTCCCTGAGCAAATTCAATGTCAATCTCAAATGCTCTTCATTCTCTTCCTCATTCTTAGAATAAACAAGAATGTCATCAAGGAAAACAAGAAAAAACTTGTCCAAATGCCTGCTGAAGACGCTATTCATAAGGCACATAAATGTAGCTGGTGCATTTGTGAGGCCAAATGGTACCACTACAACTCATAATGCCCATACCTTGTCCTGAAGGCGGTCTTATGAATGTCTTCATCCTTGATTCTCACCTGATGGTAACCAGACCTTAAGTCAATCTTGGAAAATAACTTTGCTCCTCTCATTTGATCAAAGAGGTCATCAATCCGAGGCAAATGATATTTATTCTTCACAGTAACCTTGTTCAACTGTTTGTAATCAATACATAACATGAGTGTACCATATTTCTTCTTTACAAATAGAACTGGTGCTCCCCATGGAGACACACTAGGTCGGATATACTTCTTTTCTAACAACTCTTGCAGTTGCATCTTCAATTCTAGCATTTCTGGGGTACTCATCCTATAGGGTGCTTTGGACACTGGTGCTGCTCCTGGCACAAGTTCAATGGTGAAATCAATGTCCCACTTTGGAGGAAGCCCTGGAATCTCATCAGGAAACACATCCCTGAATTCCTGTAACACCTAATAGTCCTCCAACCTCAGAGTTTCATCTCTTGTTTCCTCCAAAATCTGAGTTGCATACAACTGGAAACCCTTCCTACATAACTTCTTTAACTACATTGCTGAAACCTGCCATACTGAAATCACCTTTGGAATGCCTTTCACAACTACTAGGTTTCCTTCTTCATTCATGCATTCAAAAGTCTTATTGTAACAATCAAGCTTCACCCTGTGAGCTTCTAACCAATCCATTCCAATGTGAACATCATAGGAACCAAGCGGTAGAACATTCAGATCTACACACGGGTCCAATCCATCCATGACCAATGGACATTTCTCAACCACTTCACTAACCTTTCTCTTAGTTCTAGTGGCTAGCTGAACTAGCCAAGACTTCCTATAGTTTACTTTCTTAAAAGCACAAATCTCCACTACTCTAGGAGTTATGTAACTATGTGTAGAACCAGGGTCAATCAAAATAGAAACAGATTGCTCAACAATCTTACCTGCTACTTCAACTACAGTTGACTGGTGATTTTCCTGGCAGTCCTCTAGTGCTGCATAAATCCTAGGGATTTCCCTTGCTACTTGACCCACTATTTCAGCTTCTTGAATGTTATAAGTTGGCCTTGCACTCTCATTCTCGAGTGGACAATTTCTGCACATGTGGGGTCCTCCACATTTCCAACATTGAAGTGGTCCTCTATTCTGTTGTGGATCATTAGGCTTTTCTCCTGTCACTCCAACTAGTTTACTTGCAGCTTGAGATGGCTGCTTCTGTTGATTCCTGAAGTTAGAAGGTTTGAAACCTTTCTTTCTTTGGTCGAACTTCTCATTCTTCTTGTCCTTCCATGCCTTGTGGTAATCAGGTTTACCTTTTCTTTGCTCATAAAAATACTTATCCTTCCTTATTGCCTCTTCAAGAGTTCTAGGCTCATAAAACTCAATTCTATCTTTGTAAGACTGAGGTAATCCACTCAGAAAACGCTGGACCTTCACCTTTTCATCTTTGATGTATCGGGCATACCTCAACAACTCCAAAAAATTATTTGCATACTCTTCCATGGTCTGCTGTCCCAATCTCAGCTCATGGAACTCCTTAATCTTGTCATCATAATACCTGTCAGAGAGATACTTCTACTTGAAGTACTTCTTGAACTGTTTCCACTTAAGTCTCCTTTCACTGATCCTCTTTACTTGCTTGAAGTGTTCCCACCAAATGGATGCTCTTCCATTCAGATTGAATATGGCAACTCTTGCCTTCATGTTTCCTGAATAGTCATGCACTTGAAAGTAATTCTTTATCCCAAGAAGCCAAGCTTCAGCTTCTTGTCCAGTCTTTACCTCACCATCAAATGTAGGAGTTTTAGCTTTCTTAAATTCATCTCAAGAGCGATCCCTATGGTGTCTCTTTCTTTTCCTTTTATGAGAAGCAGAGCTTGAATCCCCGCTGGATTCTTTAGAATCAAATGATCCACTAGAAGTCTTTCTCCCTTTCCTAGTACTGCTCTTACTGCGTTCTGGTCTTGCTCTACCTCGTCCAGAGTCTATCTTTCTTTGCAAGTCTGTCAAACTCTGCAACATTGCAGCGTTCAACTAATGCTGCTCTTCCTGGGCTTTGATCAAGCTTCTCATGGTTGCTGCAACATCTGATGGTGTCTCTTGGAATCTCCTTCCATTAGACTCTATGTCATCATTTCTATTACGGACATTTTCTCCCATGGCTGTAGAAATCCAGGCCAGCAATAGATTAATTTTACCCACAACAATTATCAATTGATCATGCAAAATTGCTAACAAGAGAGACTGAATATGGACTTGCAACACAAAATTATATTAACTGAGTGTACAATAGCCAACCCTGTAATATCATAGGCTGATGAATAAATAGAATACATGAAGAAATAGAATCCATGAGAAAGAATCCAAATCTAGCATAAAGCAGGCTTACCAAAAATAAGCAAATCCTCCATAGGTGTAAAAGCTGGATCCCAAATCTGTCATGGAGCTCACGAATTGGAAAAAAGGCATAGGCAAGCTAAAGAGTGGTGGAATGGCAGCTCATACATGCTTTTGCATGAAGAAAAGAGAGGATGATGTGTAGGAAAAAAAACAAGTTCACCTCACCTAGTCTAGCTTTCCCATATGCCTTAAAACACTGAAAAAGCAGGCAATAAAGCAAAAAAAGCAGATAGGTGCCTAGGAGGCCAAGAATAAAGCAAATTTGATTCCTAAGGCTTCCCCAAGTGCTACATGAGTCAGATATGGCAAGTTTGACCTCTATGGATAGGCAATTAGCAACTTGCACAAGGTGGGACACATGAACTAGGCAAATAAGACAAAAATAAATGAATTAATGTCTAAGTGGGTAAACTATGGGTTGATTATTCTAACACCCCCCCTTAAGCCTGAATTTATGAGTAATAAATCAAAATATATAGGGCCTAGCAACAAGGCTTAGTCACCCTTTACATACTGCATGTCCAAATAAACAAGGAAAGAGGCAAAACCAACTTGGGAAAATCCTCCCTTAAACATGGACTGTAAAACAAAATTGTAGAATCTTGTCTCCACTCATGCCTTTACAGCATGATCATCAATCCCCAGCAGTGATTTGATATTGCAGAAGGTCTTCTCACAAAATGATTTGGTGAAGATATCAGCTACTTGTTCTGAAGATGAACAGAAGAGTAGGTGAATGGTGCCATCATGCACAAGCTCTCTGATGTAGTGCATGTGAATCTCAATGTGTCTGGTTCTCTGCTTCTGAACTGGATCTTTGCAGATTCGAATGGTACTCTGGTTATCACAGTAGATGGTAGTTGAGTACTCAGGTTCGAAACCACACTCTCCAAGTAAACTCTGCAACCATAAACACTGAGTTGCTGCATTAACAACTCCTCTGTACTCAGCTTCTGTAGATGAGAGTGCAATGGCACTCTGTTTCTTGCTTGACCAACTGATTGGCCCTTCTGCAAGCATGAACACATATCCTGAAGTGGACTTTCTGTCTGTGCTGTCACCTGCCCAATCACTGTCAGTAAATCCAATCAAATCAAGATCATATTTTTCCTTATAGAGGATCCCATGTGTCCTTGTTCCCTGAACAAAGTTAAGGATCCTTTTGGCTGCTTTCCAATGGATCTCATGAGGCTGATACATGAATATAGAAGCCACACTTACTGCATAACAAAGATCAGGTCGAGTATGTGTCAAATACAATAAACAACCAATCAATTGTCTATACAGTGTATTGTTTACCATTGGTGGAGAATCATCTTCCTCCAGCTTCACTCCTGAAAGGAAAGGAGTTTTGCTTGCTTTGCAGTCTTGCATTCTGAATTTGATCAGCAAATCCAAGGCATACTTGGACTGGTGCACCTTTATTCCAGCTTTGGTTTGAGCAATTTCAATCCCTAGAAATTGACTTAAGAGCCCCAAATCTGTCATGGAGAAGGCTTGGTTCAAAGCTCCTTTTAAGGAAGCAATCTCAGCCTGTGAGCTTCCTATAATGAGGAGGTCATCAACATATAACACAATGATCATTAATGAAACATTAACAGACTTCAAATAGACATTTGGATGTGATTTGCACCGAACAAAATTCAGAGATAGCAAGAAGCTATCTATCTTGGCATACCAAGCCCTGGGGGCTTGCTTTAGCCCATACAATGACTTTCTCAACCTGCACACAAGAGAAGGGTTAGTAGCAAAACCTTGAGGCTGCTGCATATATATCTCCTCAGTGAGATCTCCATTCAGGAAGGCACATTTTACATCCATATGATGTACCTCCCATTGCCTTGAGGCTGCAATGGCTATAGCTAGCCTGATGGAATCCATCTTTGCCACTGGGGAAAAGGTCTCATTGTAATCGATGCCATGAACTTGTGAGTAGCCTTTAGCTACCAATCTAGCCTTGTAATTTAGTGGTGAACCATCAGCAGCAAACTTGGTCTTATAGACCCACTTACACTGGACTAACTTTCTTCCTGGAGGAAGATCCACTAGCTCCCATGTGTTGCTCTTGTGGAGTGAGATGAACTCCTCCTTCATGGAAGCTTGCCATCTTGGATCTCCTACTACTTCTTCATATGTTTTAGGATCAGACTCCACCATCAAATAGTATTTTTCAGCAAACATAGGATCCTTCATGCACAGACCACTCTCAAATTGAGATCTAGTCCTCCTTGGGTCATTGGGATCCCCAGCTAGCTCTTCTGCTGCATGGAGTGTATTGGCTGCCCATTTAGGCCTTGTGGGGCTGTTTGGGTCTACAATAAACTCATATCCATTAGAAAAATCAGAATCAGCATGTTCAACAAACTCTTTACTTACTTCTTGAGGTTCAGG
>LPNX010381783.1:171530-192714 GCA_001517045.1 Pseudotsuga menziesii
TACTAAAGGGAAATACAAATTGAATTTCTGATCTGAAACTTTCTGCTCCTCTTCAGATTTGATGCTATTCCCCTGTGTCTGCACATCTGAAAACTGAACGATGCCCTCATCATCTTCTGTAGATGTGAAACTGTTACTTGCTGATCTATCAATCTGCAAGTCTGGAAAACGTGGACTGCCCATAACCATATGCTGCATCAACACATTCTTGATCATGAACCTTGTTCTCTAGCTGAAAATCAAAAAGTCCCTGCAAATCTGAAAATGATAGGCTGTCCTCCTCATCTTCTACAGATCTGAAACTATCTTCTACTAATATGCCAGAATGCTCAATGTGTTCAAAGTTTTCAGAAAGAGTAATCTGATCATCATCTTTAAAGATTTCGAAAGAAACAATCTGATCATCATGACAGTCATCTTTAATAAATTAATTTGATACAATGTTAATAGCATCCTCATGGCTATCATGATGTGAATCAGCAATTTCTTGATCATAATGTAGAATATTCTCTTCAGCAGCATACTCATCAAAGATAGGTGAACAAAAAACTTCTGTATCTGGTAAAGAAAGACAGGCAATCTTCAAATCCTTCTCACGAATCACAGGAGAAAAAATGTCATAAGAAACCTCTTCAAAAATTTGGGAACAATCCTCTTTTGTAACTGATTGTTCATACACATCAAAGGCAGTATGTGCAACAGAGATAAGATCTGATGCATATACAGATATATAATTCTCATTATAACCATTTGTATCATGAAGATCTTCCTTAACAACATAAATTTCATTTCTGCAAACAAAAGAATCAACTGCTTCCTGCTGATATTCCTGTAATCTGGTTTCATCAAGATGATATGCTGGCTTGACACAGCAAGCAATTTCCTTTCCAATAATCATATCTTTGCGGGATATATCAAGACTAGAAATATTTTCAACAAATTTATGACAAGCATCAATACTCTTTTGATCATCTCTCGGCTGAAAACAAAAGCTAGATGAAATTTGAATAAAAAATGAGTCTTCACAAACCTTATCATTTCCTTTCTCATCACCATCTTGGTCGAATATAGGAGAATCAAGATAAGATCCTGATGACAGAGATGAAGCTTCTTGCCAATAACAGGATCAACAATAACATCATGAAACAGATTTGGAAAATCCCCACCTCGTTGCTCATCATAATTTGAAATAGAATATTCATAAGGAGAAATAATATATTTCTGGTTTTCAAACTAAAGATTAGGCAGTCCCTACAAATTTTGTTCCGCATGGATATTGCAATTTTCCCTGGTCTGGAAATCGGGAAGATGTGGGCTGCTCTCAACATCTATTGTTGCTCTAATACTTTCACCTGTTGAACTTTCAATCTGTTCATCATATTTCAATTTTTTAAAGGAGGCAATATGATCTTGATAAGAATCTATGGTAGTGGATGTATAACTGTTTGAAGCATCTATACTATGGCCATCATCCTGTAGATCATCAATATCCTCTTCCTTGACAGCAGTATCTAAAAATGTTACATTCTCATCTTCAACAAATTCTGAATCTTCAACTTCTTTATGACATGTTTTGAACTCTTGACTGTACTCATCATCATGGTTCTTTAAATCAGAAATTGTATGATAAACATCGGCCTGCTCACAACAATCTTTTAAAAAGGGTTCAGCTAGGTACAGATACTTACAATGCTTCCAAAAACATGTGTGAAATTCTTTCAGTGAGGAGATGCTAGCAGCGGGAAAATAAAAATACCAATCTCGTGCATCTTTCTCAAGTGAATACATGAACATTTTCATGAGCACATCTTCATGCTAGATATTTAACTGGATCATGCATTGATGAAATTTAATGAGATGATCTGATGGATTATCCTCTTTGCATTCTCTAAACCATGGAAGACAATCTCCCCAAACATCCATAGTAGGTACTGGATTTGGAAAACTTGGAATATCAAAAAAATTTAATGGTGCAAACCTTCGAGCCACAATAGCATCCATGGACATTGGCCCGTGCATCTTGAAATAGTGGAGTCACCAATTAATTCTTCAAGACAAATTTAGTTTCTTCTCCTCAGAAAGAGAAAGGGGTGACAGTAGATCAAATTAAATAGGGCTGCATAAAACTGAGGATGACGGAAACCTTCTAATTCTTCTAGTAGCCACTCTGTCAAACTTTGGTGAAAAATAACCTTCAAAAATGCTGGTTTAAGTCCACCTCTTAAACCAGGAAAACTGATAAGTATCCCAGGGAAAATATGCTTCAACTTCGTCCCCAGCAATGGCTCCAAAGATGTTTGTGCCAGAAATTGTTCCTAAGGCTAGGGGAACAAGCCAACACAATCTCAAGAGTAAAACTCAATAAATAAAACAAAGTTTAGGGTTTTTGGTATGATTTAAATGGTTGTAAGCTTCAAGAACAGTCAGGGAATACATTCAGAAGAAAAGTAACAACTAAATCATAAACATAAAATGATAAATATGCATAACATATAACATAAGATCCAACAGAAAGACTAGGTTGAGGTTTATACATAAAGGATAAGCATTACCAGAAAATACACATTAACTAGCAATGAATTTATCATTTAAGAAGCAAAACATACTCAATAACAAAGCCAACATAGACAAAATGAAGGGGAAAAAGTCATATATCTCATTATTTTATCAGCAAATGCCTATAAGAGTTACAGTACTTATCTCTGAACAAGTTTGCAGACAAAACAGTCTTGTAAACCTCCTGATGCTCCCAAAAATCAGAACCCTTCTTCAGTCCCTCTCTCCCTCTTTTATAATTACAAAGAAGTGGTTCTATTTCCCTTTCATTAGGTTGAAATTGAAACTACCCAGCAGTTATATTAACTAACTAACTCAACTAATTGACTAAAAATAGCAAATCGGATTCCTGGCAAATATGGCGAATTTCTGGAAAATGGGTGTCAAATAAGCATCCATATCCCTCAATTGGTGACACCTGTGCAAACAATGAGAGAGGTTTTTGTGAATGGTTCCGTGATGGACAAACACCTCTCTTGGTTTCTAAAAATTCATCTCCAATCAATCAGAATCTTCCCCGAAAAATGAACACTAAAACAGGAAAATATTAAATATTTAAAATCCCTGAAAAATAGGCTGCAACGATTAAACGGAATGTTTCAAACCTTGATAGCTGTTGCAAAACTGAGAGAGGTTTTTGTAGACGGGTATATTATGAACAAAAACCTCTTTTGGTTTTCAAAAATTCCTCTCCATCCGCTCGTGGTATGCATTTGAATTCAATCACTCAAAACAGGAAAAATAGAGCAGAATTCTGTTTCTACTGCCTCATACATCTTCAGACTTTGTTGATATTGAAAAACCTTGTTGAAATTTTATGCTTGTGAGTAAAATTTAACTGGAATTAAGTCTGACATGGAAAACAACTGACCATTGACCATCTCCGGCATGCATAATAAACTTGTGTAATAATACCAAAATTAACCCTCTTCCTCCAGGCCAATAACTGATAATTTCTTGTCCTCAGATACAATATGACTTAACAATGCAAGGCTTTGTGCAGTTTTCCGTAGCTGTGCCACATATGGAAGCTTTAGCATTCTATTAGGATCAATTGTAGCAGGGTCACGGTCAACAGACAGTAATGCCCTATCTCTTTCAGCAGTGGATAGATTCAACTGAAGATGTTCTATTTCAAGCTTCATGGTTTCTAAATAATCCAATGGTTTTTCCATATTTGAGCCACAGAGCTGTTTTAGAAAGCTCAAATAACACTCAGCAGCACCCTGTGATATTTCGCCCTGTGATATTTCAACCTGTAAACATTCACCTTGCAATGGATGTGATATTTCTGCTTTGGACCCTGTGCTTGAGCGACCAATAAAATTATGGCATGAGAAGTCATCTGTTCCATTGTTTTCCACTGTTAAGAATCCATTGTTATATTTAATATATGATTGAGACTTCAGTGGTGGAAAATCAAAATCCCCTGTAAGAAGATCCAACCCATGGCCTAGAGAAGAGCTTGGCTGCATTAGAGGAGTGACATTTCTACCGGGTAATGAAACCACTGGCATTGAACTGCTCTTAGAAAACAAAGGTAGCTGAGGAGATGTTTTATAATTATCTTGAACTTTTTGATCATGCTCCAATGATTTTAGTGCATGATCAACATCTACAAACATACTTCTCCAGGGAAGTGCAACTCCAAGGACTTCAATCGCACCAAGAGTTAGAGGAATTCTTCCCACAACAGAGTGATAAAATGTCAAAGCCACAATGTGTGTCAAAAATTTTATCTCTCCTTCTTGCTCTTCAAAATCATACAGCCATGGAAAACTGTGTTTCCTATGCCTTCTCAGACGCACACCTGCACCAGTTACAGCAACATCCTCTGGACTCATTACCCCAAGCACTAGAATTTTCACTTTTGTCCCATTTGCACATTGAGGTATTGCTGCTACCTCAACAACAAGCTGTAGTCCATCAAGGTTGCATCCCGTTCTAACATCAACTGAAGTAGGGGATGAAGAGTCATCTGTCCCATGTGATATGGTTAAAAGAACCTGAGATACATGACAAGACTCTGCAAGATATATGAAAACCTCCGTAATATCTGCAGATGGAGGAGAAACCCATATAAGGTCTTTTCTTTTGAAGCTAAGAAGATCATTTCCACTACTAAGGCTGGGAAAGATGTTTGGCACAGGCTTAAGGAAGCTCGCTGGATGCCTAGATAGAACCTGCACAGGCTTATCCAACATCGAGGGAAGATACTTGCAAAGCCGCATGCCCAAAAACATCTCCAACTGCTTTTGTCGAGAGCTATCAACAACCACATTCTTACATCTTCTTTGCAGAGTGATCTTCATATTTTAAATGACAGTAAGAAATATGTGACTGAATCAATTCATTTTGTGAAATCGTGGATCTGCTTGGCTTAAGTCTACCTCACAATCTTATATCCTCCTTATCTGTGTCAAAATCAAGCTCCAGGATACCATCATCATTAAGCCAAAGGTTGTAAACAATAACTTTTGTTCCGTGAGGACCAATGTCCTCAAACTGTTTCAGAAGCCCTGTTTCTGTAACATAGGGATACCAACGCTTGATTGTGTCCATGATTTTTTGTCCAAGTATATTCAGTGCTGCGAACTAACATTCTTGGTGATCCATGATCTGATGGAAGCTCAAAACCAACCATTGGAACAATGGTGTCGTCCTGCCCAGTGTGGTAGATTGGAGTTGAAACCCAAAATAAATGTGGGCTGTTGAATACCACTGGCATGAGGTTTCCAAACAATGGACGCTGTCAAACATGAACATTTGCCAAATCTCTCAACAGCATTACTTACATTTTGAAATTCAGCCTGAAGCTGTCATCGCTTTAACTCCAATGTATCAAGCGATTCGTAGATCTTTACATGGCCATCAACATATGCAACCACCAATTTCAATCCTGACACATAATACCATGAAAATATTCATCAATTATAGAATGCCCTCAGCATATGGAATGAAAGCTAATTCTGCAGCGGCAGCAGCAGACCCAATTGCAGACATGCATGTCTCTTGTAATTCACGAAGATTGCTATGCAATCCTTCAAGCAACTTTCCCATGAGAGGATCGAGATAAGGAAGGATCTCTGCCCCCATATGCTCACAGAATGCAGCCAATGCATAGTATGTTTTTTTTTTCTGCACTTCGGTTGACACATCCCCAAGAGCATCCAGAATACAAGGAAGAACAATCTCATAATGTGCCACAATTTCAGGCTGTAAATGCTTTGCAAACTGTCCCAATGTGAACGATGCTGCTCCACGTACAATCTGTTCTGGATCCTTTAGGGATTGCAAGACAATAGTTAAGATACATTCCAACTTATTCTTCATTACCTCAAAGCAACCCTCTGATATGACTCCTAAGGACATGACAGAAGCTTCACGGTATTTTGGATCTGCGTTTTGAAAATTTGATGCAGAAAATTCAAGAACAAGTGGAAAGACATGCTTCCTTGGCAGGCTCATAGCCATTGTATCGAGAACTTCAAACTGAATATCCATACCACCACTGTCATCCTGAAAGAGTAAAGCATGGCTGAAATCTTGCGCGTTAAAAATTTGGTCCACTTTGACATAAGCTGTGCCATTTTGGATCTCATCAACTGCATTATTGAGAAGCTCTGCAATTTGCTCCGAATGACCATTTGTGGGAGGTTGCATTAGAATGAAGGAATTTAGGGTGTACACGAACATGGTCCATTTCACCTGTTCACATGATAGAAACTGACATAGCACATAATAAAATCCTAAAATCACGTAACTAGTCATTCATCATTCCAGGACGTGCCAAAATTTTGCTTGAAAATCGGAAAATAAGAGGGCTGCGATATTCTTGTAGCGCGCCCTTTGTAATTTTTCGCTCCAGCGCTACAAGAATATCTCCAATGCTAATTCTCCGCTATTTTTCAGCTTTTTTCTAATTTGTAGGAGGTTTGAATGCTTCCAGAGTTGTAATCATGTCTAAATGTGCTCAAAACAAACCTTTGTGAATCAATTTTTGGATAACATGACTTTTTCTTTTTCCCCATTAAAATGCAAAAGACCAAAAATCAAAACAAACCTATAAAAAACAAGCTCAAAAAACTTATCTAATCAATTAAAAAGCTTCTAAGGGAAAATAAAAATGAGACTTAAAACAAACTTACTTCAAATAAAACGAAAAACAAACCAAAAATCGAAGAAGTCAAACCAAAATCGAAGGAAAATTTACTGACTTAACAGATCCAATGCGCATCCTCGACAGGAAGGTCACAATGCTCCGAAACCGAGCCATAGGTCAGGTAAAGGTGCAATGGGAGCACTTCAGACCTAAAGAGGCTACATGGGAGCTGGAGGATGCCATGCGATTGGCACATCCATTTTTGTTTGATTTTGCGGAACACTGAGGCGATACCAGTGTAGCATTTTGTTCAATTTTGTAAGCACTGAGGACAGTGATATTGAAGGGGTGGGGGAATGTCACACCCCGGTTTTGACCCCATTGCATTAGATGCATATGATGTATCTATTGTAATAATCATGGTGCAGAGCTAAAGGCCAAGGCCCCACCATTGATTGGTTATGCTATGTTTTGGATTTAAAATTGTCACCGAAGGTGTATCGGGGCATGCGGCATAGATATTAAGTTTATCATCATGTAAATATGCATATTTAATTAAAATGAACACAACCAGCTACGATTGCGGCAACTAAATTGAGAAGGGGAATGATTTTCACAAGGATGAGGATGTGGGGGGGATTTGTCAAACCTTGGCCAATGGGGAAAAACCCATGTGTCACCACCTTGTTTTATTTCCAACCACTTTCATTGAAGAATGGCTGCTGGTGGTTGAGGCAGTTAATTTCTTTGGGAGTGAGGTGGCAGGACTGTCAGTCCTCACCCACACGCACACTCCACCCCAGCGTTTGACTTCCTAATGGCAAGAAAAACCGTCACGCACTCACTACTACGGGGACCTCATGATTTTCTGTTCACCTCTACACACAGGAATTTTCATGGTTTTTCCGACTAATGCAGCGAGATGAGAGCCGTACTCATTCACCCACGAATTGCTGTGAAGGGCCAATCACGTTTTCGACTATCTCACAGACGGGTATGTTCGTTCTATTCATTTCACGCATAGGATTTTGAAGTCTGTGTTTTTCTCTTCCTCAGCGTGGTCTATGTATGTCTTCCCGATGGATTTTTTGCCCAGGATGGGCTGTGGTTTTTCCATTGCTGTGAGCTACACTCACTGATACATTTGGGACTGTATAATTCCCAGGGGAGTCATTTTCCCTGTTGAGCTGCAATAGCTGATTGATTTCCTAAGTGCAATGGTTGGTCTTTAGACTGTGTAGGGAGCTGCGATGGGGGCTTAGTTTTGCTTGACAAACCTGGTGGTTGGGAAACCAGACAGACAGAGCTAGAGGGATGGATTTCTTCTCCACAACCCCTGAATAGCACTAGAAGGGAATGCAGGGCCTAAGGGACTGTGTCGTAGAGAAGGGACCGATTCCTTGTGTTGGGTGTGTGTGGGTGTCTTAGAAGTCAGGCTAGTTCTAGTGTAGGTGTTCTTAGCTTTGTAATGAGCTCACCAACTTAGCAATGAGCCTTTACCAACTCTTTGATGGCATGTTAAACCCAACTGTGTTGTCTTGGGTGTTTTTTTTGTGTATCCTTGGCTATGTGTAAGCCTGCTAGTTCCCTTATTCCTTGGAGAATCATGCCTAGCTCGGGGGTGGCAGCGCTACTGAGAGATTAAGGAGCATGCTGGCCTATGGTTGGGTGGAACGTTGCAGCGACGTAGCTGGTTGCAGATCGAGTTCATCATAAGATAAGTGCTCTTGTCCATTCCTACTTCCGCAACTATATTTACTGTTAATGACTATAATGGACTTGTTGAATGAATGCTTGTATGAATGTATGATGTTTCCACTGTGTCTGATAGATAATGGCATCTGTGCATGATAAATGTTCATGTGTGCATGTTTCTACTTCAATACGTTTGCTTCAGCATTCTGTTTTAGCATTTTTATGCATGTGCATGTTCATGGGGCTCTTAGCCCGGGTGGTTAAAGCTGGAGTCCCGTCCTCTTGGCCGGTCGGAGGCACGGGGACATGACATGCGGAAGATGGGCTTTGTCGACCACGACTTGCACAAATTTCTAGAACCAATGATGGATATATACCTTAATACTATCCAAGAAATAGAGGGTGGGCCTATCCACATATTTCCAATGGAATGGGAAAGAGGATTAGATAAAACTGGACCATTATCGTTAATGCACATGCCACATTTTGGCCGCACAATAGAATTGAATTTCTGCATCAAGAAGTTGCTAGAATGTTTCCATGGTGGCTATTTGTGGCTTGGCAAAAATATTTCTATGGATTTTGAGTTAATAGCATTGATGAAAGGGCTTACCCTTGCAGGATTTGACCCAACACCATTCTTCATAGGGAAAGACAAAGAGACAACATTAACAAATACAATGAAGGATAATTATGAGTTGATGAGGGATATAATAGGCTTTTTGATTTCCTCTATAAAAGACATAGCTGTTCATTTTGCAGCCCAGGTTCTATTCAACAAGATACTCAGAAAAATGAGATCGAGCCAATGTATCGCTGGAACAATTGTTGTGGTAGAGTAGTACGCAGTGGGTGTCTAGCTCAATTCGTTTACCTATCTTCTAAATGAGCTGTTAGCAGATGTTGAAGAAGTGCAGGAAAAGGGTAACCCTTTTCATTATTATTGGTTATTAATTTTAATTTATTTTGTCGCATGGGAGGAACCTCTAAACTACCAGGGGGTATATGTTCCTATCTAATGCAGAAGAGCTTGATACCAGAATCTCTAGTTCAACAAAGATAAAACTGAGCAACATCGAGATAATAATGTTGAGTTCTATATACAAGCCAAGTAAGTACGACATCTTGTTAGAAAAAATTACCAAAAGACGGAAGAAATTGTCGAGAGGTTTCATACTATTATAAGATTTTTGATCGGGGCTCATCACATATTTTATGAGCCATGACAAGACCCACATAAGTAGTGTTTGACCATGTAGTTTAAAGTATCTTCTTTTGAAATTGAGTCAATCATCCATGACTAGATTGCAGAGTGGAAATTTCTTGTCGCAGATGATCAACTATCTATAGAATAAGAGTCGCTATAGGATGACCCATCGAAGAAGAATAATGGAGACCAGGGAGGAGATACACCAGTGGAAGAGAATCCACATAGTTCTCCCACTCATAGTAAATATGAGTCCAACATGACTTCAAAATATCTAGCATTGGGAGATAAGAGAAATAACTAAGATAAGTTTGAGAAGATCCTAAAGAAGAGGAAATTTGATCGGTCATTTGGATTTTTCGGCCTTACCAATGATGATAACAATATTCTGGAAGAAACAATGGAAAAATTTACTAAGGAAAGCTATGGAAAAATGGATGAGCGACATACATAATTGATAAGGTGTATAACCGATTTACTGCAAACACTTTGTAAGTAATAAAAGAAATTTGAGTGGCGGTCAACCAAACGCCATACTCAACTATGCTGCTGGACCAAGATGGCCCATATGAAGAGTGACAAGTCAAGGAATCGATGCCAAATACACCAATAAGGATTTCAGTACTAGGTCAAGCAACTCACTTAGGAACACCATAGTTGAATACCATTATCAAGCAACTTGGTCATCTCACTATGGATTTTTCTGCACTATCATTGTATGAAGTGCATTTTATTCAGAATGGTGTAGTGGGAGAAATGAAGACTAGAGAGTGTACATTGGTTAATTAGTTCAAGTCATCGTACAAAACCGTCAAGAAACTAGAAAATATAGTCCATACCACAGAACAACAAGCAAAAATGTTGCAGGAGGGAAGGCATCAATTGGCTGCCACACTAGCTTGTAGCACTTTTGAAGATGAAGGCATTACAGATGAAAAGTTTTCAGAATCCAAAGTATTATGAATTGGAGAAGTAGATGAGAACCTCTGTAAGAAGGTTATGGATCCATTATCACAAGTGAATCCTAGTAAACCTCTAGAGGTACTGGAAAAATGAATAAAATCAACAATTGAGGTTGCGACGAATATTGAAGAAGCAGAGGGACTATGTGCCAAAGAGGTCAAGCAAGTTTCTCATTCATGGGAATCTTTGATCGACGATGAAGAGTTGGAACAAGGTATGGAGTAGTTGCATATTTCTGAGGTAGAATTAAATATGTAGAAGAATGATCAATGAAGCTTGCAACAACTGAAAATACGAGAAAGGTTGTAGATCTAAAGAAATTTCAACAGTAGGTACCAAGACTCTAGACGCATCAGCAGAAAACGACCGATAGGGTTACATAAATTCAAGAAGAATTTGTTATCTCCCAAAATAAATTTATTTTGATAGTATGAATAATTCGAGTCATGTCATGAAAGCTTTAAAGATAGCTAACAAATTGAAAGTCTTTGTTTGTTCTATGGTTGAAGAAATTGGAAGTTTTAGCTTTCGGTGGCTTAGGCGGGGTTCTTAATAGCTCATTAGCCACCAAAAGGATTTGTTTCGGCACCTAACAGTGTGACATAGGATAAAGTTTCACCACCGAAAGTAGGCCGAATCGAGTAAATGGTAAAATCACTTTCGGTGGCTTAGGCAAGATTTCAAAAAACTCATTAGGCACCGAAAAGTGCTACTTTCAGAAGCTTAGTGAACACTCGAAGAAGGGCGTTCACCACCAAAAGTAGGCAAAAAGGAATTGGGGAAAAAGCAGTTTCGGTGGCTTAGGAAAAAGCTCTGACATTTCATTAGCCACCAAAAGGATGGGTTTTCAGCGGTTAAAAGGGATTTTCGGAGAGACCACTATCCGCCGAAAGCTGAGTTTCACCGCAACATTGGGAAAATGGTTTCGATGGCTTGGGAGAAAGGGATATCATTTCATTGGCCATTGAAAGCCGTCTTTTTGATGGCTAGCAGACAAATTCCTAAAGGCTATTAACCATTGAAAAGGAAAAAGATGGAAACGGTTATAAATCTATCAAATTAGATCCTGTCAGCAAAAGAAGCGATCATTAAAGGGCGTCTAAACCACGGAAAAGATAGGGGGATGCATAACTACATGAGGAAATGAGTAAGGAGGTCATTAGTTGAAACTGATAAGGACTGATGTGATGAAACCCTCCTTCTCCCTCCACCTGTCCAGCGAACTGCAGAAAAGCCAAATGAGTATCCAGGGTTGATTTTAACATGATTGCTGGGAAAGGGGTCTCGAAAAGATCAAGTGAAGCCATCACCCTCTAACCTCAACATCAATCGTACAAGATAAATCCCTCATAATCAGTGCCAAATCTTCAATACACCCCACCCTCGACTTTGGCATTTATCTCCACCAGAAAGCCATCTCTGAGAAGCAGCCTGCTAAAGCACTATCATACAGAATTTAAATTTATTATTGCAGATTCCCAGGAGTGGCATTCAGCAAGATGAAGAAGGGAGGACCTACTCTCAGGTAGGAGTTGGGAGATATCAGCTACCTGGAGGCACATACAAAATTCTGTCAATTTTTCAAGGATGCTGACTGCTATAGGTTTTGTGAGAAGATTAAAGGTTCACATCAACAGGTGGCTGAGGCATTTGCCCTCTCTTTCAATGGCTCCAAGACAGTCATAGGCAAAGAAAAATTTCTGATAGATGAAACCCTAATTACTAATGTGATTGAACTCCCTAGCATAGGAGAGAAGTGGTTTAAGAACACCATACCAAAGGATGTAGAGTTCAGATCTTACCTGAAGCCTAAACATAGGGAGGTGGTGTGGAAACAAAGTGTACCATCCTCCTGTCTAGAAGAAAGGTGGCAGCAACTGCTGAAGGATATTGTGGTATACATAACATGTGAATGGAGATACAACAGAGCTATGATTTACCATTTTAAATTGATGAACCACTTCACAGGGAGAGGCCCACTGAATTTTCCCTTTTACTTACATAGGAGTTTGGCAAAGATGGAACACTAGGTGAAGGCCCAGCCAACCAATATTTCTGGTAGACTGTCTCATCATGGCCTTATCCAACTTCTGATCCAAGAATTATTGAAAAGGAGGAATATGGAATGGCCTTATTTCTTATTTTGGAATGGTTTTGAAACAGGCCTTCAGCTAGAAGAAAAGGGGAAGTCTCTTGCTAAAAAATCTAGCACACCAAGAATTGGGAAAAGGAAGAGAAGGGCTATATCCCCAGTAGCACTAGAACAACCTCCTTCCTCTTCCAAATCCAAGAAGGTCAAAAGAAACTTGGATTTCAGTGAAGAGGGCCGGGAAGTTGCAACACATAGTGAGAACATTTTGAACCTGCCCTACTCAGATTTAAAACAGGAACAGGAGGAAGGTGCATAACTAGATTTACAAGTTGTAGCAAACATTGAAGAGCTCCCATCACCTACACCAAAAGAGCACGATGAACCAACAAAGAAGGCTTCCTCTAGCAAGCCCAAGACTCAAAGGATAAATCAGTTGCTGAGGAAAGTGTATGAGATGGAGATTTTGGAAATGGAGATAAAGAAAAATAATCCTGCATTGACTAGTAGGAATAAGCTGCTGCATAAATCTTACCTAGAGCAGAGAGAAAGGTATATTTTCCTAAAGAGAATAAATAAAATATACCTGAAATAGAACACAAGATTGTACATAATGATTAGGCTTCAGAGACTGCAGCTGAAGGAGGCCAAGAAAAACCCTGGCACCCACCTCACATTAGAAACCCTAGCTGAAGCTGTAGTAATCCTTCATCCTCTAGAAGCAAGCCATGCTGCTATTAACCTTCCTAACATAGAGCCTGCTAAAGAAGAAAGCTGAGCAGACAAATTGGAAAGAACAATTTTGGAGGAAGCCTAAGATTTTTTGAAGAACAGGGATTTCAGTGGCTTAGGAAGACGATGAGGCAGTTCATTAGCCATTGAAAGCTCCACTTTCAAAAGCTAAATGTTCTGATATTTTGGCCTCTTAAGCACCAAAAGAAGATAGAGGCATAGGATCAATTTTTTACATGCAACACTAGTTTTGGGCGAACATGGATGGCTCAGGGAGAAAGTATAAGGATGCAGGATGCTAAAGAAAACATCAGGGAAGGTATGCTTCAGTTTTGCTGTGACATAACAGTAGAAAAGGTCACCAATACTTAACTGTCAAAGTGAAATAGTGACTTAACCAGCAGAGGACCAGTGGCAGTGATTTCCAACAGTTACTTTAGTTATCAGAAGGTTCATATAGTGAACGAATTCTACAATTAGTTAGACTAGTATTTAATTACGTATTTTTAACCTAATTTTTCAAAAAACAATTATTTTATCTATTTTTATTAAATCATATCCAATTTTTCAGGATCTGATTATTTTTGTAAAGGCTATAAACCCTAATACTTATTTTATTGAAAGGGTTCGACTTCGGGTACTTGTAAACCACTACTATTGTCAAGCTTCTCATCTTGCTCATGACCTAATATAAGCTCTTTTGTTATCATATGTTCAGCTTCCATTTTCTGTCTAGTATGTGCTTATGCTTGAATGTGTTACTCTGGTTTTATTCAGGTTAATTGATGTTTGATAGCTGTCATCCTATTGGCATATTGCTGATTTGAATTATAAGTGATTTCCTTGTCATGATTATCCATTTATATATATATATCTATTTTATGTATGAATCTGCCAGCATGATAAGTTCTCGATCTCTGCACCATATTGTCAACCTATGAATAGTGGCAATTAGAAGCCTTATCCCTGATTGAGTTTCATGCATGTCTTGAGAGTATAAGGTCCTATAGGTCACCTGACTTGATCCACTTAGAAAACCCTAAAAACAATTAATTTACCAAGAATCCTCAAGCTATAAACTAGAGGAGTTTTCTGGAGTGATAACAAATTGGCGTCATTGCCGGGGAGAGGAGACTGAAGCTCAGCTTCCTTAGGAGACGAGATAGATCCTTGCTTTGAACATAGACAAAGATTAGACATTATTCTAGCTGTAATCATCTATCTGGTGACTCCATTGAAATAAGGTGGCTTCAAGAAGACCAAGTACTACAGCAAACCCTCAAGGGCCACCAAAAACACCCATTTCAGATCCAGAAGAGATTCTGAGAAGATATAGGGCTTCACTAAGGCAGACTAGTAGTGCTACAAAGGAAGCTACACCAGGTATTTCAATAAATATTTCTGCTATTATTTCTTCTGCCGAAACACTTAATTCTTAGGAATTTATAAATACATCAGAAAATTTTAGGGTTTGCGCATCTTCAAGCACTACTGCTTATGAAGATCCAATCCTTGGTGACTCCACTAGGATAAGTTTACCACCACTACCTTCTCAGATACTACCTACATCAGTACTACCTTCCTCCACCCTTTTCATACCCATTTCCAATATGGATGCCCCTCAATTGAACAAAGTGGAAAGGATCCTGGTAGCTAGGTATGCCCCCCTAAATTTTCCTAACCCTCTCTTGGCCATGCCCACTGGAGACTACCTCAAGTACATGCCTAAGTTCATAAGAGAGGGAGATTTCACAGCTGAAGAACATCTAGAGGAATTTTACAGTTATGCTGAGAACATTAATATAAAATAGGAAGATGTGTGGACGACGGTTTTTGTACAAATCCTAGATGGTCAGGCTAGGAAATGGTTCAAGGAACTGCCTACTATATCAGTAAAAGGCATTGAAGCCCTAGATGACATCTTTATAAATCATTGGGGAGAGAGGAGAGACCACCTCTATTATATCACAGAGTTTAGCAACTTGAAAAGAGAGAATGGGGAGTCTGTCTCCAACTTCACCAAGAGGTTCAACAATATGTACAGCAAGATCCCCACTGAAATCAATCCCACTGATACCTCAACCAGGATAACTTATGAAAATTCCTTTGACTCTGATTTCTGCTTGCTTCTCAGAGAAAGGAGGTCTACCTCCTTATCACTCATGCAGGATTCTGCCATAGAGGTAGAATCTAACATTGTGGCATCTCAGAAGGTCAAAGGAAAGATAGATAGGAAGAAGCAACCAGCAAACCCTATTGGGGCTTCTTCATCAGAGAACAAGATTGACAAAATGAAAAAATTGTTAGATAACCTGACTGCTAAAATGTCTAAGCTAAAGGTCCGAGGACAAATACTTATGAGAGGTAAAGGGCCAAGTGATTTTGTTCCTCGAAACCCTAATTTTTTCCCTTACAAAAGAGGAAACCCCCCAGTTCAAATCCTTAGAAGGGAAAGGAATCAATGGGAAGTTCAGAGAATCGTAGCTCCTTTTTAGAATGCTGTACTAGAAGAAGAGCTAGAATTCATTGAGGAAGAAGGAGAGGCTGAAGACACATCCACTGCATGGAAGATGAAGTTGACTATTCTTTTTTGACACATGCAGAATATGAAGAAGCCCTAATTGATGAGCAGATCAATGAAGAAACAATATATCAGGCTGATGGTCAAGGACGGTATAACCCAAGGTCTAGGCTGGTTTCTCCCCTTAAGAAGACTGTTATTCCTTCCAAACAACCTACTTCACCAACTAAAAAGGCTACTGTTTTACCAAAGAAAATGGTTGTCATTCCAAAACCATTTCAAAAACTAGAAACTTCATGAAGCCCTGACCATGTCCAACTCAAAGCTCTAGTACATGAGGTAAGGTTTCCTAATAGACTGCATTATTCTTTCAACCTTGAGTCAGAGATTCAGAAATTGAATACCCCTTTCCCATTAATCAAGCTAATGAAAAATGATGCATTCAAATCTTCCATACTGAATTCTATTCAACCAAAGGTACACATTGATACTAACTTTGTAAATCTGTAAGATGATAAACCTATTGTAACCCTAGTCCCTATGATCAAATACCTAAAGGATTCATGCCCACCTCTCTACATATCCTTGAATATCCATGATAAATTCCTTCATAACTATCTGCTGGACTCAGGATATTCCCATAACCTAATGCCAAAAGCTGTGATGGATGAGCTTGGTCTTAGCATCACAAAGCCCTACCATGATTTTTTCTCCTTTGACTCCAGAAAGGTCAAGTGCTTGGGCCTCATCAAAGACCTTATTGTAAACCTATCTCAGCTACCCTCAAAAAGCATCATGATGGACATTGTAGTGGCTGATATCCCTCCCAAATTTGGTCTCTTGCTGTCTCGATCATGGATTAAAAGGCTAGGTGGCACCTTCATATGGACCTTACATATGCCACAATCCCCATGTTTGGAGGGTAGACCAAGAGGCTTTATAGAGAGAATCAGCTTGCCTACATCATAAGCAATGAAAGGAATTCAGTGAACCACCCCATCTATGCAGTAGACACTGATTTTGGGTCATGCACTCTGCAAACAGATGATTCTCAGCAAAAACCAGTCCAACTTACCAAGCCCACTTGTCAGCAGCCCGAAGAAGTGACCACAGTAGTCTGGAACATGTATTTTGATGGGGCTTGCACTCAAATCTCAGCAAGTGCAGGTGTAGTATTGGTCTCTCCATCCAAATAGAATATTCATCTGTCTTATAAGCTTGATTTTAAAACCACTAACAATATAGCATAGTATGAAGCCTTGCTGCTAGGAGTTAAAGCTGCCAAGGAAATGGGGATCACGTGCATGAAAATATTTGGAGATGCAGACGTTATTATATAGCAGGTCAAGAACACTTTTCAAGCAAAAAATGTCATACTGAAGGCCTATAGGGACGAGGTAAAGTACAGACCTTCCCTGCCAGATAATGTAAAATTTTGGAAGGTGTTTGAGAATGATGATGAGCTCAGTAAATTCCTTCATCTATTAGATGAATTCTCTAATATACATATAGATCAGGAAAACCTAAACATGGAAGAATCCCAACAACTCAAGTTGAAAGATAAAGTAGCTGATCATAATATTGTCCAATTACCCAGCAATTATATACCTCAGGGTCTAGTACCTCTGGAAGAGATTTTTGATCATAATGACATCCATTTCAAGCAGAAGCTGAGATCCATTAGTCCTCTCCTACTACCTATAATTGAAAAAAAAATCCATAAGCTCCTCAAAGCCAAAATCATAATCCCCCTCAGGTATTCCAAGTGGATTGCAAACCTAGTGGTGGTAAGGAAGAAGAATGGGGAAGTTAGGTTGTGTGTGGACTTTAGAAACTTGAACAAATGTTCCAAAAAACACAACTATCTGCTACCCAAGATGGAAAACCTGTTGCAAATAGTCTCAGGGGCTAGTGTCATGTCATTCCTGGATGGCTTCTCTAGATAGAACCAAGTTTCTATGCACCCTGATGACCAAAAGAAGATTGCTTTTACCACCCCCTGGGGAAATTTCATGTATGCTAAAATGCCATTTGTGTCACATACCCCAATTTTGTAAAATAATGTTAATTGTTTTAATTATATTTCCTAAGACATTATGTTAAATTTAATGCTAAGTAGGAACTGATGACTCAGCAGAGTCAAAAGAAGTGGAATGTAATTCTAAATATTTTATTATTAATAAATAAAATGTGGAGACAACAGCATGGGAGAGCTGTTAATAAGAGGTTACTGGTCAAACTGGTGGAAGGAACTAGGTGGAGGGAAAAAGACAAGTGGCAGCATCCTCAAACACTTCCTATGTTGCAGGTGGAAACTTCCCTATATTTGGGGTCATGATCCCCCAAGAAAGTGGGATCAGAGCAGGTGGCTCAATAAATGACAACTAACCCAAAAAGACCTAGGCAATCTTTTAAAAGTACCCAATGAATAGAGCTAAGGTGGCTGAGTTATTTTCCAGAGAATAATCATTCAGGTGGAATGCTATTCAGGAAAATTCATTGGGGAAAAAGGGAAAAACAGTAAGGAAGTTGTTCTGAGAGGAATGCTGCAGTAACTTGGTCTATTACAACTTTTTAGCTGGGAGAACTTACTGATAATTTCAGGATTGATACCGAGTTTGAGACTAGTATTTGACTATTGCTGCACCTAGTTCCAGCCAGGGAGACCAGAGCAAGCTCGGGGGTCCTGAGGAGTTGCTGTTTGAGCGCTCTCCAGGATTTGGAAGCGAGGAATGGCCTCTCATTACTATTTTTGTCCAAGTTTAAACAGGTTATGTCACCTAACTGTATTTGCTGTAATAACTGGGAATGGTTGAATGTTATGTTTGTAGTTTATGATATAAAGATTTAGCTGGCTTAGTGTTGTAAATGATTTTAGTTTATCAGTAATAGAATATTTTGATGAAAAATAAGAACCCACTGTGTTTTTCCTCATCTGGGTTTACCAGACCGTACTCCAGCACAGGGGTAAAATTATAAAAAAGATGGTATGATGAGATTGTAGAATAGTAGATTGTTTCTTTACCTATTATCAGGAGAGATATTTGTTTTACTGACAGTAGCATGTGCTCATAGATAAAACTATTTCCTTATACAGTATTTTACTTTCAGTAATTCTATTATTTTTAAGAACAAATAGAAGAGTATAATAATCGCTTTAGAGTAGGGTTAGACTAGATTTATCTATTGTTAAACCATACAGTTTCTTTCTTCCAAATTAGAATAATTTCACTATTATATGTCTAATAACAAACTGAAAGTAGGAATAGTTAAATAATGATTAAATTCTATTGTCGAACCAATTTGGTCTAGATTTTATGTATGTTTAGTGATGTAGTCATTTCATTATTTTTCTTCCTTTTTATTTGGACTGAGCTCGAACCGTTTCCAGAGTTGTTAATCTATCTTTCTTAAAATGTAAATGAATGTTACTATCTATGTTTATGAGATAGACTCTAGATAGAGTTAATTAATTTCTTTGTATATAAATAAATAGTATAACTAATAAGACAAACTAAATACGAAAAGAACATATATAGTATTAGCATAAATAGCAAAGGAAATAAATAACAAAATACTATCTTTTATATGCTTATAAAATAAACTAAGGATATTGACTTAGAGGCATTAGTACTCTTAAGAAAGATAACATCGTTATTATATTAATAATAATATACTTTTTATTTTTACATTATAGGAATATTAATATTTTAACCTAAAGTAATGTTCTTATTACTTTATTTGCAACCCTGAACTAATTATACTTTTTGTGCTACAAGTATACTGACAGTACCTAAAAATATTGCTAAAAGGAAAACATAAAAACCCTATATCATTGAAGGATATAAACCATATATCAACACTTACATTTTTCTTATTTACAGGTAAGTCAAGTTATAAACCAAGTACAGAAACCCTAACAATAATATCAAGAGTAAAAATCAAATGCATATATGTACATGAAATAAATGACAGAATGGCAGAATGCTCGATCATCGAGCTTAACTTCATATTATCAATATAACTAGTAACCCTCACATTTGCAGAAATGCAGTACAACTTAATAGTAATGTAAAAAGGGACGGAGATAATTTCTTTACTGTCAACAATTAGGGTAAAAAAAACCTATTCATCCAAAATATGCACAGATTATAACTGTAAAATCCAGTTCAGTAATAATAACTCACGGTCGTACTAAAAATTTACATAGGGAGGATTTTACAGCCTATTCTTTTACTTTAAACACAATATTATTTACAAAACAAAATGTACACTCACGGCCGAAGCCGGAGAGCCCTGCAGTAAGTGAGGGTCTTAACAAACTATGAAAAACAACGAAGCAAACAGCCAAAACAACCAAAACCCATGAGGGTCTTTTAGGCCGCAACGACCAACCCTTAACTTTCCATGAGGGTTTGAAAAAGATGGGACGGCCATGGAAAAATCCAAGCTTACCGGAGGCTAGAAAATTGTTCCTATCTCACGCTGCTCTCCCTCGAACGTTGAAGCTGCCACCTGTAACAAGAGCAATTTAATATTAATACCTGCGTACATAATAATTGCTTATAAATGTAAAGAAATCAACTACGAAGTACTGTAAGTATTAATAGCTTCGTACCTAGAATTTGAGGGAAGCGTGACCTCCTGCAAACAGAAAGATAACCACCACTGCGAGTAGAAGGAGACTCTTCATCACTGCAAGAAGGTAGGGAGAAGTTACTGACAGAGTTAACAGCCACATCGACTGAGTGTAAGAAAACGCGGGAAGCTTTTACAGTGATAACCCAAAACTTAGCAGATAAAGCCACATTGCTCCCTAATGAGCCGCAGCAGGAATAACACTCATACAATAAAAAATTTCTGGAGAAGAGCAAGCTAACGAAGGTAAAGCATGCAGGAAAGCAGTTGCAGCATACTCACAGTGACAAGCAAAGGGAGGTTTCGCAGCCAAACGACCGAAGCCGAGAGCGATGGAGCAGGAGACCAGGAAAAGAATGACGAGTTAGGGTTAGAGGTGGCCCTTTTAACCTCATGATGCTTGGCTGAAACTATGCCATGTCTCATTGTAAATAATTTGCACACGGTGGGTAATTTCCCATAGTCGTCCAGGGGAAAGCACGAGGAACGACTTCATCAATCATTTGGCTCGGCTCCAAAGGTTCTACTATAGTCATCAGGCAAGGTCAACCTATCATTTGCATTATGATAACAAGAACTCGTTAATACATATATAAGCCCTGCATTATAGCTCACTATTGGCGTAAAGGTTAAACAATTCATTGAATACTTTATGATATACCATCATTTAGATTTTGCAAA
>LPNX010381783.1:193053-257112 GCA_001517045.1 Pseudotsuga menziesii
AGTGTTGTAGAATCGACCATGGTAAGTATACTGATAGTAATGTTAACCCCTTTGGTCTTGTCATAATTATCTATGAATATAAGTTGGTAAGTAATACAAAAGAAAATAATAACAATTACTTTGATGATTGTTTTGCCTAGAATAAAGGTTCTTAACCAAGAAATTGTAACATACAAGGGTTAAGCTTTTAATCTCTTTATTAACGAATTTACCAACATAAATGTTAGACCAATAAATGATTATGTTATGCATTCGTTTAAGATAGTAGCCACTAAGTACAGGCCCACTTATTTGATATGAAAGGAATAGAATAAAAACCTGTCTACAGTAAGTTATCTATCTGACTAAAAATAAACTTAGTTTTGGAACAGTTATTGCAAAACTAAAACTTGTGTTTCAGGTTGAGCATATCTTTCCCAAAGGGTAGCTTGACATAAAGTCGTAATTCCCTTAAACTTCAAAAGTTGAAGATGGAGACAGTAATATGTAAACCGCTTATTAATATACATTACGATGTAAATGTATGTGTGCAATTGGAAAGTAATTGTAAATTCTATGACTCTGCCCTTTTCTACTCTATTTTTATAAAGAGTTTAATTGAAGTCTTTTAACATTTGACTTCTACGATAAATATCGAATAATACAGTAATCTTTAAGAACCATAAAGTTACTCCCACTAGAAAGATGGACAGTTATTGAGTTTACATCAGTAAGCATTGAAAACTATTTAAGCATTTATCTTCCTACTGAACTTTTATTTTTGCGACGTACTTGTATTTTTAACACTTTAGAACTTCGACAAGCTGCAATCGAACTTATTACCTGTAGTCTGTAAGAACAGGAAAACGTTCTGCATTAGCTCGAAATCTAAGTAAGCCCAGTTTTGCATGATAGCCCCACCTTGTTGTCGCAAAAAGAAAACAAGTCAGTAAATTGAAAAGAACTGTTCTATCACTAAACACAACCAACAGATAATTCAAATATTAAGCTAGTAACATATATCTAATTTCATAATTAATTAACTGTAATTTTGAAGAATTGCATGCATTTTGAAATTTTTTTAAATTTTTCGAAAATTTGGGGTTTTGACATGTGGTACCAGAGCATGTCTCAAATACTAGGCCTTGATGTAAGCCCAACTAGTTTCCATAGAACAGTAAAAAAATGTACTAACATATATTCTGTTTTATGTAAAGAACATAAAATTTCTTTTTTTCTGAAAATTTAACAAGCAGGTATGGAGAAACGAGGAGAATATGCTCAGGTGGAGTCTCTAGACACAGAGACAAGGAAATTTCCCAAGGAACCTATGTTAGAAGAGGTGACTGCTCACTCTTCAGAACTGTTGCAGACTGTAAAGGATTTGAAGACTGAAATGGAAACAGTCAAGAAGGACAATGAGAGGATTCTGAAGACTTAGGAAGAGTTGAACCAAATTTTGATGGAAAAGTTCAAAACTGAAGGGAGGAGCAAAAGATCGGAATCTGAGGAGGTTAGTCACCAAAGAAGGTCTAAAAAGGTGAAGCTGGTGAAAACTGAAAGCAGTTCATCATCTGAAGGGTTCGGTGAACAACAAAGCTACCACACTACTAGTGACAATAGTGAGGCTGAGTTGTATGGTAGAAAGAAGAAGTACAAACCATATGAGGAGATTTCAGGGGAGTTTAAAAAGATAAAGCCCCCAAATTTTAATGGAGAGATTGAAAAAGGGGAAGAAGCAGAGTCCTGGTTATCAGGGATGAGGAATTATTTTCAGATATACAACTTTTCAAATCAGCTGAAGGCAAGAATGGCAATCTATAATCTCTCTGGAAAAGTAGACATATGGTGGCAAGATCTGAAAAGAGTCAAGGGTATCAAGGAAAAAGAAGTTAATTGGAGTACCTTTAAAAGGTACTTCAAGAAGAAATTTCTGTCCGAACAATATTATGAAGAAAGAGCTAAAGAATTTTACGAATTGAAGTTAGGTTCAATGACTATGAAGGATTTAAATAGTAAATTCTTAAGCTTGCTGAGGTATGTACCTTACCTAGTAGATGAAAAGCCTAAAGTACAACGCTTTCTTACCTGTCTACCATATCACATCAAGGAAAAAATTGAGTATGATAACCCGAAGACTCTGGAAGAAGCCATGCGGAAGGCTAATTTCTATTTTGAACAGAACAAGAAGAAAGAAGGCTTAGCTAACTGGAAGGCTAAGAAAAACAACAATCAGCCCGAGTTTAAGAAGAAGGAATTTGTACCCCAGAAAAATTTCAAGAATAATAAGAATAGAAATTATTCTAACAATAAGAATTTCCAGGGAATTAGAAATGGTAAGTTTCCAATAATTCAAATAACTTCAAGGGAAAGGAAGCTGCAAATAACCATGGGAATTTCACTAAGAGTTTTGAACGAAAGGAGCCTGTTAAGTGTTGGGAATGTAATGGCCTGCACTATGCCTCGGTCTTCCCAAATCGAAAAAATTCCATCAGTAATATTCACACTGTGCAGGAGGAAATGACTATTGGAGAACTTGCTAGGACTATGCTCAGAATAAATGCAGCATTGGAGAACTGCCAAGCTGACTATCAGAATTCCATGGTGGAAGTGGAAGGTATGATTAACCAAACCCCTGTAATCATTCTAATTGATCCAGGAGCTATTCTTAGTTACATTGCACCTTAGATAGTGGAAAAATGTAAATTTTCTGTAGATAAATTTGATAATTCCTGGTTAGTTCAATTAGCCACTGGGGCAAAAAGAAAACTAACCTATTTTGTGAAAGAATGTGCTTTACTTATGGATGAATTTAAAACTACAGTTAAGCTTAATGTTTTGCCACTTGGCTCATATGATTTACTGATTGGCATGGATTGGTTAGAATAGTATAAGGTAGTTTTAAACTGTTACGATAAAACCTTTATGTGCGTAAATAGTAACAAACAAATCGTAAAAGTTAAGGGCATTCCTAGGAAAACTGCAATCAGGCAGATTTCTGCTTTACAACTTAAAAGAGCAGTCAGAAAAGGGTGTAAAGCCTATGCTGTCACTATTACAGATGAGGCAAGTAAGTATGAAATGGATAAGTTAAAAATATAAGATATTCCTATTTTAAACGAATTTACTGATGTTTTCCCAGAAGAAATTCCAGGATTACCTCCTAGGAGGGAACTGGATTTCACTATTGAACTGGTTCCAGGTGTTGTACCTAGCTCGAAGGCTCCGTATCATATGAATATTTTAGAACTTAATGAGCTAAAATCACAGTTAAAGGAGTTAATAGATAAGAAGTAAATTCGACCTAGTGTGTCCCCTTGGGGAGCACCGGTCATCTTTGTCAAAAAGAAAGACGGAACTATGCGACTATGCATAGAATACCGTCAACTAAATAAGATGAATATTAAAAACAGGTATCCGTTGCCCCGCATAGATGATTTGTTTGATCAGCTACGCGGAGCTACGGTGTTCTCAAAGATAGACTTGAGGTCAGGATATCATCAGGAAAGAATTAAAGATGAGGATATCTTTAAGACAACCTTCAGAATAAGGTATGGACATTACGAATTTGTCGTAATGCCATTTGGGATTACCAACGCTCCAGCTGTCTTTATGTGCTTAATGAATAATATAATGCATAAATATTTAGATAAATTTGTTGTCGTGTTCATCGATGACATCTTAATTTACTCTAAAACTGAAGCAGAACATAAAGAACACCTAAGGATAGTTTTACAAGAGTTGCGAGAGCAACAGCTCTTCGCGAATTTTAGCAAGTGTCACTTCTTTAAGGATGAAATCCAGTACTTAGGTCACGTAGTGAATAAGGAAGGGATCTCAGTCAATCCTGAAAAGATTCAGGCAATCGAATATTGGCCAGTTCCAAAAGACGTAACAGATGTTAGGTCATTCATGGGAATTATCGGCTATTACTGGAGATTCATTGAAGGCTTTTCAAAAATAGCTAATCCGATCACTTCCTTGCAAAATATAGGCAAGAAATTTGATTGGAACTTAAAATGTGAAGAAAGTTTAAGAAATTAAAAACCTTATTAACAAGTGCGCCTATTCTAAGAATAGCAGATCCTAATAAGGATTTTGTGGTATGCATAGATGTCTGTAATGATGGCTTAGGCGGCGTGCTAACTCAAGATGGGCATGTCATTGCCTATGAGTCTAGGAAGTTAAAAATCCACGAAAATAATTACGCAACTTATGATTTAGAACTTGTGGCTGTTGTACATGCCCTAAAAATGTGGCGACATCATTTAATAGGAAGAAAGTTTATTTTAATGACTGATAATAAAGGACTGAAATATCTTTTAGATCAGCCTAACTTAAATGCAAGACAAGCAAGGTGGTTAGCCTTCTTGAGTGAATATGATTTTGAAATCCAACACATAAAGGGTAAAGAAAATAAGGTGGCTGATGCTTTAAGCAGAAATGCAAAGCTGAACTTTACAGCAGCAATCAACACTTATGCTTCTGATTTAAATGAACAGCTTATAGAAGGGGTAAAACAGGATGAAATTTATCAAAAATTACAAGTTACAGCTAAAGAAGAACCTACAACAAGTTTAATAAAAGGTTACAGTCTAAATAAAGATGGATTTTTATTATTTAAGGATAAACTGTATGTGCCTAATGTGCCTAAGGTTAAGTTGTTGATTCTAGATGAGGTCCATAATCCACCTTACTCAGGGCATCAGCTAAGTTTAGTCCATTTGAAATTTTGTATGGACGTAAATGCAACACTCCTATCTCCTGGAATAATCCAGTAGATAGATTGGTGTTAGGACCAGAATTATTAAAAAAAATGGAAGAGATTGTGAAGCAAGTGCAAGAAAATTTGAAGGTGGCCCAAGATCGGCAAAAGAGCCAAGCAGATTTGAAAAGAACTCCCAAGGAGTTCCAGGTAGGTGAGCATGTGTTTATAAAGGTAAGGCCAAAGAAAATCTCCCTAAGACTGGGGAGTTGTGCAAAATTAGCACCACGTTACTGTGGTCCATTTGAAATTTTATCTAGAATTGGTCAAGTTGCATACCATCTAGCATTACCACCTAACTTGGAAGTGCATAATTTTTTTCATATCTCTGTTTTGAAAAAGTATGTTCATGATGCTACTCATGTGGTTGATTGGAATGTTGTACAAGTGGAACCAGAAGGGGAAATTCTAGTGGAACCGGACTATATCCTCGGGAGGAGGGAAATTACTCTGCGGAACCGCACCATTGGACAGGTGAAGGTGCAATGGAAGCACCTTAGTCCTGATGAGGCTACTTGGGAACTGGAAAGTAAGATGTGGGAGGCATACCCAAATCTATTCCAGGAGGTTGCAGAGGATGAAGAATAAAGTAGCATCGAGGATGATGTTACATTTTAAGGGGGTGTGTATGTCACATACCCCAATTTTGTAAAATAATGTTAATTGTTTTAATTATATTTCCTAAGACATTATGTTAAATGTAATGCTAAGTAGGAACTGATGACTCAGTAGAGTCAAAAGAAGTGGAATGTAATTCTGAATATTTTATTATTAATAAATAAAATGTGGATACAACAGCATGGGAGAGCTATTAATAAGAGGTTACTGGTCAAACTGGTGGAAGGAACTAGGTGGAGGGCAAAAGACAAGTCTCAGCATCCTCAAACACTTCCTATGTTGTAGGTGGCAAGTTCCCTATATTTGGGGTCATGATCCCCCAAGAAAGTGGGATCAGAGTAGGTGGCTCAATAAATGACAACTAACCCAAAAATACCTAGGCAATCTTTTAAAAGTACCCAATGAATAGAGTTGAGGTGGCTCAGTTATTTTCCAGAGAATAATCATTCAGGTGGAATTCTATTCAGGAAAATTCATTCGGGAAAAAGGGAAAAACAGTAAGGAAGTTGTTCTAAGAGGAATGCCGCAGTAACTTGGTCTATTACAACTTGTTAGCTGGGAGAACTTACTGATAAGTTCAGGATTGATACTGAGTTTGAGACTAGTATTTGACTATTGCTGCACCTAGTTCCAACCAGGGAGACCAAAGCAAGCTCTGGGGTCCTGAGGAGTCACTGTAAATGTATACATTACGATGTAAATGTATGTGTGCAATTGGAAAGTAATTGTAAATTCTATGACTCTGCCCTTTTCTACTCTATTTTTATAAAGAGTTTAATTGAATTCTTCTAACATTTGACTTCTACGATAAATATCGAATAATACAGTAATATTTAAGAACCATAAAGTTACTCCCACTAGAAAGATGGACAGTTATTGAGTTTACCTCAGTAAGCATTGAAAACTGTTTAAGCATTTATCTTCCTACTGAAATTTTATTTTTGTGACGTAATTGTATTTTTAACACTTTAGAACTTCGACAAGCTGCAACCGAACTTCTTACCTGTAGTCTGTAAGAACAGGAAAACGTTCTGCATTAGCTCAAAAGCTAAGTAAGCCCAGTTTTGCATGACAGCCCCACCTTATGGTCGCAAAAAGAAAACAAGTCAGTAAACTGAAAAGAACTGTTCTATCACTAAACAAAACCAACAGATAATTCAAATATTAAGCTGGTAACATATATCTAATTTCATAATTAATTAATTGTAATTTTGAAGAATTGCATGCATTTTGAAATTTTTTTAAATTTTTCAGAAATTTGGGGTTTTGACAATTTGGGATGATGAATGTTGGGGCTACTTTTCAGAGAGCCATGGACCTAGATTTTGTAGGGTTGAAAGATAAATTTGTGCTTATATAATTGGATGACCTAACTATTTACTCTCACAGCCATCATGACCATTTGTAGCATTTGAGGAGGGTATTTCTAAAGTGTAGGAGGTTTGGAATATCACTCATTAAAGGAAATTTCAACTCAAAATGGGCCTCCTAAAATGAATTAATAAAATAATAGTTAAAATAATAAAATAATATTTATTAATTTTGGAGGAATAAAAGAAAAAAACTACTTTTTTGTTTGTATTTTTGACATATCTCCCCGTGTTTTCACTCAAATTTTGATCAGGAGAGCTTGTTGGTTGCAGAATTAAATTCTGCATCCAACGAATGCCCACTCAGCATACTTTTGATGGACCCCACTACCCCAAAAACAAGAAATACCTGAAAAAATGGAATGATGATGTCATCATTCTGTTTTTTCATGTATTTCTTGTTTTTGGGGTAGCGGGGTCCATCAAAAGTATGCCGAGTGGGTTCTCGTTGGATGGGGAATTTAATTCTGCATCCAACGAGCTCTACCGATCAAAATTTGAGTAAAAACACAGGGATATATGTCAAAAATACAAACAAAAAAAGTAGTTTTCTTTATGATACTTATCCCCAAATTTATATTAAAAAAGTGTTTAAGACCTATATGGTATTTCAAATTTAAAGCAATTTCATTGGCTAACACATGATGACATGGAATTTGAATAAAAGTTAAAAGGCCCATTTTGAGTTGAAATTTCCTCTAATGCAACCTAAGAAGTCACAGTTTGCACTCAGTGAGGGGAAACTCTTAGGTCACATAGTCTCAACTGAAGTTATAAAGATTGATCCGGTAAGGGTGGAAGAAATCCAAAAGCTGTCCATACCGAGGTCAAAAAGGGATAGTCAGTCCTTTTTGGGTAAGATAAAATTTGTCAGGAGGTTCGTCCCTAATTTCTCTGAGCTGGTAAAGCACATAACAGCCATGCTAAAAAAGGATGTAGAAATAAAATGGACTGACCAGGCAAGAAGCTCTTTTGAAGACATCAAGAAGGTTATCATGGAGGCCCCAACCCTGATTAGTCTGAACTATACTAGGATTTTTTATATTTTCTCCTTTGCATCATATGACACAGTGGCAGTTGTGCTGTTACAAAAATATGATGAGGGTCTCGATCATCTAATTACATTCTTCAGCAAAACCTTGAGATATGCTGATTTGAAGTATGATCCAATTGAGAAAAAGGCTTATGCTCTTATCAAGTCATTGAATACCTTCAGGATTTACATTCTCCATGCAAAAGTTTTTTCCTATGTCCCTTCAGCTGATGTGAAGGATGTTTTGTTTCAGCCTGACATTGATGGAAAGAGGGATAAGTGGATTGCCAAGCTCATTGAGTTTGATATAGAGGTGAAGCCCACTAAGCTAGTAAAAGGACTAGGTCTGGCCAAACTCATGGCTAAAGAAAACTATGAACTAAGGGGGATAAACTTCACTTGTGTCAATTCAGCAAAATTGCAAACTATAGCAGCAGCAGAGGTAGTTCAAGATCATAATGACATTCAAACAGTGGCTGAAAACCTGTCTTCATGTGAGTGTTACTTAGGTATTATTCATTTTTTGCAGAAATTAGAAGTTCCTCCTGGTCTCATTCCTAATCAAGCACGAGCTCTGAAATTAAAATCTGTTAAATTTTGCATAGTTGATAAATTCTTGTACTAGAAAGATCTGTTTGGGGTTTTGTTGAGATGTCTAGATAAAGAAGAATCAGATCAGGTCATGCATCACTTTCATTCCAACACATGTGGGGGCCATCATTATTGGAAGACCACAACCCATAAGATCTTGAGGGCAGGGTACTATTGGCAAGTCCTTTTTGCTGATGTATGTGCTTTTGTAAGGGCCTATGACCAGTGCCAAAGATTTATAGAGAAGTAGCAACTCAAATCCTTTCCCCTAGGCCTATTGTGGTGAATGGGCCTTTCCAGCAATGGGGTTTGGATTTCACCTGTGAAATAAATCCATCTTCCAGTGGGTAGAATAAATGGACCCTAGTAGCCACATACTACTTTACCAAGTGGATAGAGGGAGTACCCACCAGGAATGCCACTCATCAGGTCATCATGAAGTTTTTATATGAGAATATCTTTAGTAGGTTTGGCTGCCCAGTAAGGTTAGTAACTGATAATGCACCAGATTTCAAAACCAGGGAATTCGTTAGAATGTGTGAGTCAATGGGCATTCAGCTGGTGCATTCCACATCCTATTATCCTCAAGGCAATGGCTTGGCTGAGTCATCCAACAAAGGCCTAGTCAGGATCATCATAAAACAATTGGAGACAAATCAGAAAAGCTAGGATTCTAAGCTAAAGTTTGCTTTATGTGATGATAGGTTAACAGATAAAATATCTATAGTGACTTCTCCATTCAAATTAATTTATGGTACTGAGGCCCTTTTTCCCATTCAGCTAATTCTGCCAGTGGCAAAATTCTTTCAGGAAGAGGAAGATGAACCAAATGATATGGTGAGGAGGATGATGAATTTAGTGGAGTTGCAGCAAGTCAGGGAACAAGTGATAGGAAAATGAGAAGCCCATCAACAGAGGATCAAGGTCATGTTTGATGAAACAAGAAAAGTGGACAGCTTTCAGGTTGGATATTGGGTCCTCAAGTGGGATACTGTCAGGAAAGACAAGGGTAAACATGGAAAGTTTGACTTTTTGTGGATTGGCCCTTTTGTGATAGCTCAAGTACAAAACAATAACACCTTCAAATTACAGAATCTGGAAGGGGAAGAGGTGTTTGATGGCCCAGTGAATGGGTGTTTTCTGAAACTATACTTTATTTGAGGCTCTGAGGCCTTGTTATTGTAAATTAGTAGTTAATAGGTTGTTTTTGCTTACAAAATAAACTCCATGCCTAATGGAACAGTAAATGATAGTGTTAAGTTTTTAGTTATTTTCAAGGAAAGGAATTTTGGTCTGGGGTTATGTTATAGCACAAAATTACACATCTCTTCCTGTGACCACTTTCCTATGATTCCGTCGCATGTTGACACTTCCATGATGACACTTCATCAAAGTCACTAAAAAAAAACTTAACTTGGAGGACCCATATCTTGAGTTCTGTAACTCCGTTGGACTGCATATCTATACCGTTAGAAAGATATTTTAGTTAGCTAAAACTTTCCAGAAGTACCCTAAAAATGAGTTTTTTTTATGTGTATGTGAGTTTCCTTAAGGAAACCCATGTACATACACAACTTGCTCTATATAATACTCGCATATGCCTTAAATATGCGACTTTATGCATTGCAACCCATGTATACCTCATTAGAGGAAATTTCAACTCAAAATGGGCCTCCTGAAATGAATTAATAAAATAATAGTTAAGATAATAAAATAATATTTATTAATTTTGGAGGAAGAAAAGAAAAAAACTACTTTTTTGTTTGTATTTTTGACATATCTACCCGTGTTTTTACTCAAATTTTGATCGGAAGAGCTCGTTCGATGCGGAATTAAATTCCGCATCCAACGAGTACCCACTTGGAATACTTTTGATGGACCCTGCTACCCCAAAAATAAGAAATACCTGAAAAAATGGAATGATGACATCATCATTCCATTTTTTCAGGTATTTCTTGTTTTTGGGGTAGCGGGGTCCGTCAAAAGTATGCCGAGTGGGTACTCGTTGGATGCGGAATTTAATTCTGCATCCAACAAGCTCGCCCGATCAAAATTTGAGTAAAAACATAGGGAGATATGTCAAAAATACAAACAAAAAAGTAGTTTTTTTATGATACCTATCCCCAAATTTATATTAAAAAAGTGTTTAAGACCTATACGGTATTTCAAATTTAAAAAAATTTCATTGCCTAACACATGATATGATGGAATTTGAATAAAAGTTAAAAGGATAATTTTGAGTTGAATTTTCCTCTAATGCCTCATGTACGCGACTCTAGTCTCTGCAACCTACGTACGCCTCCTGAAAATGTCAAAAAAATACGTATTTTGAAATTCGGGTAGTTATGCAACTGACTCCTTCACTTGTAACTACTTTGTCTTCGACCCTAACTCTTCATTAAGCATATAAATAGAGGTAGGAAGTTCCATGAGAGGAGACTTGAATCTTTGCATTGTTATGTTGGAGGATTTGGAGCTCTCTTTGCCCACACCTTTGCCCTAGAAGCATTCTCCTTGTGTTGCATAGCTTGGAGGCTGAGTTCCTTGGAGAAGAGAAGCAGCAAAACCAAATCAAGGTTTTGTGAGGTGGAAAACTTGAAGAGAAGGTATATCTGTACTTGTTTTCAAGATTAATAAAGATGTGATGTCCTTCTTCCCAAATCATTGTTCAATGTGTGATTGAATCTTTGTTTATGATCATATGATGATGTTAGTCAGTTCATTATTTCATGTTTATTTGATTATCATTGCTTTATATGTGGTCATAATGGTTTAAGGAAGGTATAATTCATTTTGTAGGTCTCTCGGAGCAAGAGGAGTAAGAGGAGTAAGAAGAGGATTGAAGGGCTGCTTGGATCAACCTTTGTTTGTTAAGGTATGAACCAGTCTAATCTCTAAATCTTATTTATATTTACTTGCAAAACCATTTGCATCCACCTTTCAACCTCAGTACGTTGATGGTCTCTTAAACCCTAGCCATAGGAAACTTTCCTTTACAAAAAAACTGGAGACTCTGCTGGGGAAAGCCTTGTCTGTTTGGGGTTTCTCTGTCTTTCTTTTAGTCTTTTGCATTGTTTTAGGTCCTTCTTACAAGTTAGGAACATCTTTTGAGTCTGTTGGAACACCTTTCATGCCTTCCTAGGTCAGGTTTTGACCCTTTTTATGCTTTTTGTCATCCATATGCGACTTTCACGCTAAACACTCATGTTTCTATGTTGTATATGCGACTTGCACTACCTGCAACATGCATGTCATACGTGACCTTCCTTAAGGAAACTCGCTTATGCACCTGAATTTGTGTTTTTTCATCATTTTTAGGGTTTTTGTGTGATTTGAGGGTTGTTTGTAGGGTCTTCAAGAGTCCTCTGCATATGCATGACTCCTGAGAGGTTGTCTTATCTTTGTTAGGTTCTCTTTGTTTATCTTGTAAATCTCTTTCAAGTCTTTGAACTTATTTTTTCTGCATTCCCCCACCCCTCCTTTGGATTGACCTTGTTGGACAAGGTACTGAGCAACCTCTGTTTGCAGGTGTAGATTGATTCTTGGGACTTCTTGACCTTTGTTTATGTCAGTCTCATTTGCTCGGTCTCTTCATTCCAAAGTTGTTGGCTTGTTTACCTTTCTGATCCTTCCTTTCAAGAGAGGTTATATCCAACTTTAGGGAAACCTAGGGTTTGTTTGTGGGGTGTAGAGTAGTTGTCTATTTTCTTTGCTTACATTAATTGCTTGCATTAGTTGATAGGCTGTTTTTTCTTTTGTATTTATAAAAGAAAAATAAAAAAAACACATGTTTGCTTTATATGCATGTAGATTAGGTTTTTAGTCTAGATTGCATTGCATATCATTGTTTTTGAAAAAAAAAAAATTGTTCTTTTGTGGCTTTCAAGTTTCTATTTGAAAAGAAAGAGAATAGTTTTTGCTTTTTGCATTTCATTTCTCTTTGCTTAGTCATTTTCTTTCAACTTTGAGTCAAAACACCACATAAGTTTCATGCCATTTTACCCTCTGACTAAAAACAACCCTTAAAATAAACGATATAATTTAAAAATTATTAGTAAGTTTTATTTTTTAGGGTCATACACCAACTAGCTCAGGCTAGACTTATGGATTAGGGATTTTTAACTCTCCACAAGTATTACATTTCATATGTAGTTGGCCAATGACTAGGTAAATCCTCTTCTATGTTGATTGTATTTGGTAAGATCCTCTCAAACAAGAGTTAAGCATGAGGCCGAGGCTTGGACTGAGGAAATAACCCTCTGATTCCTTGTCAAAGCGTAGATCAAGGTTTTTTGTGCATTTGGGAATTTTGTCTTAGATAGGGTTTTGGGCTTTGCTACCCTGCCCATGCGTAGGAACCAGGCTTGTGACTGGCCCCCCAGACTGTAAATATAGTTAAGGTGTCCTTTAGTATCTTTGACATCTAGGGCTCATTCATAGGTACACTGGAAGGCTATTTCTGGTTGACCTTGGATGGGCTTGAAAGGTAACCCTGGTAGAAAGTGTGGGAGGGCGTTGTGTGATTCCTCTACTTGTGCCTAAGAACATCTATAGGGATTCCAAGTAACTATCTATCAGTTTTCTTATGCAAAGCATATCTTATTCATGTTTGTCTGTTGGGCTTTGGGAATTTTTAGTGAGTGCTGTGTGGTTTGTCTGTACTTAGTGTGCCTTTAGGTGTGTGCTTTGTAATTTTGGTTTCCTATCAACCTCAAACTTTGTCTCCTTATTTGAAACTATGGCTAACGCCCCTTTGAACACCAACCAAGAGATCCCCATGCTAGGAACTCCTTATATTATTCATCTCATAGGGAATGTCGAGGTTCCTTTGATGGCCACCCTGAATCATCCTGGATTCACCCTAGGGATACCAGTGTGGTTGTTTTCCACTCCAACTGTCCTGAATGCTCTTGATTCTTCTCAAGTAAGATCCTTATATCATGGGAATCAAAACACTGCTTCCCCTTAACCTTTAGTTGATTCTCCTACCCCGTCTACCTCATGCGGTGAAAGTACTGATACTAGTTACCGACAATATAAAAGGAGTAAAAGAAGGAGGAATAGGAAGAAGACACATAAGGAAGGGGGCACCTGTTCAACCTCTTCAGGTCAAGTTGAACCTCACCACCTAGCCTCTACAGTCCATGCTGGGGGCACCCATCCAACCTCTGCATGTCATGTGGGATCTAAGCACTCAACCTCTGCAAGTCAAGTTGATCTTCACCATCCAGCCTCTGTAGATCATGCTGGTGGGATCCTTCCAAACTTTCCAGGTCATGTCAGATCTAGTCACTCGTCCTCTGCAGTTCATGCTGAGGGAACCCGTTCAACCTCTGATGTTCAAGTTGAACCTCCCCATCCAACCTATACAATTCATGTTGGATTGATCCACCTAGCCTTTGTTGTTCATGCTGGGGGTGTAGTAGGGATTTCTCCTTGCTACAGGGGCAGGAATGTCTCCCTTCTATCTATAGGATAGAAGGGTAGGTTCCTTCTTGGAAAAATATTGAAAAGAAAAATGGAATGAAAGAAAGAAGAAAAAACAGCAAAGATGGAGAACCCCTCTGCACACAAGGTTAGGGTTCTACTTCCAATAACCTGCAAACAACTATAAGAAATCGAAATAGATGCAAAAAAAGTTAGGAAATAAACCTGCAAATGAAATCATGGGTTAGAAAACAAAGAAACTACTAAGCAAATAAACAAAATAAGAAAACACAGTTATACCTTCTCTTTGGGTGGAAATGGGCCATCATTCCTTAGCTTGTGGAAGCACCTCTCTTGGATGGGGGAGCTATGGCTCAATGAAGATGGAGGAGAGGGAGTGTGGGTGGCTTGAGAGACAAAGGGTCTCAAGGAATCCATGAGCAACATAACAGTATGCAAGGGAGAAGTATTTTGAGAGTGACCCCCACCCTCCTTTTATAGCTTTTTTGGGGTTTTAGGGTTTTAAGCCCTTGGTCCGGGATTTAGCCCCTTTTAGAGGATTTAGCCCCTTTCTCCCTAATTTTAGCTCCTTTTAGGCTTTTAGCCCCTTTTGGGGGGCTTTAGCTCCTAGAAGAGTATTTTGGGCTCCTTTTTGGGGGTTTTAAGCTCTTTTCTTCATCCTTAGGCTATTTTGAGGGTGTGGGGGTCAAATGGAGTGATATGAGGGTTGTGAGATGGTGTCCTTGGGTGGTGTTGGCCATGGAGAGATGAGTGGGGGGTTTTTGGGTTAACAGATTGCCCCCTGATGTGTGAGGGCAGGAGCTCAACATATGGCTAATGGACATCATAGGATTTGCTGTGTAGAGGTGATGCTTCCAGGGCTGGGGCATGGTGGCTTTTGGTTTTTGTATTAATATGGTTCCCATTAATGGGTGAGATACAATAAATGTGTGACATGTATATGGATGAGGCAGGAATCCCCATGCTCATGAGAATGTCAAAAGAATAATTTGATCTATGCTCTAAAATAAAAGAGCCGATCATATACAACCGATGTTACATTAATGGTTGCCTCCTTGTGAGGCTGAATAGAATGTTGATCTAGTACATTGGACCCATGGCATTCTCATGGAATTCTATATCTTCATAATTGATGGTCTGCTGGATCTGGTACATAGCTATGTGGACTTGTTGATTAAGAGTTAGAGTCTCCGTGGTACAAGTATGCTGCATTAACCATAAAGGTATATCAAAGCACTTATGGGGCTTCTGAATACTGTCTCCAATGAAACCCGGAAATCACAAGGGACATAACCTGTTTAGGTCCCTTGAGTAGACTCATCAATGTGCTAGAGTCAAGTGACATCAGGGGTCTTCAATCAAGTACTGTGCGGACCAAACCCTGTACGAATCTCAACGATGCAATGATGGAGTTGGAGTCGAGCATGTGAGAAGCAACCATCCCAAGAGGCACTAAGGGATCCTCTCAAGTGGTCCAAGGAACTCATCAATGATGTTAATGAAACCAAGATATAGGGACCTATGGGTCTATCCTCTGGAATATGTGTGTTAGCGTCGACAGAGGGAGACCTACCCCTAGTCAAGGAAATGATGTTTCCTTGACCAGGAGTGCGAGGGAGATAACCAAAGGGTGTGAAGAAATTTGTGGACTGACTCACTGAATTGGTGGGGGAAGGGGGAGGGATGGAATCGAATAGGGGAAAGTGGAGTGGTGGTAGACTCAAACTTCCTTTGTTCATAGTATGACGGTAGGGAGAACCAGGAAGCAAATGAAACTAACCTCATGGGAATGGGATCATAACTGTAATGCTGAGAATGTCACTGCAGATGGGAAATACTTGGAGGAGGTGGACACTTTTGATATTGATGGGATCCAAGGAAGACACATTGCAAAGTACTCTGAACAAAGGTGACCCAATGTGGGAATGCTGCCAAACTATTTTCTATAGGGTGGTGTCTAGGGACACCATTATGGTACGATCTCATGGATTTTTGGCAAGCCCAAGAAGGTAAATGCTCAATGATGCTTTCAATTTTAGAGAGTTTGAAACCACGAAGAAGACTCCAGTGGGGGCTCTTTTTTGTTGGTAGTCTCCTGTGCCTGAAAAAGGATAAAAGTATACATAGGAGAGCTCGCCCATCCTGGAGGGGATGAGAGACTTCTTTACTGTTGGTAGTCGAATCAGGATGAAAAAGGTTAAACCTATACTGACTGGATGGTCATTCAGATACTTTTATGAGCATGAACAAAACCAAGTTTTCTCAACAATCTTTTCTTGATGAGAAGGCTGGAAAAAAGATTAATGACAACCCATGGTGAGCTTTTTCGTAAAGTGCATCCCCTCTTCCCAAGAAAGCATAAAAGTATGCAAAGGGGAATGGTCTTGGCTTGAATATGCCAAGGTGGTCCTTTTCAATTGATGGTCTACATGGTTTGTAAAAGGAGGTAAACAAGACGATGTAGACGCCCTTTCCTATACTTTAGCAAGCGGGAAAGGAAGCAGCTGTGCTCAGCTATCTTTTCATTGTTTTAAGGAGTTAGAAAAGAGCTTAAACGAAACTCTAGTGTGGTCAACTAATTGCGGTGGCATAGCGGTGCCCCATGTCGGGACGGTGGACAGAGGTCCAAAGGTCATCCACGCAGTATGCATGGAGCAGAAGGCTCTCAAACATACCAATACATGCGTGGGATAGATTGTGGCAAAGGCTCACGAGTCGATGCAACAGAGGCACGCAAACCGAGGTGGATCTCAGACAGAGATCAAGAGAGCGTGTGTGTGTGTTGCGATGGACGGACTTGACTACATGTGATGTGAGTGAAAATTCGGGGGCATTTATATGCCAAATACATACAAGAAAAGTAAATCGTTTTGTGGGCAATGGTCTAGAAGTCCGTGTAAGGTGCAGTGAATGAGGAAGACAACTATGTGTTAAAATAAAAAATAGAAGTAAAAATGACATTCCTTAACGGGAAGTGGCCCAAAAACTCGCATGAGTAGCAGTCGGGAAGTGTGATACAAATATAGGTCCGTAGACACTTGCATCGTCATGTCATTTGTCGTAAATCAAGGTGACTGGTGGAAAATGGTCCTGAAATTGATTTATTAAACATGAGATGATGGTCTCATAAGGAAATGGAAATTTGAGCCCGGAGGTGTGAGAGGTACCTCAAACAGGTTCCGGGTGACTTTGGATTAGCAGCTAATGGTGTTGCCCTTGAATTGTGTTGAAAACATTAAAAAACAAGAAACAAAAATGAAGTGACTCATTGGTGATGTTAAGCGTAAAATCTCTTGAGGTAGAGCTCATTGCGGAGGTTCTCCAAGAGTTTCCCATTAGAGTCAATGAAGAGGTATTCCCCCTTACCGAGACGAAGGTCATTGGCAAGGCAGGATGATGGAATCTGGTCTTTTATGGGAAGAACTGATTCCACACTATAGTTTAAAGGGAATGGGGTAAAACCGAAGGTGGTCTTACATATATGTTTACCATTGCGTAAGTGGTGTCGGGATAGATCAGGTGGATATTCCACAGTGGACAAGACGAAATGGAAATTGGTGCTAGAGATCATGTAAATGGTATTGGTTGTGGTTTTTGTGGCCTTTCCCCCAGTCTCTATTGGAGGAAGAGGGGTAGGCCTAGAGACAAGAGGAGTCTTTGATGGACCTGGACGTAGGTGAAACATCATCTCAATTGGATGGACATGAGTCAACACATCCTGGGGCCTTAGAGGTAAGGTAGTTGGTTCAAGGTACCACACAGGATCTCCCAGTGTGAAATCCTGTAGATTGTGGGTTTCCAAGATAGACTTTCTCATGATATTGGATGGTAGGAAAATGAAAAGGAAAAGAAAAAGGAAAAGGATCATGTTGAGTGGGAATGAACCCCATTGTTCCCCTGGTAACTGAGGTTGAGGTTGCGACTGTGGCTGGGGAAAAAATGTAAGAGATAGGTTTGATGGACTATCGGTGATGGTGGAGATAAGCGGGTCAGTTGAACTTGACATTGTGTAGATGGACCTGGTGTCTGAAGAATGCGGTGGGGGGTACACTTCTTCGATCAAGGTGATTTCAAAATCAAGGGAATGTTGAAGGAGGTTAGCTAGAGCCATTTGAAATTCAGGCAAGTCTTGACAATGGTGAGAGTAATGTCCATACAAAACGCAGAGGGAAAAAGCATGGTTTGTTCTCAATGCCTTGCTATGACTATCGATGCAGTTGGGAGTTCAACCACATGGATGCTTTTGTTTGTATCCATGGCATCCAAATGTGCATGAATCATGGGGATTTCAGGGCAATTTTGAGTTGGATTGCCCTGTTGCTCGCAGACAGCGCAAGGTGGAACTTGTCGTGGCTCTGTGGTGGCTTTCGAATTCTTTCCTCTGGCCCTTTTCAGGTGGGGCAATGTGGGTACAGGCGCGGTGGTTGGCTTTTGCGGACCGGGTGGAGGGTGAGACTCAACTGCGATGGGTTGCACCGGGGTTAAAACAACCTGGGGAATTACTGGTTGAGCCGGTGGATCAAGATACCATACCGGAATTCCCAACGTAAAGTTGGGTAGGGTTAAGGTGGCCATGACAGGCTTACTCATGACACCAGGTGGGGAGAAGAGAAAGGGAATCGTATGGACTAGAGATGAGCCCAGATAACTCCTGGCTGGTTGCATGTGGGGATGCGGTTGTGGTTGCGGCTGCGCGTAATGCTTGTGCTGTGAGTGATGTTGTGGCTTATATTGGTGTTGCGGATACGGATGATGTTGTGGTTGTGGTTGGGGCTGTAGCTGCGGTTGCTATTTGGGTGCAGCAGTGCTAGATGAGACCATGCACAAGTCCATAGTTTCATTTTGTGTCGGTGGTTGTGACACTAATGGGATAGGAGCCGTCATGGTGGTATCGACAAACAACCCAGGGCCCACATTCAACAATGGGAAGGCTGGTGTGTTTTCAACCATGGTGTTGATTGCAGGAACGACATTGGCGTGTGTGGTCGCCTTTGTGGCTCAATGGTGGTGAGGGTAGGGATAATGTTGGCGAGTGCTGTTAACCCTTGCGAATCATGATAAGTGAGTTGATCAACTGTCACAATCTTCCCTTCATGGGGGAACATCATGAGATGGAAGATAGTTGACGCTATAGCTCGCATGGCGTACATATAACTTCTCCTGAAGAAAAGGTTATAGTCCAGTTGAGTGTTGACAACTTCTATGTCAATCAACACTATCTTCCTGGCTAATGTGATGGGGACGTGGGGGAGGATTCCTTGGGCTTTAGTGGGATGTCCATCATAATCCCTTAGAGTTCTAGAGGATGGTTGCAGAATTGGTGATCCAAGTTTCTACCAAACTAGGATGGACATAACACACGTGGATGCCCCCTCATCCACTATGCACCGGTGCACAACCAGGTTCTAGATAGACACCGATATTTGGAAGGCGATGGTGGATGGCATGCATGGTTCTCTGTTCTCTGTGTTGAATGTGATAAACTTGGAGTTGGAGGGGTCTACTTCCCCAAGGGTGGCTTGTAAGGATTTCTGCTTCATTGGCCACGTTTTAATTACCTCAAGAGTGGACATGGTGGTTGGTATTTGGGCCAAATCATCCACAATACTATAGCTGGCTATAGCTCTAGCTGTGGCATTACTGGAAATTCAGCGTATGGGGGGGGCGAGGGAATGGGGGTAACTGAAGAGGTAGGTTGACTATTTTGGACGTTGAGGTCGTTGATGTGTCAGCGGGTTCGGTGCTGGTACCATACTGATTCTGTCTAGTTTGTAAGTTGACCTCTCGAGTAGTTATGGTTAGTAGGTTGTGGACACCTGTTTCGACCGTGGGAGGTGCCCTCGGAGTGTTGGGATTGGGTTGGGGAGGGGGTGCAGTTTCCACCAACCCTTGGACTGCTAGTGGGTTTTGAAGCACCATAGGAGGAGGTACTTGTGGTGCTGGGTTGGGTTGGGCTTTATTTGCAGCGTTGGCAGCCTGTTGAACCTCGTTATGAATGGCCTGCTTAGCACGACCCATGAGGGGACACTCAAATGTGTAGTGCCCATAAACATCATAGAGTGTGCATGGTTGGTTTGTGCGCAACGGGGCATTGCGTCTTGGTGCATTTTGTCCTGGGGGGTTTTGGGCTAGCTGGTTTTCCGCCGCATTGTTGGGGGGATTTGGTTGTTGACTACCTCCCTATGGTTGGTTGTTGGCTTGGTTTCAGGGCCGATTATTTCTAGATTTCCCTTGTTTGTTGTTGGGGGCAGGCTATATGGGACGGTTTTCTTGTGCGAACACTTGTCCCAATGGAGTGGGTGGAGCGGGGGCGGGGGATTGAACGGGTTGCACTAGTGGTGCATAGTAGATTTGTGGGGGTGATGGTGCCACAAATGTGGGAATTTTCCCCACATACTACTCTCTTTACCAAGCCATGGCCTAATCCTAATGTGGTGGCGTAGGTTGTGCATAGGAATTTGTTGCTCCGGAATGGGACATCATTCTTGCGTAGTCCAGAGCTTGGTTTTGGTAAGCAACATTAGCAGTGTTGCTTGGTTGTGATGGAACTGCAGGTGGAGTTGGTCGGTGTTGTAGCTATTGGGAGACCGATCCTATGAGGCCATTTGCAACATGGGATGACCCTGGTGCATCACGATAGGAGGTACTTAGACGAGGAGCATCTGGAATGACGGTGTACTGATATTCATACTGAGCGTAGATCAAGTCAAACTGTTGAGCTTTAAGTATGGCCTCTTCTTTGGATTGGGGACGTTCGGATGCGATGTTCTTTGCTATGGGTGGGAGTAAGGTCTTAAGAAACCAATCCAAGAAGATCCTGTCACCAAGTTGGATTTTGAATAGGCTACAGCGTCACCACCACTCATGGATATGGTTGGTTATATGAGTGGCAGTGTTTTGACGATAGGATAACGGAATCTCCACCTCGTCGTCATATCTGACGAGGATTTGGAAATACTGTAGGAACATGAAGGGTAGGGAGTTGAAGTCTGGGTATTTTGCCTGCAGTAGCTCAATGTACCATTTGGCTGCAACACCTGTGAGTGTGCATTGGAATAGCCCCAGTCTGATGGAATTGTCTATGATGCTGTTGGATGAGCACCATAGATGGAATTTCATTATGTGGTTTTGGGGACATTCCCGTGCTTTTCCTTCAAACTTGGGGATGTCTGATGGTAGTTTATTTGGCACGGGTGGCCAGAAAGCTTGGTGGTGGATGGGGTCATTTGTTAATCGAGCCAAATCAGGCAGGTTAAGACAAGCCATGAATAGTAGATTTGACCCTAGGTTGATGTTGGATGGAGCTACGATGGCGGTGGGATTTGCAGGTGCGTAATGTATCTGCATAATTGGGGGCACTTGCGGTGGCACCATTGTGGATGGGCCAATGCTCCCAAGTGTTTGGGGGGGGGGACAGTATGAGTGGTGGGGACATTGCCCCCATGTATGATAGTAGGGGCCATGTAAGTAGATGGTCTACTTCCCCCCTGTGTAGCAGGAGGGGCAGTGTGTGTGGAAGGGCCACTGCCCCCGTGTGCTACAAGTGGGCCAGCTTGGATGGACACTATAGGTGCTGGCAGCTGACTGATGATAGTCTGCATGACTATGCTTGGGCCACTTTCCAGGTTGTGGGTGACAGGTTGTGGTGTGGACATGGATCCACTTGCTAAGGTTATGCTGGAAAATGGATCCGGGTTTGGACTAGCCATGCGGCTTGATGGTGCGATATGCAGATCTGGTTCAGACTGATATGGGTCTGAATCTGAATCAGAGGGTATGTGGCCTTCTGATGGTGTGGGAGATCACTGAGAATGGTTTCATCGGTTTCGGTTAAGTATTCCGAATGGTGGTGGTTCACCTCTTAGGTGTGAGGAAGAGCGTGGAGGATCAATTGTGTTAAATGTTTATCAATTGCTAAGGTTATGCTGGAAAATGGATCCGGGTTTGGACTAGCCATGCGGCTTGATGGTGCGATATGCAGATCTGGTTCAGACTGATATGGGTCTGAATCTGAATCAGAGGGTATGTGGCCTTCTGATGGTGTGGGAGATCACTGATAATGGTTTCATCGGTGTCGGTTAAGTATTCCGAATGGTGGTGGTTCACCTCTTAGGTGTGAGGAAGAGCGTGGAGGATCAATTGTGTTAAATGTTTATCAAACTATTGGGAATGATATTTGGACCCTAGTTTTAGTGGCTTCCTATTGGCTATAGGTGGTCACTCGGCCACCAAGACTGCCAGAAGACAATGCTTGGCTTTTTCCTCACAGGTGTTTCTACTCAATTGGAAGGGGTCGTTTCCCATTTTACTTGGAAATTCCTCTCAGCGGCCAGCTACTTTGGGGTTCCTGTGGTACTCCTCACAATGAGTTTCTGGGAAGAGCCCAAGTACTTCCCATAGTTGAAGAAGTTAGGGACTTATGTCCTCAAAGACTACATATTTGTTTGTACTTAGTGTAAATTGATAAATTTTAAGGCTCTCTCAACGTCATGAACTGAGTTGGGTTGATTACTTGGTGTGGTGTATTTTTTTGTCTATTTCTCTGATATTTGGTAGCTGCAAATGGTTTATGAATTCATCATATTGTGGTTGTGTATGCAAGCATTGAATAATAAGAAATTGTGAACAAATACATTTTTTAACCTTGAATGTTTATGGCCTAACTAGATGACTACCTCACACTGATATTCCTCTTCAACCAAGAGAAGGTGCTGGGTTCTCAACACAATGGGACTAAGTCCATCCGTAGATCCACAGGTCACCTCTTGGATGCAAGGTTGGTCAACAAGGAGGATGCTTAGCACCGTGAGAATCCCTCCTTCTCTACCCCCTCTACCTTCCAGGTCATCCGATTTTAATGGTTTGGAAAAATACTCAATGAAGGGCCTAGATATATACAAGCTTGCCCTTCGTCATATCCCAGAATACCCCGGAGGGAGATGACTGGGTAGAGTAGGAAGGGTAAGCAAGACAGTTAGTTTTAGGTTGATTTTAGTTAGGCTACATTCATTTGATTAAGCCATTAACATTTACTTGGAATTTACACATTGTTTGTAAAAGAAATTGCAGAAAATTGAAACAAAAACTGAAATTGAAGTAGTGTGTTGGATAGAGGCAGCTAAGCTGCATTGACAGTCCCTATAAAGCTGAAATTTAAGTTCTATTTGATATACCGTGCATTTTTTATCAAATCTGGCAAGGGGGCAGCAAGATTTTTTTAGAAACAGGCGAGGGGGTCACACAGATTTCACAGACAGTCGCGATCTGTGTTTCTGAGTGAGGTCACACCTTTTGGGGGATTAAGTGCACCCTAGGAGCACCTGTTTGGCCATTAAGTGCGCCCTCATCTCCTATTTAGGCCCGATAAGTGTGACCTGCCCTGTATTTGGGGTTTTTTGAGATCCAGAGTCAGATCAGGCCGATAGTAACCTGTACTGTGGCCAAACTGACTCGGATTTTCCTAGCAGAGACTTTGGCAGTACTAAGAACTGGAAATGAACTGAATTTAAACTGAATTTGACATGAAATTTTAAAAACTAGGGAAAAACTTGAAAAACTTGAAATTTTAAAAATTTGGACTAGGGATCTTGTGGGATCGACCTGGTATGGTCACCAATTCTGTAGCAGGGATTTCTTCTTACTATAGAGGCAGGAATGGCTCCCTTCTGTCTATAGGACAGAAGGGTAGGTTCCTGCTTGGAAAAAGACTAAAAAGAAAAATGAAATGAAAGAAAGTAGAAACAAGAGCAAAGATGGAGAACCCCTCTACATGCAAGGTTAGGGTTCTGCTTCCAATAACCTGCAAACAACTATAAGAAATCAAAATACCTGCAAAACAAGTTAGGAAATAAACCTCCAAATGAAATCATGGGTTAGAAAACAAAAAAACTACTAAGCAAATAAACAAAACAAGAAAACACAGTTATATCTTCTCTTTGGGTGGAAATGGGCCACCATGCCCTAGCTTGTGGAAGCACCTCTCTTGGATGGGGCAGCTATGGCTCAATAAACATGGAGGAGAGGGAGTGTGGGTGTCTTGAGAGACAAAGGGTCTCAAGGCATCCACGAGAAACATAACAGTATGCAAGGGAGAAGTATTTTGAGAGTGACCCCCACCCTCCTTTTATAGCTTTATTGGGGTTTTAAGCCCTTGGTCTGGGATTTAGCCCATTTTTTGGGATTTTAGCCCCTTCTGCCCTAATTTTAGCTCCTTTTAGGGGTTTTAGCCCCTTTTTGGGGTTTTCAAGCCCTTTTCTTCATCCTTAGGCTATTTTGAGGGTGTGGGGGTCAAATGGAGTGATATGAGGGTCGTGATATGGTGTCCTTGGGTGGTGTAGGCCATGGAGAGCTGAGTGGGGGATTTTTGGGTTACCAGGGGGCACACACTCATATGCTCCAAAGCATGTTGATCCTAACCATTCAGCCTCTGTTTTTCATGCTGGTGGTGCCCATCCAACCTCTGTAGGTCATGTTGGACCCAGTCTCTTAGCCTCTGCAAGTTATGCTGGGGGTAGTCTCTCAGCCTCTATGGTTCATGCTAAAGATAATCCATCAGGCACTGCGATTCATGTTGACAATGTTGAAAAGACTACCTATTCAAAACACAAGCACAAGTTTCCTTGTAAGCTTTGTGAGGGAGACCACCTTACTTATAAATGCCCTTATATCATGGAGGTGCAAAGAGTTTGGTTTCATGGTCATCCCATTTTTTAACATTCTAAATTTTTTCAACAACCAGCCTCTCTTTGTCAGGTTGGACCCAGTCATCCAACCTATGGTGGTGATGCTAGGGAAACTCTCAGCGTCTGGAGCTCATGCTGTGAAAAAATAGTCAGTCACTGCTAGTCATGTTGACACCGTTGAGAAAATCGATCATTCAAAGTGAAAACTTAAGTTCCCTTGTAAGATATGCAAGGTAGATCATCTTACTCACTAGTTCCCTGCTATCGCAGAGGCATGAAGAGTGTTTTCTGAGACTCAAGAATTTCCTTCTCCTGAACAACCTATAGTTTCTCAACAACCTACTCAACCTTTGGTTGATCAAGTGGTCGAACTAATCTCAAATTTGGTCAATCCCACTCTTCTTTTGGAGAGTGATCCTGATGTGATTGAACCAATGTCATCTTTGGTCAATCCCACTTTCCCTTCAGAGAGTGAATTTCTTGAAGCAGTTGAATCGATTTCATTATCGATCAATCCCACTCTTCCTTTGGATATTGAAGTGTTAGCTAGTCACATTTTCTTCACTACCAGTTCAGAACTTACTGAACAAGGGGGCACTAAACTCACTTTGGATGAACCCCCACCAAGCTCTCGGATTGCTTCCTTTGATTGGGATAGCCTAGATGAACCGTGCCTTCCTTCTAATGCACCTTTCTAGATAAAGGTAAAAGTTGAACAATACACAATTTCTTGTTGTATTGTTGATGAAGGAGCCTCAATTAGTATCTTTTCTACTCGTTCTTGGCGAGGCATGGGATCTCCTAGCCTTGTGTCGACATCTAGTCAGTTATTACTGTTTGATAGAAGAACTAGTATAACCTTGGGAATTATCGCTCAAACACCTATTACTTTGGGTGGGAAGACCATCTTAGTTGACTTCATGGTAATAGAAGACCCCTTAGACTTCAATATGCTCCTCGGATATGATTATGTCTATGACATGCAAGATGTGGTGTTAACATTTTTTCATGTGATGTACTTTAATCACGATGAAGAAATTGTCACTATTGATCAGTTGGATTTTCTTGATCCGTCTCTTGACCTAACTAGATACCAGGCCTTTCCTTTATTGGTTCCCAATGTTTCTATAGACACTACCCCGCCACATGTGATCTATGTGGCCTCATGTCCTTTGCGTTCAATTGCTACTGAGAAGCAGCCTCTGTTTTCATGCTTACCTTCTCGGGACATGGTCCTAGAAGTTGACTAGGTGAGTCATCCTATAGAGACCATGGAGCTTTCCCTCCACTCTACCAATCCATTTGAAAGTTTAGACATGTGTCCTATCTTGGATGATCTCCTTCCTTTCGATGAAGTCTTCCTAGAGTCTTTGATACAGTCTGATATTCTATTGGATGTTAGTTCAGTTGTGACTAAGTCTAACCCTGATTTCTCTAGTAGGCCTGACCTTTCTTCTTATGCTGGTCTTGTTAAGTCTTTTGACTCTCCCTTCGAACAACAAGTCAGTGATCCTGATGAGTTTTATTTTTCATATGAATTTTTCAACTCCTATCATACTGAGTTTGTTCCTGCAGACTCTATCTCCCTTGTTGATTTTTTCTCTCCTTCTGAGGTTGATGTTATTGATTATAAAACCTAAAATCTTGTCACTATATATTCCTCTTTTGTTGATTCTACCTTGACTACACCTTTTGTAGAATATAGCAAAGTCACATGTGTTTGTTCCAAAGTGACCCGCATTGGATTTTATTCTGAATATGATCCTGATGTTGTTGTTTCTTGGAGATCAGATTCTTAGTTGGATTCACAACTATTTATTGGCCTTGTCTTATCATTCAAGTTGTAACTACATTTTCATGTGCCCTGCTCACGCTTATGATCCTGAGGCCAACTTCCATGATTTTAGCTCGTTGTATAATCCCTCATCTTTGTTCTCATCGCCACTAAGCCTTGTATCATTTTTCCTTTGCAACTTGACACTTTTTACCTTGAGGAGACGTTCCCCAAGTTTCTTTATCTTGCTCATGTTCCTTGCAATATTCATAGGTTTGTTCCACGCGCTTGGAAATAGTTTCGCTTTCCTCTGGCACTCATCTCCTCGTAGTTAACACATTCTCTCTGCTCTCCTTCGAGCTCATTAAAAACAGTAAGGAGGCCACGAGTTGACTTTTCTGGACTCATTAAAACTTCATGGGAAATATATTGAGTTTCTTTAGGCCCAGGACTAACTCCTCAAAATAGACTTGACTGCTGAGTGAACTTGTCCATTCAGGCTCGTTAAGAATATGTGAATGGGCATCCACATTGGTGGTAGATTATCACTTTATCGGACCATGTGGAATAATATGAGAAAGGAACACTCTCTTTTCTTTGGAATTGAGAAGAGTATTCTTAGGCATAGGTTTATCACTTTTCTGGACCTGAGGGACTAAACTTACGGAAAAGGAACCCCCGATATGAGCTTAGTTTTCTCTTTTTCATGCTCTAGACCTAAACATGAAAAATATTTTGAGTGTACTTTATGTATTTGTCATGCTCATTAAACCCTAAAGAACAAAGCATTGAGTTTATTGTTGTAAGCCCCATTTCTCATAATCAAATGGATCTTTCCGAGTGGTCTTGCCTTCCTTCACACGCGTAAAACTTAGGCTATATGCTGCTTTTGAAGGAGCGTTGGGTAGGTGGTAATTTAAACCTTTTCGGACCTTCCTAACTAAATATGAAAAAGGTGCACCTTGCTTCATTGGAAGCTAAGAGAGTTCTTCTGCAGTTTGTTTTATACTTTTCCGGCCTCAGGAGACTAAATTGGATGAAAAAAATCACCCCTAAAGTCTTCTTTGGAGTTTTCAGACTCTCTAAACTATGAAAACACCATCGAGCATGTACTAGTTTGAGCTCGTGAAATCCATGAATCAATGCTTTATCAAGCATTTTTCTGTCTCTTCTTCGAGCTTGCCAAAAATGAATATGGTCCCAAGTTTGCTTTCTTGGACTCATTAAACCTTTACAAGAAAGAGGGAAATGGAATTTCATTCACATGTTTTTTACATCATGGTAGCAAGTATTGTTTCTTTGAACAAAGCACCAGTTTTGAGTCTATCAATAGTTGGGTCCTAGTATTTTGACCTTATCTTGATTCAGAGTTTCTTACTCCTTCAGTTGGTTTCTTTTCCAATTATATGGGGAGTCTATCAATGTCTCCTACATTGCAGAATTGTTTCATTGGTCCTTTTGTGTCAAAAGCTTCCTAAGTCACTTTTGTGTCATGCTCACTGTTCAAGGATTAAACCTTTGTCAGCCATTCTATAGTTTCCTAGACCTTTTGTGTCAACCATTCCCTGGTATCCGTTCATTACATCATGTCTTCGGTGGTCCTTGTCATAAAATTCTGTAGCAATTCCAGATCCAATTAGTCTCTAACTTACCTCATGTTGGATGATAAAGGATGCCTAAATGCCTTCCTTCCAATGGATCTCTTCCTATCGAGTGCAACACATCTTGCTCTGGAAATGAGATTTATATTTTTATGACAGTACCTTGGGGATTGCAGTCATCAGTGGAAATTTCCCTCGCTATTGGGTAGTGGGAATACCTTACTGTCTCCTACTCAATGGATTCTTCAAGTGTTCGACTTCAAGTCCTTGTATTCACACTTGTTAGAATGTATTAGGTACTTTGGGGACCATTTCCATTAATGGTGGTTTCCCTCACATTTGTTAACAGTTCTCATTATTGACCAGTAATCAAATGGTTTCCTCCATGTTCGACTTCAACTCCTTTATTCGCATGGTTAGGATTTGTACCTTTTGGGCGGTTTGGATTGAAGACCTTGGGCCGATAATAGCATCATCATATTTTGCTATTTCCTAAGTTTTGCAAGACTTTGTCACACTTCATATGACATTTTGTTGAGACATAGATCCACCTTTTATTTTTGTGGCTATGATCGATTGTTGAGCATGGATCCACCTTGTTCATTTGTGGCCATGGCTCCTTTAGATTTGATATGGCGCCTTTTTTCATATTGAGCGNTCTACCTATATCTTTATGGCGATGATTTGTATATGGACTTGTATGTTCCAGAGATTAGTTTTGTCTGACATTTATCTCTCTTTTAGGTACCTTTGTTCGAGCCTTTCGATCTTGGATTCTCTGCTCTCTCCATACTCAGATGTTTCCTTTATAATGTATTTTAGCTATCATATTTCCCTCTAACCACATACATTAGGGGGCATCTATTATAGCTCAAAATTACACATCTCTGCCTATGACCACTTTCCCATGATTCTGTCGCATGTTGACACTTCCATGACAACACTTCATGAAAGTCACTGAAAAAAAACCTAAATTGGAGGACCCATATCTTGAGTTCTGTAACTCTGTTTGATCTCATATTTACGCCATTAGAAATATATTTCAGTTGGATAAAACTTTCTAGAAGACACCAAAGTCTAAAAATTCCTACAAGTACCCTAAAAATGAGTTGTTTTCATGTGTACATGAGTTTCCTTAAGGAAACCCACTTACGTACATGACTTGCTCTATATAATACTCGCGTACGCCTTAAATACATGAATTTATGCATTGCAACCCATGTATACCTACTCGCGTACATGATTTTTGTCTCTGCAACCTGCGTACGCCTCCTGAAAATGTAAAAAAAATACGTATTTTGAAATTCGGGTAGTTTGGGTAGTTATGCAACTGACTCCTTCAGTTGTAACTACTTTTTATTCGACCCTAACTCTTCATTAAGAATATAAATAGAGGTAGGGAGGTCCATGAGAGGAGACTTGAATCTTTGCATTGTTATGCTGGAGGATTTAGAGTTTGCTTTGCCCACACTTTTTCCCTAGAAGCATTCTCCTTATGTTGCAGAGCTTGGAGGCTGAGTTCCTTGGAGAAGAGAAGCAGCAGAACTAGATCAAGGTTTCGTGAGGTGTCAAACTTGAAGAGAAGGTGTATTTGTACTTGTTTTCAAGATTAATAAATATGCGATGTCCTTCTTCTTCCCAAATCATTGTTCAATGTGTGATTGAATCTTTTTTTATGATCATATGATGATGTTAGTCAGATCATTATTTCATGTTTTTTTATTATCATTGCTTTATATGTGGTCATAATGGTTTGAGGAAGGTATAATTCATTTTGCAGGTCTCTTGGAGTAAGAGGAGCAAGAGGCGTAAGAAGAGGATTGAAGGGCTTCTTGGATCAACCTTCGTTTGTTAAGGTATGAACCATTCTAATCTTTGAATCTTGTTTATATTTACTTGCAAAACCATTTGCATCCACCTTTCAACCCCAGTACATTGATGGCCTCTTAAACCCTAGCCATAGGAAACTTTCCTTTACAACAGGTTCTTGGGACCTCACAGGGAGGTTCCCATTCCCAAGTAGGAGCCATATGTTATCTCCAAAAATAAATTTATTTTGATAGTATGAAGAATTCGAGTCATGTCATGAAATATTTAAAGATGACTAACAAATTGAAAGTCTCTATTTGTGCTATGGTTGAAGAAATTGGAAGTTTTAGCTTTCAATGGCTTAGGCAGGGTTCTTAATAGCTCATTAGCCACATAAAGGATTTGTTTTGGTAGCTAATAGTGTGATGCGGGATAAATATTAACCATTGAAAGCAGGCCCGATCAAGTAAATGGTATAATCACTTTCGGTGGCTTAGGCGTGATTTCAAAAAACTCATTAGCCACCGAAAAGTGCTACTTTCAGCAGCTTACTGAACAGTCGAAGAAGGGATTTAACCACCGAAAGAAGGCAAAAAGGCGTTGGGGAAAACGAAGTTTCAATGGCTTAGGAAAAATCTCTGACATTTCATTAGCCACCGAAAGGATGGGTTTTCGGCAGTTAAAAGGGATTTTCAGAGAGACCACTATCTGTCGAAAGCTGAGTTTCACCGCGACATTGGGAAAACAGTTTCGGTGGCTTGGGTGAAAGGGATATAGTTTCATTAACCACCAAAAGCCATCTTTTCAGTGGCTAGCAGACAAATTCCTGAAGGCTTTTAACCACCGAAAAGGTAAAAGATGGAAACGGTTATAAATCTATCAAATCAGAGCCCGTCAGCAAAAGAAGCGATCATTAAAGGGCGTGTAAACCACCGAAAAGGCAGGGGGCTGCATAACTGCATGAGGAAATGAGTAAGGAGGTCATTATTTGAAACTAATAAGGACTGTTGTGATGAAACCCTCCTTTTCCATCCACCTCTCCACCGAACTGCAGAAAATCCAAATGAGTATCTAGGGTTGTCGGACTTTGGCATTTCTCTCCACTAGAAAGCCATATCTGAGAAGCATCTTGCTAAAACACTATCATACATAATTTGAATTTATTGTTGCAGGTACCCAGGAGTGGCATTCATTAAGATGAAGAAGGGAGGACCTGCTCTTAGGAAGGAGTTGGGAGATATCAGCTACCTGGAGGCACATCCAGAAGTATTTCAATTTTTCAAGGATGCTAGCTGCTATAGGTTTTGTGAGAAGATTCAAGGTTCAGACCAGCAGGTGGCTAAGGCATTTTCCCTCTCTTTCGATGGCTCCAAGGAATTCATAGGCAAAGAAGAATTCATGATAGATGAAACCCTAATTACTGAAGTGACTGAACTCCCTAGCACAGGAGAGAAGTGGTTTAAGATCACCATACCAAAGGATGTAGAGTTCAGATCTTACCTGAAGCCTGAACATAGGCAGGTGGTGTGGAATAAAAGTGTACCATCCTCCTGGCTAGAAGAAAGGTGGTAGCAACTGCTGAAGGCCATTGTGGTATACATAACATGTGAAGGGAGATACAACAGAGCTATTATTTACCATTTTAAATTGATGAACCACTTGATAGGGAGAAGCCCACTGAATTTTCCCTTTTAATTACACAGGAGTTTGGTAAAGATGCACACCAGGTGAAGGCCCATGCAACCAATATTGCTGGAAGACTGTCTCATCATGGCCTTATCTAACGTTTGATCCAAGAATTGCTGAAAAGGAGGAATATGGCATGGCCTTATTTCTTATTTTGGAATGGTTTTGAAACATGCATTTAGACAGAAGAAAAGGGGAAGTCTCTTGCTAAAAAATATAGCACACTAAGAAGTGGGAAAAGGAAGAGAACGGCTATATCCCCAGCAGCAGTAGAACAACCTCCTTCCTCTTTCAAATCCAAGAAGGTCAAAAGAAACTTGGATTTCAGTGAAAAGGGCTAGGAAGTTGCAACACACAGTGAGAACATTTTGAACCTATCCTACTTAGATTCAAAAGAGGAACAAGAGGAATGTGCAGACCTAGCTTTACAAGTGGTAGCAGACATTGAAAATATTCCATCACCTACACCAAAAGAGCAGGATGAACTGGCCGAGAAGGCTTCCTCTAGCAAGCCCAAGACTCAAAGGATAAATCAGTTGTTGAGGAAAGTGTCTGAGATGGATATTTTGGAAAGGGAGATAAAGAAAAATAATGCTGCATTGACCAGTAGGAACAAGCTTTTGCATAAATCTTACCTAGAGCAGAGAGAAAGGTATATTTTCCTAAAGATACTAAATAAAAGGTACTTGAAAGACAACACATGATTGTATAGAATGATTAGGCTTCAAATATTGCAGCTGAAGGAGGCCAAGCAAAACCCTATCCCCCACCTTACATTGGAAACCCTAGTTGAAGCTGCAGTAAGCATTCAACCTCCAGAAGAAAGCCAGGCTATTGTTAACCTTCCTAACATAGAGCATGTTGAAGAAGAAAGATGAGCAGACAAACTGGAAAGAACAGATTTGGAGACAGCCTAAGAATTTTTGAAGAACAGGGATTTTAGTGGCTTAGGCAAATGTTGAGGTAGTTCATTAGCCACCAAAAGTGCTGCTTTCAGCAGCTAACCATTCTGATATTTTGGCCTCCTAACCACCGAAAGTAGATAGAGGCATATGATTCATTTTTGACACGCAAGACAAGTTTTGGGCGAACATGGATGGCTCAGGGAGAAAGCATAAATATGAAGGATGCTGAAGAAAGCATCAGGGAAGGTATGCTTCAGTTTTGCTATGACATAACGGTAGAAAAGGCCACCAATACTTAAATGTCAAAGTGAAATAGTGACGTAACTAGTAGAGTACCCGTGGCAGTGATTTCCAGTAGTTACTTTAGTTATTAGAAGGTTCATACAGTGAACGAATTCTACAGTTAGTTAGACTAGTAGTTAATTAGGGTTTTTCAACCTAATTTTGCAAAAAACAATTATTTTGTCTATTTTTATTAAATCAGATCCAAGCTTTCAGGATCTGAGTATTTTTGTAAAGGCTATAAATCCTAAGAATTATTTTATTGAAAGGGTTCGACTTCGAGGACTTGTAGACCACTACTATTGTCAATCTTCTCATCTTGCTTATGACCTAATATAAGTTCTTTTGTTATCATATGTTCAGATTCCATATTCTATCTAGTCTGTGCTTATGCTTGAATGTGTTATTCAGGTTTTATTCAGGTTAATTGAAGTCTGATAGCTTTCATCCTATTGGCATATTGATGATTTGAATTATAAGTGCTTTCCTTGTCATGATTAGCCATTTATATATATGTTTTATGTATGAATCTGCCAACATGATAAGTTGTCCATCTCTGCACCATATTGTCATCCTCTGAACAATGGTAATTAGAATCCTTATCCCTGATTGAGTTTCATGCATGTCTTGAGAGTGTAAGGTCCTATAGGTCACCTGACTTGGTCCACTTAGAAAACCCTAAAAAAATTTAAGTTACCAGGCATCCTCGAGCTACAACCTAGAGGAGTTTCCTGGAGTGATAACAGAAGTAGAGAAAATTATAGGCATCATTCAACCTGTACATGAAAAGGTGCCAAAATCCTCGGAGTCAATAGGAAAACCAACTTTGGAACACATTAGTTCTAAACTTATGGAAAAATTAAAGATAGTGGAAGAAGAAGTGTCACATTAAACCAAAAAATTAGTGAAAATATTTCAAGATTTTCAAAGAAAGCTCACAATTACAGAGGTTTCAGATTGATGTGGCTCGGGAAAATCCACAGGTGAGTGTTGGGGCCATGTTTTTCATGGGAAAAGATGATAAGAAAGAATCAGAATAATAATAAAAAGGATGAACATTTCAGACGCAAGATGAGGAAAAGCTACGATGGAAGGAGCTGCGAGAGAAGAGGAATAAAGTAGTCAAAAAGCAGAGTTTGAATTATTTTGGGGAAAGTGTTAGACTAAAAGCTTTCTTTCAGTAATAAATCATGATTGTATTTTGGGCTGATAGAACCTATTTTGGATGAAACTGAATGTATTAAAATAGAAATACAACCTATTGACTGATAGTTGAGAGTCATTCGACAGTTGAATAAAAAAATGTAAAAGCATAAAAGCTTATAAAATCATGAATCCAAGATGTCTACAGGTTCACTTTGGCTCACTGGTTGTTATTGGTTGTTGATCGATAATAGATACATTTGAGCAGAAGAAGGAAAGTGGAGAATTAATTGAGGATGTGTGCGGATCGACGATTCAAAAAGAGAGAGAGAGACCAAAAACAGAGATAATGAGATGAGATATGAATATATGAATTGTAAAGAATATCAAAAGAAGAGTTTACAAGCTGAGTGCGTAGACCAAAGGTGCTAAACCAGTTCTCATGCTAGATGAAGAGGACCTTTATGGTTTTTCTCGGATGTGTTTACACGTTATATCTTTTCTCTATGTGTTTTAATGTTTGTATTATTTCAAATGCATATTTAATGTAAATGATCCTATCTGAATGTGTCACACAAGCTTAATGGTGAATGAACTTATATATATGTTGCATAGACTTAATGATGAATGAACTCATATATGTGTTGCACATGTACTAAGTTAAAATATGTTAATGCTTTCTGATATATGATGTCATATATGTCGATGGAATGGTAGATTATTATCTTGAATGAATGAACACAAACATAAGTATAATTCTCGGTTTTAGTTGAGTGACCTGATAGTATTGTAAGAGTGAAATCCTCGACATAACTACAGAAACATGGTTTTGGTAGTCCCCATAAGATATCTTGGGTGAGACTTCATTTGTGTCGTAGGTGTTTCTGATGGGATCCTTCTTTATCTAGCCAATATCTTAGGATTTTTTGAAGAACAAGGTATTTGAACCTGGGTCAACCGATAGTATGCCAAAAGGTTCCCATTCTTCTCTTTTGTTACCATTTGTGGGATGTGTTAAAGAATATAATTAATGTTTTCCTCTCAGTTGGTTCTATCATCCTTGAGGATGTTGTTATAGTATGATACTAACTTGACAACTATTTCCTCCTTTTTGGTGAGGTCTCACCCCATTTCAACCTAGATCTAGTTTATATGGTTGTGGGATTTCCTTTGGATCATAGAGTCATGAAATAAATTTGAATTTTACTCCCCCTCCTTGAGCCATCTAATCCTCAACTTTTATTTCTAGAGGATTTATTCATGTTCCATTATTTGGTCGATGGGTTGATGAAACTTTCTTTATTTTTGCAGAAGGTTCTATGTATATCCATGAGAGATGGCTTCTCGTCTGAGCTCCATCAAGTCTTCTTCCAACTATTTTCTGGCCTCAAAAATGTTGCCAAATACTTCTTTTTTCCAAGTTTTGAGCTTGTTATTTACCCATTTTATCTTCTGATGTATGTTGTACATTTTGGAGCCCACATTTACTAGAACATCCTCCCACTAGCCATAAAAGGTATCCATAAAATATGGATGTCCTAGACAAAAAAAAATAAATAGGAAGGAGCAACTTTTTGGAGTGGTGAATTCAGCAATTACAAGGTTGACCAGCTAGCAATCTGACCCGTCCCCTAGAAGAATGAGGGATTCAATGATAGCATATGTCCAGTTTGGAGGCTACTTGGTATATTTCCCCTCAGTTGTTGTTCCAAGTGAAGGATCCATTTTTTAGTTAGACGTCTACTAATTCTAATGAAGTAATAAGGGGGCCAAAATACCTGCTAGCCGTATATAGGATTCTCATGCCGCCCTTTTTACAAAGGATTGGATATCAAGTTGAAATCTCCTCCCATGATCCAATTCTAAAAAAGTACCGAGTTATCCTTGATGTAGGAGAGGGATGACATGAACTTTGGTTTAAGAGTAGAAATATGAGTGCCGTAGAAATTGGTGAAGAGGCCATTGAGGTTCGATGAAAGATGTTGAAAAGAGGTGGAAATGTAATGTGCATGGAGAAACATTTAGATAGATGTACCAGAATGGGGTCCCACAGTATATCCATACCCCCAGATGTACTGACAACATCTAGGGAAACAAATTGACAATCTTCGCAACAAAAGTTTGAAATAAATGACAACGATTCCGAAGAACATTTGGTTTCTTGAATAAAAAAATAGTTGGTTTTTCTTGGATTATCTTAGAACAAAGGGATTGTTTTTTGGATTTCCCTCCTAATCCCCTTATGTTCTAGGATAAAATATTCATTGGAAAATAATTGACAGGGGTATATGGACTATAGTCAGTCTGATAGTGATCGATGGTTATCTAAGGCTATTAGGGTTTCCCCTAGATCTGTGAGTAGTTTCTTATTTGATTTGCACCCATGTTTTTGGTCCTTCTTAGCCATTTGTGCTAGTGATGAAGATGATTGAATTCCTAGATTTTGGTCTTATTTGTTGGATGCATTTGATATCCGTTCTGAGTGTTGATCATCTTCCTACAGGGATCATTTAATCATGGGGATGTGGGTGGGAGAAATCTCTCTTATATTACCTCTTTTGTAGGTTTCCGTAATTTTCTACATCCCTTGATTTGTGATATTCGGTTCCTCCTCCCCTTCTAGATGGGTGGGTTCCTCTTTTTCTTCCATGATTCTATCTTTTGTTGGATCCAACATCTGTCTCTTGACTTGATATGGATAATCATTCTCCTTGCTCAGGGAAACATTCACAATATTTCCTTGATATGACTAGTTCTAATATTTTTCCATCTCCTCTAGAATACCAAAAGGATTAGGTTTTTTCATTTTTGAAGTGGATGGATGCATTTGTAGTTTGGATCCCCCTCTGGAGCTTCAAGTGACTAGGGTAAATCGATCCTACTGTTGATGTATGCATTTAGTATGGGGTGGGGGCACTGGGAAATGGGGGAATTTGTAATGTCCCCACTTTAGAGACTACATGATCATTCCCCTAACCCATTATTTCCCCATGAGTATAGGTAGAAATTCATTAGGTGATTGGGATTAAATTTTGGCCTATGAGTAGTCTAGGTAAATTAATTAATACTTGGAAGAATAAATGATCTTGTAGAAAGAATATTTTATTATTAATTAAATTTTTTATATCTGTAATTGATCATGTGCCCATGAGGATGCACTCGGACAAAAGGATAAGGTTTGGAACTATGGAAACATTGCAAAAAAGGAAGAAATATAGAAGGAGGGCATACTAAGGTAAAAAACAATACAAAGCAGGGAAGTAGACAAAGCAAGGAAAGTCTGGATTTTGGAAATAAAGGTAGGCAAGAAGGAAAAGGCAAGAAATCAAGGTAAGAGCATAATAAAGCAGAAAAATACAGAAAAATCAGGAAAATTAGAAAATCCAATGAAAAATAAGCAAAGCAAGAAAAATAAGAAAAATAAATAAAGAAAAGCAAGACAAAGAAGAAAAACAAAGAAAACAAAGCAAGAAAAAGAAGAAAAAGATAGAAAGCAAAGCAAAAGCTCACAAAACAAGAACATTTTAATCTAGCTCATGAGGGCTCATTGGCCAAGGAGGATTGAACAAGAATCCATATCTTCTATAAAAACATGCATTAGCTCACCTATTACATATTTTGGCAATTTGTTTTCAAAATTGAGAGATCTAGCTTCTCAGACTTGGGGAGATGTGCCCCTAGTCACAATCGAGAGGTCTGCCTCTATTGCTCTTCCTGTGAAATTCAAGGATTGATGGAATTCAACCATTAATGGTTTTTTATTGTAGGTTTTTAATTCATCTCCAGTCATATTCTATATCCTTTGTAGAGATTGGAGAGTCCTTCATTCGAACTCCACAACATTTATAGTATTCTTTCCTTTGCTGTGAGTTTTATGCGAAAATAGACCATGCCTTATATTTCAATGAGATCCATTTTGGCGTCCAATTAATTTATTTTATGTAATAGATTTTTTTTTTTATTCAGTTCTGCAATATAATAGAGCAATTTTGATTTTCATGTGCATTTCTTACACCTAGTCTAGATCTTCATGAAAAATGGCTAGTTTTTAGTGTAGCTCTAATTAATCATTTTTTTCCTAATTAATTTGAGTTATTTTAGTTGACAATGTTATTATACATATTAATAAACAAATCTCATGCCTGAAATTGAGAATTTGAGATCTTGATCCTGTGTTTGGGAAGCCTGTAAGTAAGGCTTGTTGTGAAGTCATGAAGGGTATTATGGCTTGTGCGACCTCTTAAAGTTATCAAAGATATTTTAAACCTATATAATTACATTGGTACTAGTATATAATAATGATTAGGAGGTCTACAAGCTTCCTAAGATCTAATTTCACTAGTACAAAATGAGATATAAGTGACCATGTGACTGAAAACGTTACTCACCATAATTTTTTTCAAGGGATAAACGACAAAAATCTAAGAACTTTTAAGTCATCCAACTAAAAACTACTAATATAAATGACTAATTTAGTCACTGGATAAAATATACAACTAGATAACAAGTGACTAAAATAAAAATAACTAATATAAACAACTAATTTAGTTACAAGAATACAAACATGACTAGCTAACAATGACTAAGAATTTGAATTAGTCTTTATGTTAGTCATTTTTAGTTGTGTCACCTCAACAATGAAAAGGTACAATTTTGATAGTGAATTTGTAAAATTCACTAAATTTTAACAATGCAAATGGATTCAGAGATCCCTTTAAAGGGGGTATCTGAATCCATCTATAGTGTTAAAATTTAGTAAATTGAAACACTATAGATGAATTCATGAGAGACCCCTTGTGTCATTTGACAATGGTTTCTTGCTTTACGACATCCAATGAGGTTCCTATAGCTCCAACTATTGTTGGTGGATGTGTTCACTGGTCTCAAGCCTCTTCTGTAAGTGTAATATTGTCGTCATCATGTGCACTCAAAATTATAGAATCAACTGACATAAACTCAATATTGACCACAATACAATATTTGGTGATCACAACATCTTAATGAGACACCTTTCGATAAATTTTCATCATGATCGGTGGCCTCATATTAATCATGGACTTAACTCATATTAATCATGGAATCAACTCCTACCTAGTCATTCCTAGCATATAATCCATAGATTTGTGGCTAACAAGAAAATATTCATGACCATGCCACCATCAAGCCCATCATCAATTTGTAGCCATTTATTATTAATCATTAACATATATATCAAAAACAAATAATATATTATAAACATATAATAATAATTTTATACAATATACAATATTAATTTAAATATTCAATTTTTATATTACATACAAAATTAACAATATATAATTAATATTAAATGCAAAAAAATTATAATATCATAATTGCATACATATCTTATAAAGCAAAAGAAACAAAACATATGGTATATATTATATAACAAAACAACATATAATATATATTATATAGCACAACAATATAAATGATAAACCTATATTATATAACACACTATATAATTTATATTAAATTAACATATATTACGTATACCCTAAGCAAATTCCTATGAAACTATTACATTAGTAGTTGGATGCATTACCATGTTCCTACTACATTATTACCCTACCAACGAGATCCAATTTTACCCAAGTTCGTGAATGATCGACTAGATCATGAGTTCAAAGTCGCTAGATCACCAACCTGAACCTGAACCTGCCCAATTAACGCCTTGTGAAATTGATATTTAGCACTAAATATTTCTCTGTGGTATATTCCTTTCTGGGACTTGAATTGAAAATAGAAGGTCTGAGTTTCAGAAGATGGAGGGGGGCACTCTGCTGGATTCTGCTCACTCTGACTATAACCAGGTAAGTCGTCATTCTGAAAACACCATCATATGGATTCATAATACTATTGTAGTGGTAGATAAGTTTAGAGAACACCATTGAAGTGATGGGTTGCTATGGAATTCATAGCAATGGGAGGATCAACATCATGAATAGATTTGACATAGTTTGATGAAACAAATGTTGTGGTTTTATATATATGCAGGGTGATTTTTCCAGGTGTGATCTTGTTATATGGAGCGAAAGAGTGAGCCTAAAGCTATAATCGAGCATAGTATTCCATTATATTGGAGGTACCTACCGGGCATGAGAGATCTTGGTCTATCAAAGGTATAGTTTGAAGGTATGCATAGGAGTGGAGAAAAGATTAATTGATGTGGATTCCATGAATATTTTTTAGTTGGTAGATTGGATTTTTACCCATATGAGTGTTGAGTTCAAATCTAAGTTTTTGTCATTCATTTTTAGAACATTTTTGGAGTGGAGAAAATATTAATGCTTATCAATTTACAATTTTGTAGGTTTTGTGAAGATTTTATAGTTGGTAGGTGGGATATATCTATATGAATAATGAGTCTAATGTAAATATTTTCTGATCTATTTTTTCTACACATTGTAGAAGAATTGATGTCACTTCAGAATTTTACGATTTCATTGAATGTTTTGTGGTTAGTGAGTTGGGATTTTCCCATATATGCATTGGGTTCACATCATATATTTATGATGCATGTTCTCATCAATTCTCTTGGAACTACTTTGTCTCACCCTTCTAACATAGGGGTTTTAGAGAATTCCTAGGTCCTTGAGGATGTGAACTCAGTCAATAAGGCTACGTGTGAAGCACCACTACAACACCTGCATGTTATGATACACATGGAAGGGGAAAACCAAATGCGCAAGACATTGAAACATAACAAGATTTGAACCCAAAATCTAAAGAGAAAATTTGTCGCAATTCGACGAAATTGACCCTGTTGTCGGATTTCACATTTTTTAATTACGATTTTTTTGTTATTTATTTTATTTTATTAACTTTCCATTGGATATCTGACGGTCCTCGGTAATCCAATGACATTCATCGAATTACCGAATATAGCCATCGTATTTTTGAATTATGACGTCGGATTTTCGACTTATGCCGTCCGATTACCGACGACAAGATAATATAATATCTGATATATAATTGAATATACTATTATTATAGTTTGATGATTGTTTCAGTTATATATTAAGAATTAATTATTTAAATTGTTGAATTATAAGTTTTACTTTTATTTTAAAAATTAAAATTTAATTTTAACATTGTTCACATCTTAAAAAATTAAAAATTATAATATATATTTGATTATAAAAAATTAAAAATTATAATATATATTTGATTATTTAATCAATTTGTTTTTTAATGTCTAATATAATTTAATTTGGATAATATCACTTAATTTTACTCCTATATGTAAAATTCTAAATCAAAACAACAAATTAAAAACAATATTATAAATTTCAACCTACTTAGAAAACATAAGTAATTTGAAAGCAACCTACTTCCACGTGAGGATGTTTTTAAGCTACCTAAATACATCCAATACTCCATCATCATTATCGTCGTCATTATCATCATCATCATCATCTTCGTCGTCGTCAACATCATCATTCCCAACGTTGTCATGTTCATCATTGTCACCATATTCATCCTCACCATCCTCATTGTCATCATGATCCTCATCCTCATAGTCATTATCATCATAATCATCATCAACATCATCATCTTCATCGGCATCATAATTCTCATTGTCATTATCGTCATCATCATTGTCACCATTATCGTCATCATCATCATAACCATCATCATCATCATCATCATAATCATCGGCATCATTATCGTCATGAATAATTTGTCAATTGGTTTGAAAGAACATGTAAGTTCATGCACAAAACATGACATGTTAATTTAATTATGTTTGGGGTGTTTTATTTTAAAAATTGGGTGCATATTGTGATGAATGCTTATAAAATTGACATTGTATTGATATTCAAATTGTGCATACATTTGAGCTTGATATTTTTATGCACTAAGACAACCACAACATACTTATTGATGAAATACAAAGTTGGACGTGCTAGAAATAAGCTAAGTTATTGATGTGTTTAACCCGTGGAGAGTGGGAGGTTAGCCTATGATGAATTTCATGTTGAATGTGCTAGAAGCAACTCATGATAGATGAATAGAGGTGGTTCCAATTATCAAGCATTCAAACATGGAAGTTTGAAATATTGTAGCAATGCAGCTATCATTAACAATTTTTTGAATTCGTAGCCAATAAGAAAAATAAGATCGTGTTATAATGAAATTTTATTCTATATAAAAGTAACAAGGAAATTTATGCCCCAGTTCCACAAAAAACTCATGAGTGTGACCTAGTAAACAATTAAGGGGAAGAGTTTAAATTTTTTCCATAGAAAGTATTGTTCAAGCTATGTGTTAATGTAAAATTGAGGCAATAATTAATTTTTGTAGAGAACAATAATAAGAAAAAAACCAAAACATTAGGTGTTATGGGTTAATAATTATTAGTGTAATGTAATCATATATGATCAGGAATAAAATTAGTGTTACTTGCATCAAATAACAGTTTGAAAAATAAAGTTGTGATGTCCATTTTTTAAGTAGTTGGAAATGTGTGATTATTCTTGTGTTCAATTTATCACTAGTTGGTTTCACTTTATTCTAATTAAAATTTAAAATCAAAAGGTTTCACCACCTCATAAAAAAGGATCAATATAATTCATACCACAACTCCTTCCTATGGGGGAAAGTTGGTGTTGTTTTTCCCCTTCTAATTTTCCTCAAACCGATAAGTCATAGTCACCCTCATTGTCATTATTATCATCGTAATCATCATTATCATCAACATTGTTGTCATAATCATCATCATCCTCATCATACTCATCTTTATAGTCATTATCATCATCATCATAATCCCCATCCTCATCCTCATCCTAATTGTCTTTATCGTCATCATATTTTCCACCATTATAATAATCATCATCATTACCATTGTCATCAGCCTCATTGTCATGATCGTCATCGTTACCATCATTATCATTAACATCAACATCATGATCATCCTCCCTATCATCATCATCACCAGTATCATCATCAGCATCATCATCATCATCTTCATCATTGCCATCATTCTCATCGTCATCATCATCATCATCATCATCATCATCATCATCATCATCTTCATCATCATCATCCTCGTTCTCATCCTCATTGCCATTATCATCATCATCATCATCATCATCATCATCATCATCATCGACATCACCTCATCGTCATCTTCGTTATCATCATCATCATCCTCATTGTTGTCATATTCATAATTGTCATCAATATCCTCATTGTCACCGTCCTCATTTTAATCATGATCCTCAATGTCATCGTCATTATCATCATCATCATTTTCATCGTCGTCGTCATCATCATAATCCCCATCCTCCTTGTCAACATCATCGTCGTCATCATCATAATCCCCATCCTCCTTGTCAACATCATCGTCATCATCATCATCATCATTTTCATCCTCATCCTCATCCTCATCCTCATTGTCTTTATCCATCAATATTGTTGTCACCATTATCATCATCATCAATATCATTACCATCATCATCATCCTCATTGTCATCCTCATCATTATCATCAGCATCGACATCATCATCATCGTCGTCGTCATCGTCATTATCATCATCGTCACCATCACCGTCATCATCACTATCATCATTGTGGTCATCGCTATTTTTACTTATGAATTTACTTTTATAATTGTTTAAAAATTATTATAGAAAAATTATTCAATATATAAAGTTTTGTATCAAATTGTGTTAGTATATTATTAGGAGCATTAGGATGTGATATAAATATATATTAAGAATTATATAAATGATTTCCAATTATTTTTTGATTACCGACGTTTACCATTTCATTGTTCTCATTCGACGTTTACTATTTCATTGTTCACATTTAAGGGTTGCATCTCACTGGTTTGAGATCACGGATTAGATTTCCTGGTTGCATTTGCGGCTATTTGGTTGGATTTCATGGTTGCAGCTCATTAGTTGGATCTCATGCTTAACACATTTCACAGTTGGAGCTCACAGGTTGGAGCTCACCGTTCACATTTCACGGTTGTAGTTCACTGGTTGGAGTTCTCGGTTCACATTTCACAGTTGGAGCTCATGGTTCACATTTCATGGGTTCACCTCATTGGTTGGAGCTCGGTTCACATTTCATGGGTTCACCTCATTGGTTGGAGTTCTCGGTTCACATTTCATGGTTGGAGCTCCAGGGTTTGAGCTCATGGTTCACATTTCATGATTGCAACTCACTAGTTGGAGCTCACGGTTCACATTTCATAGTTGCAGCTCACTGGTTGGAGCTCAAGGTTCACATTTCACTATTGGATCTAAGGTGTTGGAGTTGAGTGTTCATAGTTCATTGTTCTCATGGATAAATAGGTAAGCATTGGGATCCCTAATTTGTTTGAATTTACGGTGAAAGACCTAATTTGTTTGAATTTGCGGTGAAATACCTAGTCTTTTTAATCTATGATGAAATCCTTGGTTTTTGGAAAATCATCATCATCCAATTTATAAATGGTTGTAATACTTTTTTTTTTCGATTGTCCAAATAGTTTTGAAACGATGTAAATGGATGAATTTGTATTTTTATTTATCAAAGGTCAAAAGTTCGGGCGTGTGCATGAGTGTGTGTGATCGTGTGCATGTGTGTTGCCACTTCAACTAGTATTGAGGCTTCCCTTATAGTGGAAGCCTCCCATTTCACCTATAAAGGCTACCCTTACAGTGGTATCCCTCCCTTTTTGCAGCTTGTTGTACATTCCCTTCTATGTCATCCTATAGGACTTGCACATTAACAAACAAAAGATTAATATATGTGGGTATAAACCGCTAGGTTAGGTTATAACTGGAAGTGGACTATTTTGGAATCTTTTACCTTCACAACACAATCTACAGGTAACACAACACTCATAGTTCTTTAGGGTTCAAGGTTGACGGCTTTGGACTATGCAGATGACCAGTGTGTTGTATGTCCTTCCAAGACTTGGTTATGACTATTTCTTGTGTATCTCCATTCTAGGTCGTGACCTTCTTAGATTAAACAGTGGAAATTTTGTCCTTTCTCTACTAGGTCGTGATTGTTGGTAACCCTCTCAAGGATGACCGTAAATGTGTTGGCCTCATATTAGCAAGTTGTGACTATCATTTTCCTAATATTGATTATTTTGGAGCCATTGCGGGCTGGTAGTAACTATATTATCCCTCTCATGGGCGGTCATGACTGTTGGTAGCGCTCTCTAGGATGACTGTAACTATGTTAGCCTCTTCTTATCAGGTCGTGATTGTCACTTGCTTGGTCATGACTATTTTGGATACAATGTGGGCTAGTTGTGATTGTATTATTACTCTCCTAGTTGGTTGTAACTATTGTTCCAGGCTGTGTCTTTTTTTGGGGGAATCTATTAAGACTATGTCGTGACCTACTATCATCTTTCTTAGTATGAATTGTGGTTGTTGATAACCTCTCTTGTTGGGCCATGACTACAGTGTCTTTTCACTGCTGAGTTGTGATCTTTTGTACTGGTGTAACCTTTATGGATGGTTAAAAGTTGGATCTAGTACTTATTATTGCTATAAGAGTAAGGCCCTGATGTATTACTATTGTAACTCTTGTTGTTTTCCAATATTTGAACCTTAATTTGTTTGTACGCCATAGACCTAGAATGTGACTTGTTGGGTGCTTCAGACTCATCTTGTGACTCTAGTTTTAAGTGGGACAAGACCTCTAGCTATTACTGGGATTTATTATTAGTCTTGTATGAGTCTTCATCATTGTTAAGTGAGCTTAAGATAGGGCACAACATAAATAGTAGTAAATTACAATGAAACTAATTCACAGTAATTAAAGAACAATTGCTAAATAGGCCTGATTTGAATCTGCCTTATACTCAGACATATTGTGCTATCTCTCGTCACTCTAGGACAAGTTATCACAAGTCATACTTTGAGAGAGATAAGGTTAAAGTGTTATTGGATTAGGTTATAATTGCTAAATAGGTATGGTTTGGATATTCCTTATACTCATACATATTGTTCCAGCTCTTCTCACAGTAAGGATAAGCTGTCAAAAGTCATACTTTGAAAGAGAGAAGGTTAAAGTGCTATGGAATTATGTTAGATACATACAATAACAAATCCTAGTCACCAAGTTAGAATATATCATTAGGATAGAAACACCCTAAAAGTCATATATCCCTCTAGGATACTTAACACCAATACTGACATATCATCTAGGCTTTGACGTAGTCATAGCTCAGCTAGAATAGGGCACCACGATATTGGTACATCAGTCACAGTTCAACATAGAAAGGGACATGACAGTTAAAATCACACTGTGATGATCCAACATATAAGTGACACATAATTATGGTCAAGCAGAGAAGTGATACACAATCATGGTCCAAAAGAGAAGTGACACATAGTCATGGTCCTGTAGAGAAGTGACACATAGTCATGATCCTCTTCATAAGGTCATGGCCCCATCCCTAGAGGGAATACACAAAACAAAACCCAACCCTAAATGGATTACACAGTCCAAGAGAGGATCATGCAATTCTAGAAATATCACTCAACTACTCCTAGATTTTAGGAGTTTTACCAATCAAAAACATAAAATAAAGTTGAGTGAACTTAAGATAGGGTAAAAAAATTCAATTTTTAAAAAGTTAAAGGAGATGAAATGTGTCATGATTTTCTTTATATGTTTTAGTTTTGGGGTGAAACTTATCACAATGTTTTGGAGTCATTATCCAACCCACACACCTATTTGGTTAATTTTGGCTTAATTAACCACTATCCTAAGTTTATTGACTCGAATTGGCATCAGTATCAGCACACCATGACATCAACATCAGCACACCCATGCCCTCCTTCAATCAGGGAGGCCAACTAAGCCTTCTACTTCAATCAGGGAGGCTAACTAGGCTTCCTCCTTCAATAAGGGAGAAATTCTAGGGTGATCTGAGTGTCATAAGTGCACCAATTAGTTAACTTAATGTTGTTTCACCTAACAATCGGTTAAGCTGAGTTGTAAAGGCATCTCCCTCATGTCATTTTCTATTTTGGGCTGATTTGGGTGAACTGGAGTGAGTTGATGTGCCTCCAACAAATTCTGATGAATAGCATCAGTTCAGTTCACTTCTTCGGAGCTGAATGGATTTAGTGATGCGCTCCCACCTACTAATTGACATGCAATGACATGTATTTTAGTTACATTCAGTTAGATTCAGTCATTTATTGCACTCTGATTCAGTTAGATTCAATCATGGCTAGATTAGTGGTTAACTGGTGTGTTAAGTGTGGCTAATGGACAGTTAAGATACACCAATCCATGCAATTTGAATGACCTCTAGTGAATTTGGATTTTCTTGCATTCATGCAAGTTTGCATGGCATTGTATCATTGATTTTATTTTGATTATTGATAATATACAACTGCAACCTTCTATTAGAGTACTGTTATGTCATTTCATGCCTAAACTGTTTTGAATCTCTTGCAATTTTGTGCTTAGTCTCAAGATTGTTGTGACTGAATTTAATATGGTATCATAGCCACAGTGGGATGAAGCTCTTCTTCAAAAACATGATTTTTTACGAATATAGTATGCAAATTTGAGCAAAAATCTCAAAAATTCCAGCACTACACCAGAAGCCGAGGGTTTACCACATAATTCCTAAGAAAAGTAATTATTTATCAAGCTTGCTTAATCAATTAATATGGGTGTGATAAAAACCTAAAATGTGCAGGTTGTTCGACCTTACGGTGCCCTTTTTGTGTTGATTATGGGTTTTTACAGGTCCTTCACTAAATTCGCTACCTCAAATCCATGGCTTCTTCTTTGAATCCTCATACTCCTTTCAATTACCACCAATGGAAGGAGGACATGGGGATTCAACTCCATTCAAAAGGGCTCTACCGGTCACAATGAGCACAAAAGCAGAGCCAACAAATGCCATTGAGAAGGAACAGTACATGAATAAGCTGGATAAAGCTTATGGTTTCTTGTGTCTGTCTATTTCCAGATATATTTTATTCCACATCACGGGATTGAAGACTCTGAAGGAGATTTGGGATAAGCTTGCTTCCTTGTTTGATAAGCAATATGATCTATGGATCTATCATCTAGAGAATGAGCTGATTTCCCTAAATCCAGCCAACTACAAAACTATGAATGATTTTTTCACAAAATTCAAGAACTTGGTGCTCCAGTTAAAGCAGTGCAAGGTTGAGAAGGATGATGATCAGCTAATCCTAGCTATCCTCTCAAAACTTGGTTCATATTATTCAAACTTTGTTTCCACATTCCATACTGGGAAGCTAACAATCCCAAATTGGAAAATGACGTCTCTCAGTTCCTTCATTGAGTCCCTCAAAAACGAGCATGACAATCTTGTGTATATGGGGATCATCAGATAATCAAAAGATCAAGAATTGTTTACTTCATGGCCCAAATATCCGAAGGGTAAAGGAAAGAAGAAGAATCTAAAGGATAAATTTGATGCTCCAAATCCTAAACAAAAGAACCAGCAACAAGAACAGTCTTCCGGCTCAAAGAAACACATGAACAAAGGAAACTAAGGCAAAGATAAAGTTAATTGTTCCTATTGTGGGAAGGGATTTCACCCTAAACATGCCTGCATGAATAAAATCTTGATGAGATGAATCTTCTCCTCGAGAGGAACAATATCAATCTTCCGGAGAGTGTTCGAAAGAGAGATAATCAAGATCGGGACACCCAACAAGAAACAGGACATGCTCTCATGGAAATCACCTCGAAGCCAAAATATCTCCTCATAGACTCAGGAGCTTTGAATCACATGATGGCAAGCAGAGAATCCTTCTCATCCTTGGACACCGACAAAATAATTCCCATCCACATTAGAGATGATTGTCAGATAATTTTGAAAGGAAAAGGTACTGTAAAACTTGAGCATGGCATCTTTTTTGATGTTCTGTATGTACCCTCCTTGGCCTCAAATATTTTGAGTATATATCAAATGACTCATACCTGAGTGCCCAAGTGAGTTACTTTCAGCCTGAATGATATTGAAATCACTAAGATTGGATCCAGGAATCTTGTTGCGACAGGCATAGCAAACCATCATGCTAAGGCCCATGAGTTTTCCCAGTTTGTTGCAGATGCAAAGCCCACCTCTCTTCTGACTCATGGAAATGAGGTCAATAGAATATGGCATGAGAGATTTGGTCATTTGAACTTCAAATACTTGCAGCAAATTCATTAAAATTACATGGTTGAAGGCCTCCCAGCCATCAAAACTTCCAACGGGATTTGCAAAGGTTGTATTGTCCGCAAACATTCTGAGCACAAGTTTGATCGGGGAAAGGAAAGCCGTGCAAAAATTATTTTGGCGCTGATTCATTCTGATATAAGAAGACCCATGCCTACAATATCCATGACTGGTTCATGGTATGTACTTACCTTCATTGATGATTTCTCTAGATACACTTGGGTTTTCTTTCTAAAGAAAAAATATGAAGTTTTGGAAAGATTCACCAAGTTCAAAGCATTGGTTGAGAATTCCTCTGGGATAAAGATAAAGTCTCTCAGATTTGATAATGGAGGGGATTATATCAATTCTGAATTGATGCAAATATATTCTAACAGTGGGATCCAAATCCATCACTCCATTCCCTACCCACCACTGCAAAATGATGTTGCATAAAGGAAAAACTGGGCCCTTAAAGATATGACTACCTGCATGTTGGAAGCCAAAGGTTTAGCTGCTAACCTATAGGATAAGGCCATGAATGTTTCTGCACACATTCAAAACAGAGTCCCTCACTCTTCCATGAAATTAAAGACTCCTTTCGAATCCTACTTTGGACAAAAGTCGGATGTGTCAAATTTCAAGGTTTTTGGGTCCACTACATGGGCTCAAATTCCGCTTGACAAGAGGAAATATTTGCAACTAAAAAGTATTGAATGTTTGTTCATTGGATATCTAGAAGAATATAAGTGATTAAAACTTTTGAATATCAGAACCAAACAAATTTTCCTTGAAATAAGTGTCCGATTTGAAGAACCTCTCCAAGAGGTAGAACTAGTTGAAGAAAATTCTTCTGAAATTCCCTCATGTTCTGTTGATCATTTGGGTGATGAAAGTGGGAGTGAAGGATATGATTTTGTAGATCTGATATCTGATATCAGTGAGAAAAGCATATCAGTTTTAGAATCGAATTCTTAAGTTCATACTCATCTCCCAACTTGGGCCAAAAAGACACTCTCTTCCATCAGGCCAAACATTGGAAATCGTACTGATCCAAGAAGAACTCGTTCTGATTTTCAAAGAGCATGTATTGATCTCTCTTGTCATGATTAATTACTGTATGAGACCTGTTATCTAATGATTGGTTTAGATCCTAAGTCCTACTACCATACTCGAAAAAATATGAGATGGAAAGCTGCCATGGATGAAGAGTTTAATTCTCTTTGAAAAAATGCATTAGTGATATTGGTAACGATCTCAAGAACATCAAGACAGGGGTTGTGAGGAAAGATTGAAGCGGCAAGACGAACGAGGTCTGAGCACTCAACACTCGGTTCAGTTGGGGTGGGGGTTGCGAACCCCCCCTCATGCAAGCATGGTGGTGGCTAGAGCGAGGTTATAAATGCTGGAGGAAGGTAGCGGCTGCAAGGCAGATCAGGAAAAAGGGAAGGAGGGGAAAGGATAGGGGAAGTGATCATGCCAGGGGAAATGCCTCCCGGGGGCTTAGACGAGCCTAGTGATCCATATCCAATTAGAATCAATCTGAGGGAAAATAGAGATGTGGAAGGAAAAGGCATTAATTGGGAATTTTGTGGGGGTTTGGCCCAAGGAGAAAGACTTGGTTTGATGTATCTAGAGCACATGGAATCCAAAGGGCCACTACGACTTGCATTTGGGAGCAAAGGGTTTTTTACCATCGTCTTCTTCAACCAGAAATATCGTGACAGGATATTGGAGGGGGGGTGATATTTTTTCTTCTCATCCGGGCTTTACCTTCGACCTTGGAAGGAGCGCTTCAACCCTGAAACTAAAGATCTGATAGTAGCCCCGGTGTGGATCCGCTTAGTGGGTCTCCCCGAGAAGTACTAGGATATGGAAATCCTACATGATATTGGTAATTCAATCGGGGAATTTATGAAAGTTCCTAAGAAAACCAAGCTATAGAGATATACTACATTTGCTTGAATTTGTGTGTATATGGATCTGTCAAAGGACCTTCCTGAAGTGGTACGTTTGAACTGGGATGATGAAGAGTGGATCTAGTAGATTGACTATGAACAACTTCCCTTCTGGTGCAGGATCGGCCATGAGTATGGCCATTTTGGGAGAAACTATCCAAAGGGGATTCAGGAGAAGAGTACCCTAGACTAACAAGGGGAATCTCAAGCCAATGATGGTTTCACATAGGTCAAAAATAGAAGGAGGGGCAGGAGCAATGGAGGATAGAAATTGTGTATGGAAATGGCTAGAAAACCCTTGGTCTCCTCAATCCCTTTCTATGTCTTGGGGGAAGAGGGAGAGGATAAATCAAAGGAAGAGGGGGGAAAACCAGCACCCAGTAAATGAATATGAAGGGATCATAGGATGATAATGACACTGGCAACATGCCGGTCATCATGGAAGAAGACGAAGCTGAGGACGTGGAACTCATGGATATAGATTTGGATGCACTAGAAGAAGAGTGCAGAAACGCAGGTAAGGGCTACATCTCTCGAGAACAGATCAAGCTCTTACAACAATAAATTATCCAGTCCAAAGCACACAAGGATTTGGGGATCAACATAGAGGCATAGAAGGGAAGCAAGAGGAAATCGATGGAGGAAGACCAGAAGAGAGGCTGAAAAACAAACAAGCAGAGGATAGCAGAAATTGGAGTCAAACTAATTGAATCAGGCTAGTATCCTACGATCAAGGCGACCTTCTCTGAAGTAAGTAAAGTTACCCAATGAAGATTGTCTCTTGGAATATTAGAGGGTGTAATCACCTAAGGAATATTAGAACCCTAGATAGGAAGATAAAATAGGAAAAACCATACATTCTTTTCTTGCAAGAAAACAAGTGTAGCTTTGAGACCATGATAAAGATCAAGCAAAAGATATGGAAAGGTATCCAGGTCATGGAAATGGATGCAGATGGTATGAAAGGGGGAATGGCCATTATATGGAATCCCAGAGAGGTGAATCTCTTGGAATGGAGATCCGGTCACTTCTCCCTCATAGTAGAGTTTCAAATATTAGGATCAGAGATCAGGGAAATGATAGCTAATATATATGGCCCAAGTGCCTTTCCTCAGAAGCAGACCTTTATTTACCATCTGAGATGGATTTTCCCATCAGACCAGGAAGGAAAATGGTTTATAGGAGGATATTTTAACATGATTACCTCTCTTCGATAAAATAAAGGGGGAAGAAGGATGTTGGACAAGTACCGAGAGGAATTTCGGGATGTTCTAGCTCAAAGTACTCTAGTGGACATGGAAACTAGGGACGGCTGGTTTACATGGAACAACAGGAGAGGTGGGGACCATCTGGTCACCTCTAGATTAGACAGATTCTTGGTTTTAGAGTAGATGGTCAGAGGCCTAGGGAAAATCAGGGCGAATGTGCTCCCAGCAACTGTCTCTGTTCACTAGCTAGTATTCCTTAGTTGGGATGGGGTGGTTTCTCGACTACCTAAGCCTTTTCTCTTTGAACAGTTATGGCTCAAGCACAAGGACTTTAAAGTCATTGTAGAAAATTGGTGGCAAGAGATGGATAGCCCTAGGGGGACAAGGATGTACATCTTCTAGCAGAAGCTCAAGGCACTAAAAGCCAAGATCCGTACATGGAATAAAGAACACTTTGGCAACATATTTGAGGACAAAAAGAGGCTTACTCAGGACATACATCTCATCCAGCAGAAAGGGATGGACTCGAGATGGGACTTGGAGATGAAAGAAAAGGAGAAAGACCTTTTTTCCCAGCTAGAATCCAGAGAGAGGCATGAGGAAATCTTCTGGAAACAAAAGTATCGGGTCAAATGGCTGAGGGAGGGAGACAAAAACACCAAATTCTTCCATAACTCAGTGGCCAGCAATCGACTGGGGTCTAATATATTCAAACTCAAAAAATACAATGGGACCCAGGTGGAAACCAGAGAATAAATTGAGGAGGAGCTCACCAACCATTTCAAGGAGATCATGATAGAAGACAACACTGATAGGGGACAGGACATCGACAAGATCATAGCTTTGATCCCCAGATCAGTAACAAGGGAGGACAATGAAAGCTTCACCAAGCCTATATCTATGTAGGAAGTTGAGGAGGTAATGCATCTGATGGCTCAGGGGAAGGCCCCAGGCCCTGATGCCTTCACCTCAAACTTCTTTCATTTTTTCTGGGACTTGATCAAGGAGGAGGTTTAGGCCATTGTAGAGGAATCATGGAAAAGTAAAGGAGTTCTCAAAGCCTTCAATGCGAAGTTCCTAGCCCTAATCCCAAAAGGAGAGGGAGTTGATACCCCTGATAAGTTCAGACCCATAGCCCTATGCAATGTGATTTACAAGATAGTTTCCAAAGTCATAGAAAATAGGCTTAATCCTCTCCTCCCGGGGTTAATCAGCCCGAAACAATATGGCTTCAGAGAGGGACAACAAATCCTGGATGGTATTATTACGGTCCAATAATCCATCCACTCCCTAAATTCTCTAGATGCCCAAGAATGCTCATCAAATTAGACATAGCCAAGGCTTTTGACAAGATTAACTAGAATTATCTGGAGAAGGTGCTTCAGGCCTTTAGCTTCTGTCAAGATTGGGTGGAGTGGGTCATGGGTCTGGTCTCCTCTCCCTTCTACTCCATCCTACTGAATGGCTCCCTGATGAGGCTCTTCTCACCTACTAGAGGGATCAGGAAGGGAGATCCCTTCTTCCCATTTCTCTTCATTCTGGAAGCGGAAGGGTTAAGCAAGATCATTAAGGCCCAAGCAGAACATGGGAGGATCAAGGGGATATCATTCCATGAGGATATGGACAAACAAACACACCAACAGTTCGTGGATGACTCAATGTTGATGGGGCACCCTTCAGTCCAAGAGGCTCAGGCGTTCAAAACAAGCCTAATGACCTTTTCTAAGGCATCGGGACTTGCAGTTAACTCGAAGAAATCTCAAATATTTTTCTTCAACACCCCTCTCATCACCCATAGAAACATCAGGAGAATTTTGGGTTTTCCAAAAGGATCACTTCCAACCAAGTATCTGGGGGTCCCTTTGAGCCAAGGAACTATCAACCAGGCTTCCTGGAAAGACCCACTAGATAGGATAAAGTCCAGATTAGCTAGCTGGACTCTCAAGCCCCTAAACCTCCCTAGGAGGTTAGTAATGGTCAAATCGGTCCTCCAGGCCATGTCGATGTACCTATTCTCAGTCTTATCAGCTCCCAAGTCAGTCTTATGGGAAATCAGATGCATCCAAAGAAATTTTCTATGGGAAGAGAGAGAAACTAAAGCTAAATTTTCCCTTGTTAGTTGGGATAAGGTAAGCACACCTAAGGATAAAGGGGGCCTTGGACTCATGGATCCCGAAGTGGTGGGGGAAGTGCAAGGAACCAAGATATGGTGGAGATGGTGCAATTACAAACAGGAGCCTCAGGACAAGATCTGGCACATAAAGTATGCTAGGGTCTGTCCAAACACTCAGTTAGTGCATTTCAACGAGGATCCTCAAGGATCCCACATTTGGCAGAAGACTAAAGAAGGGCAGAAATTGATCCAGGAACACAGCTTCTAGGAAATTAAATCAAGGAATCTTGCCAACTTCTAGGACAATTCTTGGAACCAATTCCCTGAGCTTGGGAATGATCCCATAAGTAGGGAGGAGGGCAAGGAAAAGGTTCAGCAGTTTGGGGAGGGGAGACCTCACGAAGATAGGCGCACATGGATGATCCCGGTCAACCACAATGCCCAAATCTCGACTGAGCATATTAGAGACCTTAAGAATGAATTACAAGAAAGCAACATTCTGACCAAGAATGGGGATGATACTCTCAGATGGGGGTACTCTTAAAAGGAGACCTTCAGCATCAAAGAAGCTTATAACATTAAAATTTGGGATTAGGAAGAAGAGGATGAGATCTGGAAGCAAGTAAGGACTTCCAACCCTTGGCCAAAAGTAGCTATCTTCTATTGGTTAGTAGTTCGGCATAGGATTTTTACGGGAGAAAACTTGAGGCACAGAGGAATCCACGGTCTGTCTTGGTGTGTTCTATGTAATAACCAGGAAGAGAGCATGGGTCACCTCCTTGATGCATGCCCCCTTCACCTCTAATCTCTGGGACAAAGGCGCGCAAATGTTTAGGAAGAGAAATAGAAGTAGAGGAAACCCAAAACAAACCATTAGGGACTGACATCCTAAGGATTTCAAAAATAATATTCTTCGGTTCTTATGGAAAGCCTTTCCAGGCACTGTTATGTGGGTGATATGGAAGGAACAGAACAGTAGAGTTTTTAGGGGAAAAAAACAATCCAATGAGGATGTCTGGAAAATCATTACCTCCAATCTGATGGAAATAGTGCGTAGCCTACAGTGGAGCAGTGAGGACAAGGAATTCACCTGTTCAAAGAAAAATGTTGTGCAGGCATGGGGACTAGATAGTGGGGTCATCAATGGTATTCATAAAAAAACCCAAGTCCTGCAGATTTGAGAGCCTGAACTCTTGGTCTTCCCCACCGAGGCTAGTCTGCAAATTAAAATTTAATGGTGCGGCTAGAGGCAATCCAAGAGATTATGGCTATGGCAGTGTTTGCGGAAACTCGTATGGAGATATCATTCAGGTCTACTATGGATCGCTCAGAATGGACACCAACAAATTTGCAGAGCTGGAAGGGATGATCCAGGGCATCCAAATCATCATTAGAAAAGGGTGGATGCTGGTAATAGTTGAAGGAGACTCTAATATTCTCATCCAAATGGTGAAGCAACTGGCCAATGGTAAATCCATAGAGAAAGTGTCATCCATCTGGCTCCTTTCCAACAGGATGGATGACCTCAAGGCTATGGTTATGATGTACCCAGCACTCTCCTTCACCCACGTCAGGTGAGAGGCAAACCAAGTGGTGGACTTACTAGCTAATGTCAATGTCAATAACGTCATGGCCATTCAGAGGGGATGACTAGAAGATTTTGAGGAAGAGGAATGGATTCCCAAGTGTCAAAATCTGGTCGCTCATGATGTGGGTGACAGAGGACAGGTGATGGGAGGCATGAGAGAGTATTGAGGCAGGGATAACCGACAGCAAGGTCCCTCCATGAGTCAGGCCCATTAACACGTGTTTGCATGTGGCCTAAAATCATGAATATCTGGAGCGATCATTTAACCATCAAGTCAGGGTACAAGGGTGGTCCGGAAGGGAGAAGTAGCTCAGCCTTCGTATGTACTGATGATTCAGGCATGACGAGAGATATAAGAGAGTGTCAAGTGCGAGGTACAATGATGGACAGTTTCAGGATATGGGTTATCATTATCTAGTACCAAACCATTAATGCATCCATGGAGCTAATGCCTATTAATTCGAAGGTGGTTGTAGAAACCATCACCCAAATTCTGAGGAGAATTGAAGATAGGCTAGTGTGTTTTAAGGGTGGTCTGTGGGTAGAGGAAGCTCAGAGTGATTCTGTTAGGAGTGAAATTGTGAAGTAAGAGATGGCTCTGCCTCGAGGCAGTCTTGGGAAACCAAAGGGTAGTATAGGGCCGACTGTAAGCTGGTACAAGAGGAAAAAAACAATTTGGATGGGGAATAAAGCGACGAATCGGGCCCAACTTCAGGCTCAGTCAACTGTAGAGTCATTCAAAGACCAAATATCTCTTATTTCCTGTCTAGCAACAGAGAAAGTGGAGAAGGTGCTCTGGGACCATGTAAGTTCCATGTCGATTGAAGTGGTTCGAGAATAGGTTGCTGGATGGATTTCTGACCCTGACTCCACGACGGGGAGAGCCTCGGCCCACAACCAGCTGGTTATGATTTACTAGGTTCTCATGAATTTGGTCACCCAGTCGAACCTCAGCGATGCAACAAAATTTGAGGAGAAGCTTGTTGAGGTGATTGAAAAAAAGGAGGGGGATGAAGAGCTCATCAAGGCTTGGAAGGAGCACAATGACAAATGCTGAGACATGCAAAGGAAGCTCAAATCCCTTAGCTCGGATTGTCATCTTATGCACCAGAAGGTGGACCAGATCACCTCCTACCTGGGAATTGCTTTGTATTACCCGAGGATGGAGCTTCACCTCAAGGGGGGGTCTGTCCATCGAGGAAGTGGAAGGAGCACCAACAGAACTAATAATTCTCTAGAAGAGCGCAGGATGGATGCGGTTCACCTCCCGAGAGGTCAGTGCCCAGGCACGAGTTTGGGCCCAGTGTTCAAGGAACTTCCTTAATCCCTGAATGGGTCATTCTCTGTTCTTTTTTCGATTGTCTACGCATTTTAGTTTATGGTCTATAGGTCTATCTATCTCTTTTTCTATTAATATATCTTATATGATGGAAACTCCAGATGTAATTTGGGGATTGAGCTCTCCACGGAGGGAGCTCTCCCACTTTTGGGTTGGGTGGGGAACCAGATGAACAAATGTAATGGAGAAAGGAAGGTTTTTGAGCAGGTTGTCCGAGGCCTGCAATTTTTGAGCTCCATTGTAACTATTTTTATGCAATAATACCACTTTTATTTACAAAAAAATTAAAATTTCTCTTCGAAAAAATGCAACTTGGGACCTAGTTTCCATTCCAACTGGGAGGAAATTAGTTCAATGAAAGTGGGTGTATCAGAAAAAGGTTGTTGTAGATGGAACAACCTGCAAACAAAAGTAACAACTGGTTTAAAAATGGTTCTCCCAAGTCCAAGGGGTGGAATATCATGAGACCTTTGCACAAATGGCAAAGATGGACTCCATAAGACTAGTTTTTTCCATCGCCGCATCCAAGCACTGGATGTCAAGAGTTCTCTTCTTCATGAAGACCTGAATGAGGAAATATACATGAAGAATCCTAAAGGGTATACATCATATCCTTCCTTGGTGTGTAAGTTGTAGAAATCATTATATGGTTTGGAACAGGCCCCAAGATCTTGGTATGCCAAAATGGATGCCTTTCTGCTCTCACAAAACTTCCAGAGATGCAAATCTGATCCTAATGTATATTTGCAGCAGTATGATGGTAATATTATTATCATAGTATTATATTTTTATGATATTTTGGTAACAGGAAGCACACTTGCTTCGATTGCTTTCATAAAAATGACTCTTCATGATGCTTTTGAAATGAGCAATTTGGGCCTACTGAAAAAGTTCCTTGGACTTGAAATATCTCAAGACTATGATGAGATAATGGTAACTAAGTCAAAGTATATTTCAGACCTGTTAATTAAGTTTAAAATTTATTATTTCAATGCTTCACCATTTCCTTTTCCTCTCAGGAATCAGTCTTGAAGAGGGAAAATCCACTCCACCCATGGATTCCACTATTTACCTCCAGTTGATCGAAAGCTTGCTATACTTGACACTTTCAAGTCCTTATATTTATGTTATGACATGAATGTTGTATCAATATATATGTAGCAGCCTCATGAGCTCCATTAGAAGTCATCCAAGACGATCTTGCAGTACATTCAGGGCACTAGATCCTACGACATTCACTATGCTGCAGATTCTGAGCGACAGTTGGTCAGTTTTACATATTCAGATTGGGAAGGGGACTCCATATATTGGAAATCCACTTCCAGGTATATATTTATGTTTGGTTGTTTCCCCATTTTCTAGTCTAGGAAAAAGCAGGCTGCCATTGCATTGTCTTCAGCAGAGGGCGAGTACAAGGAAGTAGTGAATGCTTGCATCCAAGCTATTTGGTTGCAAGGTATTCTTTCAGAGTTTGAGATTGGTATTGCTTTGTCCATAGTCATATATTGTGACAAACAAAGTGATATCAATATATCCATAGATCCATTTCAATGGTAGAGGACCAAATATGTTCAGATTCACATGCACTACATCAGGGAGTTGGTGCATGAAAGGACCATTGTTCTCCAATACTGCCCTACAGATGAGCAGATTCCATATATATTCACCAAGAAATTTACTGAGGAAAATTTCACTTACCTCTGTTCACTATTGGGAGTGAGTTAATCATGGTGATATGTTACTTCTTCACTGTTTAACTTGAGGGGGGGGGTTTCCCAATGGGTTTTCCCTCTTTCCTCACTTAGAATTTTATTTGAGCATTTTAGAGTTACTTTATTGTAGTGGGTGACCTATGGCCTTTGTTTCTAGTTCCATAGCATTTTATGCATTTTATTTTACTCCCCCACATGAGTATAGCTCAAGGGGGGGTGTTGGAGTCATTATCCAACCCACACACCTATTTGGTCAATTTTGGCCTAATTAACCAATATCCTAAGTTTATTGACTCGAATTGGCATCAACATTATCACACCATGATATCAGCATCCACATACCTACACCCTCCCTCAATCATGGAGGCCAACTAAGCCTTCTCCTTTAATCGGGGATGCTAACTTGGCTTCCTCCTTCAATTAAGTAGCAATTATGGGGTGATATGAGTGTCATAAGTGCACCAATTAGTTAATTGAATGTTGTTTCACCTAACAATCGGTTAAGATAAGTTGTAAAGGAGCCTCCCCCGTGTCATTGTCTATTTTGGGTTGATTAGGGTGAACTGGAGTGAGTTAATGCGACTCCAACAACTTCAGATGACCAATATCAGTTCAGTTCAATTCATCGGAGCTGATTGGAGTTAGTTATGCACTCTCACCTATTGATTGACATGTAATTACATGTAGTTGAGTTACATTCAGTTAGACTTAGTCATTTATTGCACTTTGATTCAGTTAGGACTCAGTTAGAGTCAATCATGGCTAGATTAGTGGTTAACTGGTGTGTTTAGTGTGGCTAACAGACAGTTAAGCTATACCCATCCATGCAATTCAAATGACCTCTAGTGAATTCGAATTATCTTGCATTCATGCAAGTTTGCATGACATTGTATCATTGATTTTATTTCGATTATTTATAATATACAACTGCAACCTCCTATTGCAATATTGCTATGTCATTTCATGCCTAAATTTTCTTGAATCTCTTGTAAGTATGTGCTTGGTCTCAAGATTGTTGTGACTGAATTTAATACTTGCCAATATTATTGTGCCGGGAGGCACTCTACAGCCTAGTATGGGAGAGATGTTGTAACTTTCATTCCTAACAAAATAATAAAAAAATTAAATTATTTGCCAAAATAAACATTGATCAGAAAATCAACCTAATATGGGGGAGATGTTGTAATGCTCCTACCTAAAAAAACAATAAAAAATAAAAAATTTAATTATCCTCCAGAAAAAAATCTCATCCATAAAAAGAACCCAATATGGGGGAGATTTTGTAATGTTCCTACCTAACAAAAAAATAAAAATAAAAAAATTAATTATCCGCAAAAAAATGTTGGCCATGCACATGGTTCTAAGACCATGTGCAAGGCATCCTAAACAACCCATTGTTTTATTGTACATGGTTTAGGAGGTCCTTGAAATGTTTTTAAAACCATGTGCAAGGCCTCCTAAACAACCCATCGTTTTATTGTACATGCTTTTGCAGGGCCTTGCAAATGGCTTTAAAACCATTTGCAAGGCCTCTTAAACAACCCATGGTTTTGTTGTATATGGTTTAGGATGGAATTGCACATGGTTTTAAAACCATGTGTAGGTACCTCCTAAACAACCCATGGTTTTAAAATCATGTGTTAAAACCACGACTTTAAAACCATTTTCAATCCTAGATCAATATATTTGATCCCTTTAGGTGCTTGACAGAGCCTACGATTTGGATCTAGGCTAGTATACTATGTTCATAACTTCACTCTTGGAGTATCTTGACATGAAATAAGTATAGATATCATCTTTTCTAGATGCGAAATAGGGTTATTGCTGTTGTAAAGTTGAGTACACTTAAAGTAAGGTACCAAAGTTCATATAGTACCTCTTCTAGGGATGTTAGACATGTTTTCTAAAATGTGAACCATGATCTCCAACTAGTGAGTTGCAACCGTGAAATGTGAAGCTAAACCATCAACACTCTAACTCTCTCTCTCTCTCTCTCTCTCTCTCTCTCTCTCTCTCTCAGGGTATTTATTTTGAGAGCTTGTCCTTACAGTGACAATATCTGAATCAAAATGTCTGAGTATAAGGTAGATACAAACCAGATCTATCTCACATTAATATTGTTCTTTAATTATTTTTCATTAGTTAAACTTCATTGTAATTTTTTATTGTTTAGGTTCTGTACATTGGAATTGATAAATCCTCTCAAGGACCAACTTTAACGCAGTGATCGATGGAGTGTTAAAGTTAAAAGAGATGAAAATTATGTTTGAATTTATTACAGCAGTACTTTTATGGATATAGATTTTTTATCTACTTATGTTTATACAATGATGATAAAATTATATGTGACAATATATCTCGAGAGAGAGAAAACATTAAATTCATTGGTCTTGTTGGTCCTATGGGTAAAAGGAGTTGTTTCTACACCTTTACCATACACCTTGTTCTTGTGGGTATGGGGGTTGCATTGCCATCTTGTTATGGCCCCTTTAGTTGACTTATGGTCCTTCATCTTCTACTTGGTCCTAGCACCCTTATTGTGTGTGGTACCTTTACCACATTTGGTATGATGACTTAACCTTATTACTTTTATTGTTTTATTACTATGTTACCATGTGACCTATGGTAAACTACACTAAGTGTACTCAAATTTATTTTATTTTTCATTATGGTACCTCTTGTAGGGCTTCTATACCTGTGTTGTGAAGTGTGAATCGTGATTTGCAACTCATGAGCTCCAACCGTAAAATGTGAACCTAAACCATCAACACTATAACTCTCTCTCTCTCTCTCTCAAGGTATGTGTTCTGATAGTTTGTCCTTACAGTGACAATATATGAATCAAAATGCTTGAGTATAAGGCAGATCCAAACTAGATCTATCTAGAATTACTATAGTTCTTTAATTATTGTTCATTAGTTAATATTCATTGTAATTTTGTTATTGTTTATGTTCTGTACATTTGAATTGATAACTCATCTCAAGGACCAAATTTAACACAGTGACCAGTGGAGTGTTAAAGTTGAAAGAGATGAAAATTATGTTTGAATTTATTACAATGCCCTTATTATGTGTGGTACGTTTATGTAACGACCATTGACAGGGTCCTACCAAATCAATTATGCATACATATAAATAAACCTATATCTGATAAAGAAGTTAAGAACATCTATTTTTTTTCTTTTAAGAAGTTGTTTACAAAGTAGGTAATGATATATGACATTAACGAATCGTAAACCAATTCACATACATCCATTGAACTACTATTCCATTTTCATGTGCAACATTTAATAAATTCAAATACCTTTGAAATACCTGTTCATGTCGCTAGTCGTTTTTCGTTTTGAGGATGAGGATGAAGGTTGTTTTGTCATCATTACACTATATTTTTTTTCATTGGATTTCAAATCATGTTGAATCCACTGGTTTTCTCCCTACTATATCTTCATGGGTACTTTCCTTTCCCCAAGACCCCTGAGCTCAACGGGGCTAACAATACCTTGCCAGCAATTGAAGTATGACACTGGGATACTGTTGGGAGGCTCTAAACCTCACTTATTTCATACTAAGCCACACTCTTCCACATTTTCCTCATAGCCACCCAAAGGGTTTGGGATCCAAACTATGGCAAGACCGAAGAAGAAGATGCTAGAACAAGGTCCTCCTTCCTTCCTTTTCTTTACCTTTTTATTAACCATTTCGTTAATTCCCATGCATCCCATGCACCACTTCTAGTTAACTCTTTAGTTTACTTTAATTAATTAATTTTATTTACCAACCCCCTTTTTAGTTATCTTTAGTTCTCTTATTCTTTTCAGATTAGTTAGGATTTCACTTTAGTTCAAGTTTCTTAATTTAATCTGTTAACTAATTTCTTAATTTAGTTTTTTTTTTTCAGTTTATTTATCCTTATTTATTTATTTGTTTGTTTATTTTTTTACTTAAAGTTCTTTATGATTAATTTATTATTTCCCTTAATTAAGTTAGATGTTGATTACCTTTGTATTCTTGTTGCGACCAAAATTATCAGGGTTTTATGCTCCTAGCATGCCCTTCTGATTACTCCCATAGGCAGGGAGTTGTTTATGATGACTAAGACAATGTTACCTCAGTTCACCTACCCTGGGAAAAGCCAAGTGGTTCCTAGGGAATAAGGTTAAATACATATTGTGCACCCCCTAGTATTAATATTTGTGATTAACCAAATCAAGGCCTACCCTCACGACAAATGCATCTGATGAGTTGGAGTTTTCCTCACTCTATTCAAATCTCATTGCACCGTCCAATTTTCTATCCTTACAGATATAATTTTCCATCCCCATCACCTAGTGTTGATCGATTGGCAATCGCAATCCCATCATTTACACATAAAACAACCTATGCATCAAATCCCATAAATAAGATTTCAACTATAACAAAAACATTAATCAACCTCAATTGTTAAGGTTTCCTGACTCATCCAGAGTCAATGCGTGTTAGTGCATCAAAAATATCACAATTCAATCATGCTATATACATGGATTATATCGCCTTCCATAGTCATCGACTCAACTCGATTCTTTGTATACTGATGCTTTCTTGCGGTTCATGTACCTTCCTTTCTCGTCACATTCGACATACCATCAGAGTACATGCTACATAAATTTTTCAATAAAACATTATACAACTTTAATCCTTGCTTGATAATTTACATGATTTTTCATTTCAGAATCATAATATCAATTCATTCACAATTGACCAAATGTCAACATCATTCTCATAGTCATAATTTACTCATAAATATGTCAGATCCATCTTAGGTTATACCTCATCAAAATTAACACAAAATTAATTGCTTCACACATGTCCAGGTCACCCGAAACCGAATGCCCTCAAAAAATACGTCCTTATAACATTTTTAGATCTCAAATAAATAAATGGCTCTATCTTTCGTCATAGAATGCACTCAAATAAATAGTTTATTCTAATGTCAAGAGTTAGGGTAAAATAGGGTGTTACATACACCCCCACTTTAGGAAACATTGTCCCAAAGTTCTAGAATAAGTATGGACACTGTCTACGCATTTCCAATGCATCCTCCTAGGTTGTAGTTATTGGGAGTATATATATTCTTGATATTTTAGATCCTTATACATGACTAACACAATGCTAGTTTACCAAAATACATCAACCATGTTAATTAGTATCGAGTTGTCATTTTCATTTATACATAAATATTTCACTCATTTTTTTTTGTATATCCTTACGTGGGCATTACATACCCCCCCCCCCCCCCCC